>JASKON010000047.1:600000-975000 GCA_036010255.1 Myotis pilosus
TCCTCCCCTCCCTTCCCTTCTTTCTCCTTTCCTCTCTAAAAACCATTAAACATATTCTGGGGTGAGGACTTCAAAAACTCTGTGTATAATTTTTGACTCCCCCCAAAAGTTAATTACTAATATCCTATTGTTGATCATAGACCTTAGTAATAATTTTTTAATTTAAATCCTTTAATGTTTAAAGTATTACACATGTCTCCTTTTCCACCATTGACCTCTCTCCGGTCACTCCCACCCTCCAACACATGACCTCACCCCCCTACTTTCTGTGTTCATTGGTTATGTTTATTTGCATGCATACAAGTCCTTAAGTTGATCTCTTACCCTCCCCTGCCTTCCCTCTGAGGTTAGACAATCTGTTTGATGCTTATGTATCTCTGGATCTATTTTAGTTCATCCGTTTATTGGTATGTTGTTCATTATATCCCACAAATGAGTGAGATCATGTGATATTTATCTTTCTGTGACTGGCTAATTTCACTTAGCATAATGTTCTCCAGGTCCATCACTGCTATTTCAAATGATGAGTTCTTTCTTTTTTATACCAGCATGGTATTCCATTTTGTAAATGTATCACAGTTTTTTAATCCACTCATCTGTGGGTGGGCACTTAGGCTGTTTCCAAATATAGCTAATGTAAATTGTGCTGCTATGAACCTACGTGGTGAATATATCCTTTCTGATTGGGGTTTCGGATTTCTTGGGATATATTCCTAGAAGTGGAATTACTGGGTCAAATGGAAGTTCCATTTTTAATTTTTTGAGGAAACCCCATACTGTTTTCCACAGTGGCTGCAACAGTCTGCATCCCCACCAGCAGTGAAGGAGGGTTCTTTTTTTTCACATCCTCACCAGCACTTGTTGTTCATTGATTTGTTGATGACAGCCATTCTGACAGGTGTGAGGTGGTACCTAGTTGTTTTGATTCTCTCAGATGATTAGTGACTTTGAGAATGTTTTCATATGTCTCTTGGCCTTCTGTATGTCCTCTTTTGAAAAGTGTCCATTTAGGTCTTTAGCCCATTTTTTGATTGAATTGTCTTCTTTTTATTAAGTTGTATGATTTCCCTATAAATTTTGGAGATTAAACCTATCAATATTGGATGTTACCTTAATAATGATTTATCCCTGCTTGATTTGGCTCAGTGGATAGAGTATCGGCCTGCAGATTGAAGGGTCCTGGGTTCAATTCTGATCAGGGTCACATTTCTGGGTTGCGGGCTCAATCCCCAGTAGGGTGCATGCAGGAGGCAGCTGATAGATGATTCTCTCTCATCATTGATATTTCTGTCTCTCCTTTCCTCTCTGTAATCATTTAAAAATACTTAAAAGATAGTAATTTAAAGTCAATTAATACTCATTTCTCAGGTATATTTACAGGCAAAAGTAGATTTGTACTTTATTCTTGTATAATTTATTAATGTGTTATTTTCAATCAGAACAACTGTGAATATACTTTTGCCTGACCATATATTATATACTGTATTCTCACAATAAGCTACAGAAAATAAAATGTTATGTAAATACATTTACAATTCTGTGAATATGTATTGAAAAATACCTGCATATGCTGGTAAGTATACCTGTGCATTTCAAAGCTGTATTGTTCAAGGTTCAATTCCAGATAATCTAGAGAAATCAATAGATTATACTACATTTAAAAAAAATATATCTTACTGATTTTTTTACAGAGAGGAAGGGAGAGGAATAGAGAGTTAGAAACATCGATGAGAGAGAAACTTATCGATCAGCTGCCTCCTGCACACTCCCTACTGGGGATGTGCCCACAACCAAGGTACATGCCCTGGACTGGAATCGAACCTGGGACCCTTGAGTCCGCAGGGTGACGCTCTATCCACTGAGCCAAACTGTTTAGGGCCATTATACTACATTTTTAAAAGATATAGATAAATGTAATCAGATGAAGTTTCTGTTATCAAGATTAGAGACTGATTTTTCCAAAACTTCTCAAATAGATATCATTCACTATAATACTTGGTCTTCAATTCTTGGTATATATAAAAATTATTGGGATTGCTTATTTAAATATAGATTGCTGGACCTCTCTCCCTGACTTCCCTAATCCGTAAGTATAGAATGGGGTCAAGAACTTGTATTTCTAAAAAGCTCCCACATTCCCAGGTAATGCTGCTGGTTTTCAGAACTATATTTTGAGAACCACTAAATTCTATAATAAAAATCTATGATAATAAAAGTGTAATATGCTATTTAGATTGGATGTCCTTCCTTCCAGACAAAGCTGCAGTGGGCAGGGTCTGAGGCAGAGGCAGCAGAGGCTCCCCCACCCCCAGAAGTGACGGTGGCAGGTGGAGGCCACAGTATAGACCCTGGCTCTGCCGGGGGTCGGGGCCAAGGCCCTTGCAAGAATTTTGTGCATCGGGCCTCTAATCCTATCTAATAATAGACAAACATGGTAATTGACCATACCTTGGCTACGCCTTCCATCGGCTAATCAGCACAATATGCAAATTAACCGCCAACAAAGATGGCAACTAATTTGCATACTGCAGGCAGAGCGGGACAGCGCAAGCTGCCAGCCCACCACCATCCAGGGCAGGCCTGGCCCCGCCTTGCCTCAGAAGCCCAGAAGCTGGCCCCGCCTTGCCACCCAGTACCCGCCCAATCGGCGGCAAGGCATCCCCACCCCAGAAGCCTCCTGATGTGGTAGTAACTCTATCAGTAAGCACTCTGAAAGTCAGTGGCATGAATGCACCAATTAAAAAACAGATTATGAGCATGAATCAAAAACAAAACCCACTTTAAATATAAAGACACATATAAATTAAAAGTAAATGAATTAAGCTGCAGCCTGTTTTGTTCAGTGGATAGAGCATTAGCCCGTGGACTGAAGGGTCCCAGGCTCGATTCCAGTCAAGGGCATGTACTTCAGTTGCTGGCTTGATCCCCAATCCCTATCAAAGCATGTGCAGGAGGCAACCAATCAATGTGTCTCTCCCTTTCCCTTCACTCTCTCTAAAATTCAATGGAAAAATATCCTTGGATGAAGATTAACAAAGTAAATCAATTAAGTAACATTAAAGAGATTATAAGAAAAATATATTCCAAATTTTATTAGTTGTACAATGGTTATGTTTAAATTATTAACACCTAAGAAATTGGGTGAAGGATACATATAATATTCTGTAGTGTTTTCACATATATGAAATTATTTCAAATTAAAATATCAAAAAATTAAAAATTAATAAAATATTAATTGAAATGTAACTGCATTACATGAAAAATCTCCTAATTGCTTCTAGCATAATTTATTAAATTGTGCTAAAATTTATAAGGGTTCAATTGAAAAACATCCTAATTCTAAATGATATAATAGAAAATATATAATCATGCAGTTATAAGCACTTATCTAAAATTAAAATTTAAGGAAGTGAATTTAAAGAAGGGATTAGCCAAAGAAAATATATAAACAACCCATGGACACAGACAACAGTATGGTGATGGCCAGAGAGAAGTGAGGGGCAAGATCTGGGTAGAGGGGGCAAAAGGGGGAAAATAGGGACATCCTATATAATAATAATAATAATAATAATAATAATAATAATAATAATTAAAAAAGGCTAATATGCACATTGACTGAACGGCAGAATGACCGGTTGCTATGATGCGCACTGGCCGCCAGGGGGCAGATGCTCAATGCAGGAGCTGCCCCCTGGTGGTCAGTGCACTTCCATTTGGGGAGTGCCACTCTGAAGATGGCTCATGGCTGGCCAGCGCAGTGGTGGTGGCAGGAGCCTCTCCCACCTCCGCAGCACTAAGAATATCCAACTAACGGTTTAGACCTGATCTCTTGGGGCCTAAGCCTTTAGTCGGACATTCCCTGAGGGCTCCCTGGCTGCCCGAAGGATGTCTGACTGCAAGCTTAGGCCTGATCCCCAAGGAGTGGGTTTAAGTTGACAGGTGGACATCCTTCAAGGAGTCCTGTACTGTGAATGGGCACAGGCCAGGCTGAGGGATCCATCCCCGCCGAGTGCACAAATTTTTGAGCACCAGGCCTCTGGTCTACACTAATAAAAGACAAAGATGCTAATTGACCATACCTTCACTATGCCCTAAGCCATGCCCACTGGCCAGTCAGAGTGACTATATGCAAATTAACCCAACCAAGATGGTGCCAGCAGCCACGGAGCTGGAGCAAGCAGGAGGCTTGGTTGCTCGGGCAATGGAGGAAGCCAAGCTTCCTGCCAGCCCTGAGCTGACTGAGGCCTCTGCTCGTGGCAACAAAGTTTTGATTATAAAAGACAAATAAATCCCAGATACCTGCTTCCAGCCAGCCTCTACTGGGAGCTTGGGTTTCTGGTGGTTGTGGCCAGCCTGAAAACAGCCATCAGCCCCTCACCCAGGCTGGCCACACCCTCATGGGGTGAGGGTCCCCATTGGAGGGCTTAGCCAGCCTGAAAACAGCCCTCAAGCCCTCACCAAGACTGGCCAAGCACCCCAGCAGGACCCCCCATGCTGAAGGGGCTGTGGCCAGACTGAAAACAGCCATCAGCCACTCACCCAGGATTGCCAAACCTCCATTAGGTGAGGGTCCCCACTGGGGGTCTTGGCCAGCCTGCAGACTGCCATCAGCCCCTCACCCAGCCTGGCCAGGCATCCCAGCAGGACCCCCCCAACCCTGAAGGGAATGTGGCCATCCTGAAACCGGCCCTCAGCCCCTTGCCCAGGCACCCCAGGGGGAACCCCTACCCTGAAGGGGCTGTGGCCAGCCTGCAGACTGCCATCAGCCCCTCACCCAGGCTGGCCAGGCACTCCTATATAATAAAAGGGTAATATGCAAATTGACCCTAACAGCAGAACAACTGGGAATGACTGGTCACTATGACAGACACTGACCACCACAGGGCAGATGCTCAATGCTGGAGCTGCTCCCTGGTGGTCAGTGTGTTCCTACAGGGGAAGCTCTACTCAGCCACAAGTCAGCCTGATGGCTGCCAGTACAGTGGTGGTGGTGGGAGCCAGCAGGTGGTCATCCCCCAAGGGGTCCCAGACTGTGAGAGGGCATAGGCCGGGCTGAGGACCCTTGTGCACAGTGCCTCTAGTATATATATAAAAGCTAAGCAGGATGACCCGCAGCCTGCCACCCCGCTATTGGCTCCCCAGTATCTGATCGAGGGTGGGGCGGACCAACAGCTCACAGCTCTTCTCCCCAAGCCAGCAAACTGCTTGCAGGTGCCGGCCAGCCAAACCCTACCCATACATGAATTTGTGCATTCGGCCTGTAGAATAATATAGCTCATTGAAAACAATTCTATGGGAGGACAAAAAAGTATAGCACGTGCACCTTTTATAGCATCTGTACATGTCATGTAGTATTGTATCTGAAGGGGTATTTGCAAAAGAAGTTTCAAATAAAGACGTGTTTTATTTAATTACATAAATAAAAGTAGAGATATGTTTTTTTCACGTTGCTTGTTCTTTGCATGGTTTTTGTCCCACCCCTGATTTACACCACATATTAAAGACTCTAAGAAATTAAATATTAAACTAACAGTGATTTTTGTGTTATATGGTTATTACTCCAGGTTTAACTCCCTGAAATAGCTTAAGATATCATGTTTAATGTGTTAAATGATAATGGGGGTTATCTTATATTTTTACTGTTATTATTTATCTTCCCAGTCAGAGATAAAACAATTTTGGAATGTGTTTATTTAATGGAAATAGTAAATCACATAGGAAATGTTTTTATTTCAGAACTATCCGTCAGTTGGCACAGGAGCAGTTTTTTTTAATGTGCACCAGATGTTGCATAGGACACAGGCCTCTGCTTTTCTTCGTTACTCTGCTCTTTACTGTTTTGGAGGTGAGATTTTTTTTTTTTTTATGGAATTATCAATATGCTTTATTCTTAAAATGAAGGACATTGAAGAAATTACAGTTTAAACTTTTATTAAAATTAGGCCAATACATATTTAAGAAATGTAATCTTTCCCACTATTTTCTATACCAGGGGTCCTCAAACTTTTTAAACAGGGGGCCAGTTCACTGTCCCTCAGACAGTTGGAGGGCAGACTATAGTTTAAAAAAAAACTATGAACAAATTCCTATGCACACAGCGGCGGCAAAAACACCCAGCAGGCCGGATAAATGTTTTCGGCAGGCCGCATGTGGCCCGTGGGCCGTAGTTTGAGGACCCCTGTTCTATACTATTTGTAGACTTGTTTTCATTTGCTTTTTATAAATACTTAAGAAAAATATATATATTCTTGGGGAAAAAAGAAATCTAACATCTTCCTGTTTTATGTTATTGATGTAAGGCAGTGCTACTTCATTTATCGGTACTCTTTGTTTTAGAAAAATTAAAATAAATTCTGAGTATGGACTTGTGAATTCATACTGTATAAATTATTATATTTCAGAATATAGCAAGAGAGAGAAGTAAAAATTCAGATGACTGTTTCACTCTTCTACGGCACCTTCTTAATTACGCATACAACAGCAATATTAATGTACCCAATGCTGAATTTCTTCTCAACAATGAAATTGATTGGCTCAAAAATATTAGGGTATGTTACATGATACTGTTTATTTTTCCACTGTTAAATTATTTACCTTATTTTAAAAGAATTTATAATTTTGATAATTTATGTTAAAGCCCATGGGAATAATAAAACAAACAAAATATGTTCTATCCATTGATGAACTAATAATTCACTATTTGTAGAAAGACTGTACAACAAATTTTATAAAAATACTAGAGGCCCAGTGCATGAAATTCGTACATGAGGGCGGGAGGGGGGGAGGTTGTCCCCTTAGCCCAGCCTGCACCCTCTCCAATCCAGACATCCCTCTCACAATCTGGGACCTCTGGCTCCTAACTGCTCACCTGCCTGCCTGCCTGATTTCCCCTAACTGGCTCCCCTGCCAGCCTGATCACCCCTAACTACCTCTGCCTCCCTTCCTTATCGCCCCTTACTGCCCCTTACCTATCCCCCGCCAGCCTGGTTTGCCCCTAACTACCACCTTCTACCATCCTGGTTGTCCCTTACTGCCCCCCCCCACCAGCCTGGTTGCCCCCAACTGCCCCCCTATGCCAGCCTGGTCACTCCTAACTACCCCCTGCCCCTTGCCAGCCTGGTCACCCCATGCAGCCTGCTCTTCAGTCATTTGGTCATCTCTCACTAACCTCCCTACCATCCTGGTCACCCCACACAGCCTGCTGTTCAGTCATTTGGTCATCCCTCACTAATACACCTGCCAGGCTTGTTGCCCCACACAGCCTGCTGTTCAGTCATCTGTCCGGTTGTTTCGGTAGTGATGGCCCCTGGCTTTTTATATATTGGGATCCTTTTTTATATATATAAAGATTTGTGCACTCAGGGGTAGGAGGGGGGTAAGGAGTGGGGCCAAACCCCTCAGCCTGACCTGCACCCTCTGTCATGTTCTGGTACCCCAGCTGCTCCTGGCCTAGGCACAGGCCTACAGGCTTGGGGCGGCCTGACTCCTGAGGCCCCATTTTATCAAGAGAACAATGTTGGCATAAGTTACAGCCCTCACTGAACCCAGTACAGTGCATCTGTGCATACAACTGCCTTGTTCATGTGCCTGCTTTGGCCTTCTGAATTACTAACATCTTGAGGACATAGGTCTGTCTTATCCTGCTTCAACTTCAGTGCCTGGCCTGGTGCCAGGGACCTGAGAGGGTTTGCTGAGTGAGTGAGTGAGTGAATGATGAGTGTGTGAATGAGTGAATGAATGAGCGAGTAAGTGAATGAGCAAGCATCTATGGGGAGGGAACTTCTGCCTGGCCAGTGTGGATGAGGGGCTGAGGGCCGTTGTCAGGCTAGCCAGCAACTGAAGCTCCCAGCCTTTCCTTTCTTTCTTTCTTTCTTTTTTTTTTTATTCTGGGATTTATTTATCTTTTATAATTGAAACATTGTTGATATCCCTGGAGCTGAGAGCTGTTTCCAGCTCAGTGGCCACGGAGCTGATAATATAAATATTAAGCAGATAATATAAATGCTAATATATTAGACCTTTTTATTTTTATTTTAAGCAGATAATATAAATGCTAGTATATATTAGCATTTATATTATATATTACCTGCTGAAAGCAGGTATCTGGGGTTTGTTTAGTTCTATAATTGAAACATTGTTGCTTTCGGGCTCAGAGCCGGGCCACGGCAGGTGGGGAACCTTGGCTTCCTCCATCACTGAAGCAAGGAAGCCTCATGTTTGCTTCAGCTGCGTGGCTGCTGGCTGCCATCTTTGTTGGCAGTTAATTTGCATATCGCCCTGATTAGCCAATGGGAAGTGTAGTGGAGGTATGGTTAATTACCCTTTTTGTCTTTTATTAGATAGGTTAGTTTTGTGGATTTCAGATAGGAACAGAGAGGGAGGGAGAGAAACATCAGTCATGAGAGAGAATCCCTGATTGGCTGTTTCCTACACACCTCACACTGGGAACTGAGCCTGAAATCGGGGCATGTGCCCTGATATGCAAATGTCTTTAGAAACTGATATATAGTTGTATTCATTTTGGGTTTTTTTTTACATTTATAAACTGTCATTTAATGAAGATTTTTTTGTTTGTGTTGTTAATCCTCACTCAAGGAAATTTTTTCCATTGATTTTTAGAGACGCTGGGAGCAGGAGCCAGAGAAACATTGATGTGAGAAACACACATCAACTGGTTGCCTCCCACAGAAGGGCCAACCAAAATTGGGAATTGAACCTGCAATCCTGGAGTACATACTCTTGATCAGAAATGTAACCCAAGCTTTTCAGTGTTTAGGCGAATGCTCTAACCACTGAGTAACGTGGGCCAGGGCTAGTGAAGATTCTTAAAAGTATTTTTAAACAAGAGTCTGATCATTTCTCTTGCTCCCAATTTTTTTGAGGGGAGGCAACCAATATTTTTGGTGACTTAAAAAATAAAAAGGTCTAATATATTAGCATTTATATTATCTGCTTAATACATTTTACTTATACAGAGTTCTTTGAAAATATAGTTCTGAAATATGTAGCTTTTTGGCTTTTATATTAGCATTCTCCCAGTGCTTTATAAAGCCAACTTTCTGAATAGGATTCTTAATTTTGGCACCATTGACATTTTGGATCAGATTATTTCTGGTTTTGAGGGGCTATGCTGACTGTACACTGTAGCATGTTAAGCTGTACATCACCTATAATCATTAGATAATTCTTTAGTAATTTCTCTGTGTTGTGAAATCAAACATATCTTCAGACATTGCCACTATCTGTCTTCTTAGAGTGAAATTATTCAGATTTACTGTTTGGTAGAGTTCTGTAAAATAAGAAATGGTAAGATTTAGGGAAATTATATTTGAGATGTCACTCCCCCCCAAGTCTTTTTTGTTCTGACTTCTTTTGTCTTCCTTTCCTGTAAGTTAGGCCTTATAATGTTTTGTCTTTGGCAGGATAATGTTAAAAACACAGGTGAAACAGGTATAGAAGAGCCTATATTGGAAGGCCACCTTGGGATAACAAAAGAGTTACTGGCCTTTCAAACATCTGAAAAAAAGTATCAAATTGGTTGTGAAAAAGGAGGTGCTAATCTCATTAAAGTAAGTTCTAAATGTAGGTACTAAACTGGTTATAATCCTTTTTTTTTCTTTGTCCTCCTCATGTGAGGATATATTTTCATTTATTTCTTAGAAAATAAGAGGGGGAGAGAGAGAGAAACATCTGTGTGAGAGAGGCCTTGATCAGTTGTAACCCACAACCTTGGTACATGCCCTAACCGGGAATCAAGTCTTTTTTTCAGGAGATGGATGATGCTCCAACCACTTGAGCCAACCAGCCAGGCCTAAACTGGTTGTGACCTTTTAATTGTTTGTTAGATTTAGCTGTATATAATATTTTATCTTTGTGATATCATCTGGACCTTTTTTCTTTATCTTATAAAAACCTTATCTCTGAATGTTAAATATTTTTTACATGTGTGCCTCTCTTTTTTTATATATTTTTTAAATATTTTATTGATGTTTTTTTTTTTTTTTTTAGAGAGAGAAGAAGGGAGAGGGATAAAGAGTTAGAAACATCGATGAGAGAGATCAATCAGCTGCCTCCTGCACGCCACTTACTGGGGATGTGCCCACAACCAAGGTACATGCCCTTGACCGGAATCGAACCTGGGACCTTTCAGTCCGCAGGCTGACGCTCTATCCACTGAGCCAAACCAGTTCCGCTCCCTCTTTTTATTTTTAAATATATTTTATTGATTTTTTTACAGAGAGGAAGGGAGAGGGATAGTGAGTTAAAACATCAATGAGAGAGAAACATCGATCAGTTGCCTCTTGCACATCCCCTACTGGTACATGCCCTTGACCGGAATCGAACCTGGGACCCTTCAATCCACAGGCCGACACTCTATCCACTGAGCCAAACCGGTTAGAGCTGCCTCCCTCTCTTAAAGAGATTTTTAAGTTAACTAGAAATCATAGTTCAGATTAAATGTTTTAGAAAGTTAATCAGCATTAGTGATTTTGCTATTAAGTAAATCTGAATTTTTACTTGATGATACTTTAAACTGAGGAGAATGGTTATCCTCAAGACTTTATCTTTTATGACGTGTGTGCAATAAATTTCCTTGTGTATATCTTGCAATGCAAGGAAAATTTTATTGTATAATTAAGATAGTAGACTTACTTATAATATATGTATATTTTTAATTCTAGTCAATTTTTTAATAATTTTAAATATCTAGGAAATGGATGATGTTTATTATAGTAAATACTGCTTTGAAATGGAATTGCGTTTTTTTTAATTTGAAAATTCAAAATTGTTTTTGAGATATTTAATTGAAAATACTTCCGTCCAAGCATATTTTTTCCTAAAACATACATTATGCTAACAAGTGATCTATTTCTTTTAACTCTTTAGGAATTAATTGATGATTTCATTTTTCCTGCTTCAAAAGTTTACCTGCAATGTATGAGAAATAGAGAATTGCCAGTTGAGCAGGCTATTCCAGTCTGTGGTTCACCAGCTACCATCAGTGCTGGTTTTGAACTACTTGTGGCATTAGCCATTGACTGTGTGAGGAATCTCAAACAGATAGTAGACTATTTGACTGAAATGTACTACATAGGCACAGCAATAACTAGTAAGTATTTTAACTTTAAAGGTAGTTTTATTGATTCATAGTAGTTACATATTTAAATTCTGGGTTTGTTTTGGTTTTTATGTGTATGTACAATCCTATCTAATAAAAGAGAAACATGGTAATTTGCATACGACCACTACCCTTCCCATTGGCTAATCAGCGAGATATGCAAATTAACTGTCAGCCAAGATGGCCGCCGGCAGCCAGGCAGCTTGAAACTAACATGAGGCTTGCTTGCCTCAGTGACGGAGGACTCCACCGTTCCCCACCGGCCTTGCGGGCCTCTCAGCCTGCAGTTTAAGAAACTATAGTAACAAATAGAAGCTAAAAAAAACCCCAGAAACCAGCTTTCAGGGAGCTGGGATCTCAGAGCTGGAGTTGATACAGAGTTTCGATTGTAGAACCGAAACAAACCAGATACCTGCTTTCAGCAGCGGAAGCCTCAGAGCTGGAGCCAGGCTAAAGCTGGCCAAGAATTTAAAAAATAGAAAAGAAAAAAGGAGCAGTTGGGAGCTTCAATCACAGCCTGAAAACAGCCCTCAGCCCCTCACCCAGGCTGGCCAGGCACCCCAGTGGGGACCCCCTACCTGATACAGGACACCCTTCAGGGCAAACCAGCTGGCCCCCACCCGTGCACCAGGCCTCTATCCTATATAGTAAAAGGGTAATATGCCTCCCAGCACCGGGATCAGCGGAGCCACGAGGCCTCCTGGCACCGCGATTAGAGTGACAGGGAGCAGCGCCCAAACCCCCTGATCACCCTGCGGCTCTGTGTTTGACAGGGAACGGGGCCACAACCTCCCTATCCACCCTGCTCTGTTTGTGACAGGGAAAGGTGCCCCAACCCCCTGATTGGCCCTGCTCTGTGCCTAATAGGGGGGATCTCCCCAACCCCCTGATCACCCTGCGGCTCTGTGTGTGACAGGGTGCAGCGCTCCAACCTCCCCTCCCAACCTCCCGTCCCCACCCCACGGGCCCTGCTGTGTGTGTGACGGGGTAGGGCCATAACCTCCCCATGGGCCCTGCCCTGAGTGTGAGTGGCGGCGCCCCAACCTCCCCATTGGCCCTGCCCTGAGTGTGACAGTGGTGGTGCCACAACCCCCTGATCAGCCCTGCTCTGTGGGTGATAGAGGGCGGCGCCCCAGCCCCCTGATCCGCCCTGCTCTGTGTGTGACAGGAGTGCGGTGTCCCAACTCCCCTATCAGCCCTGCCCTGTGAGTGATGGGGGGAGCTCCTCAACCCCCTGATCGGCCCTGCTCTGTGCGTGACAGAGGGAGCTCCCCACCCCCTGATGGGCCCTGCTCTGTGTGTGACGTGGTAGAGCCATAACCTCCCCGTAGGCCCTGCCCTGAGTGTGAGAGTGGCGGCGCCCCAACCCCCTGATCGGCCCTGCTCTGTGGGTGATAGAGGGCGGCGCCCAACCCCCCCACCCACCCCCCCAGGCCCTACTCTGTGTTTGATGGGGTAGAGCCATAACCTCCCCATCGGCCCTGCCCTGAGTGTGACAGCGGCGGCGCCCCAACCCCCTGATCAGCCCTGCTCTGTGAGTGACAAAGGGGAGCTCCTCAATCCCCTGATGGGCCCCGCTCTGTGCATGACAGGGTACCGAGCCCTAGCCCCCCTGATGGGCCCTGCTCTCTGCATGACAGGGGGCAGTGCCTCAACTCCCCTATCGGCCCTACTCTGTGAGTGACAGGGGGGAGCTCCCCAACCCCCTGATGGGCCCTGCTCTGTGCGTGACAGGGGGCAGCGACCCAACCCCCTGATTGGCCCTGCTCTGTGCGTGTTAGGGGGGAGCTCCCCAACCCCCTGATGGGCCCTGCTCTGTGCATGACAGGAGGTCGTGCCGCAACCTCCCCATTGACCCTGCTTTGAGTGTGACAGGAGGCGGTGCCCCAACCCCCCAATCAGCCCTACCCTGAGCGTGACTGAGGGTGGCATCGCAACCTCCCGATCCACCCTGCTCTGTGCATGACAGGGGGCATTGCCCCAACTCCCCAATCGGCCCTGCCCTGAGCCCGACCAGGGGCTGCATCTAGGGATTAGGCCTGCCCTCTACCACCCAGGAGCAGGCCTAGGCCAGCAGGTTGTTATCTCCCAAGGGGTCCCAGACTGCGAGAGGGCACAGGCCGAGCTGAGAGACACCCCCCCCCCCCAAGTGCACAGATTTTTCTGCACCGGGCCTCTAGTCTACACTAATAAAAGATAAACATGCAAATTGACCGTACCTTTGGTATCCCTAAGCCCCGCCCACTATATGCAAATTAACCCAAGCAGGAGGCTTGGTTGCCCCAATGATGGAGGAAGCCAAGCTTTCCGCCTGCCACAGCCGGCTCTGAACTCCACTGAAGGCAACAAAGTTTCAATTATAGAAGATAAATCCCAGATACCTGCTTTCAGCCAGCCTTGGCCACAGAGCTGGAGTGAGTAGGAGATTTGGGTTGCCCTTGGCAATGGAGGAAGGCAAGCTTCCCACCCTCCTGCCCTGGCTGGCTCTGAGCTCCACTGAAGGCTACAAAGTTTCAATTGTAAAAAGTAAATAAATCCCAGAATAAAAGGAAAAAAAGAAGAGGCTGGGAGCTTCTGTCGCCAGCAGGGCTCCGCCAGCCTGAAAATGGCCCTCAGCCCCTCATCCAGTCTGGCTAAACCTCCATGGGTGAGGGTCCCCACGGGGAGGGGACAGTGGCTTGACCAGCCTGCAAACAGCCATCAGCCCCTCACCCAGGCTGGCCAGGCACCCCAGCCGGACGCCCACCCTGATTTGGGACACCCTTCAGGGCAAACCAGCCGGCCCCCACCCGTGCACCAGGCCTCTATCCTATATAATAAAAGGGCAATATGCAAATTGACCCTAATAGCAGAATGACTGGGAATGACTGATCACTGTGACACACACTGACCACCAGGGTCCAGATGCTCAATGCAGGAGCTGCCCCCTGGTGGTCAGTGCACTCCCACAGGGGAAGCTCTGCTCAGCCACAAGTCAGGCTGATGGCTGCCAGTACAGTGGTGGTGGTGTGAGCCACTCCCGCCTCTTCAGCAGCACTATGGATGTTTGACTTCAGCTTAGGCCTGCTCCCCGCTGGCAAGTGGTCATCCCCCGAGGGGTCCCAGACTGCCAGAGGGCATAGGCCGGGCTGAGGAACCCCTCTTAGTGCACAAAAATTTGTGCACTGGGCCTCTAGTATATATATAAATGTCTTTCTGCAGGGGCTTGGGTAATGTGGAAAAATGCTTTATTTTATTATACTTGAAATAAAATTGAAACTCCAGAGTTATAAAATAAATTTGAAGCTACAGAATTATATAAAGCATGCATGTGCATTTCAAGCCCTCACACATTGCTTAATGTTAATTTAATCTGAGTTCTAAAAGTTACAGTTTGGAAGATCAAAATGTGAGAATATGAGTTAAGTGCCCCTTGTTATATTCTCAGTTTACATAATGTGCTCTCAGGATTCCCTTGAAGTAGAAAACTGTCTTCAGACAGCTAATAAGAACTAAAATTCAAAAGGAAGGGGAATTTAACCAAAATAACAAAAAATAACATAAAATTGCTCTTTAAATTACTATTTGTTAATCCTCACCTTTGACATTTTTTTCCATTGATTCTTAAAGAGAATGGAATAGAGGGTGGTGATGAAAGAGAGATAGGGAGAAACGTTGATGTGATAGGGAGACATCAAATGGTTGCCTCCTGCACTGCCTCAACCCAGGCACATGACTTTGACTAAAAATCAAACCTAGATTTTCTTGTCTGTGTCCAATACTCTAACCACCATGCCAAACCTGCTAGACCTAAATTACTTATATTTTAAAGATGATGAAGGCTTCATAATATGTAATTAATACAAATTTTTAAGAATAATGTAAACCATTTTTATATAAGAAAGTTTTAGGAGCTCCAGTGGCACAATCGGTTAGCACACAGTACTTATAAGAAAGTTTTAACCACATTTTAGGTGTTTCTAACTGAACTTATCTCTCTGTATTGCAGAATCTGTATAAAGTCAGTGCAGCATAACATTTCTCTCAACAATGGACCAAATATTTATAATAGTAGTTCCATCTACAAATATATATATGTTCCTAAGTGACTGTTATGACCGAATGACTGGAACGACCAGTTACTATGACATGCACTGACCACCAGGGGGCAGATGCTTAATGCAGGAGCTACCCCCTGGTGGTCAGTGCACTCCCACAGACAACCCCCAGCCAGCCAACCTCCAGTAGTCCTAGCCCCGACCAGTAGGCCCTGAACACCCAGTCGGGGCCGGGCCCCAGGCTGGGACAGGAAACAGGCTCCAATTGGCCTGCCGTCCGCCGTGGTGGTGGTGATACGGCAGTGAGGGAAGGAGGAAAAGGAAAGGGGGGAACCATGTGGTGGCCTAGGGACCCCACCTGTGCAAGAATTTCGTGCAGCAGGCCTCTAGTAAGATTATAATTGAGCTGAAAAATTTCTACCACCTAGTGACATCTTACCTATCATGATGTCATGACTTAAGACATTACTTTTGGTAATGCTGGTGTAAATAAACTAACTGTGCTTACTGTCATATAAAAGTATAGCACATACAAAACAAAAAAAACTGTTGGCTATAAAAGAGTATGCTATGGCGAGCTGGCATGGCTCAGTGGTTGAGCCATGAACCAGGAGGTCACAGCTCGATTTCCTATCAGGGCATATGCCTAAGTTGCTGGCTCAATCCCCTGAGTGGGGCGTGCAGGAGACAACCAATCCATGATTATCTCTCATCATTGATGTTTCTGTCTTTCTCTCTGTCTTTCTTCTCTCTGAAACAAATAAAAAATAAACACAAAACACTATGAAACATGTCAGCATCCTCACACATAAACATTTCATCATGTTTATTAAATACCTTAATTGCATCATTTTCTCTTGTGCTTAATTAACACTTTGTTCACCATGTCTCCTAAGTGTACAAAATCTACTAATGTTATCAGTAAGAGGCCATATCTAAAATTTTATTGATCTGAAATTAAATTAAATGTAATTAAGAGCCATAAAGGTGAAAAGTCAGTGACGGTTATTGCTTAAAGTCAAGCATGTCCCATTCTGCCAAAGCTACAATCTTGAAGAACAAGAACAAGATGATAGAAGTTGTTAATGATCTACTTCATGAAGACAGCAAGACTATTAAAAATTTAAGAAGGGCTTAATATCATTGGTAGCACCCATGATAGTCAAAGCCAAATCAAAAATGATGTTTGTAATGTCAAAAGAAAAGACAGTGCCCAACTACAATTTTGAATATACCAAAAGCTCTGTGTGATTTGAACAGTTATTTTATAAAGTGAAAGTGAGTGGTGAGTCTCCAAGTGTAACTATAAAGGCTGCTGAAGGATTTTTGGAAATTCTAGATAAGCTCATTGTAGGAGAAAATTACTTGCCAGAACAAATATTCATTATGAATGAAACCTCCCTGTTCTGGAACCAAATGTCTAAGGGGACTTTTATCCATAAGGAAGCCAAGTCATTGTCAGGCTTCAGAGCCTATAAGGCAGCCGTGGGCAAACTACGCCCCGCAGGCCGTTCGGCTGTTCTATCCAGCCCGCAGAGCCAAAAGAGTGGAGGGTTCTCTTGCTCTCCCCTCCGCTCCTTCACCAGCAGCAGTGTTAACATGTATCAGTTCACACAAACACTCCATCCATGCTTTTGTTCCGGCCCTCCGGTCCAGCTTAAGAACCCATTGTGGCCCTCGAGTCAAAAAGTTTGCCCATCCCTGCTCTAAGGACAGAAAATACATGCTTGGATGCAATGCTGCAGGCTACAAATTAAAACCCTTTGTGAGCTGGCTCAGTAAAAACCCAGGGTCTTCAAGCATATCAATAGACACACTGTCAGTGTACTACAGGAACAATAAGAAGTTATGATTGCCCAGCTTTTCTTCTTAGATGCTCTCCTGAATTGGTGTGCCAGCGAAGTGGAGAAGTTCTCTGTTTAGAAAATAATATGCTTTTAAGATTTTGCTTGTTGATAATAATTGTTTTTATTGGTGATCTTCATCCCAAAATCAAGCTGGTGTTTCACCCTCCAAACACCTCCTCTTATCCAACCAATGGGCCAAGGATTTACTAGTATAACAGTTTTGAATTCCCAATAAGACCTAGTCGCCCACTTGTGAAGGACTTATATGATGAGGCATAGGGAGGCAAAGGACCTTAGCCCAGGCTATTGGTGCAACTGAGGGAAACACTAAGAAAACACTGGCGTATTTGGAAAAATCTACAAGAATTACAGTTATCAATGATGGCATCAAAACCTTGCTTGATCTTGGAGTGATGTCACCAAGAAGTGTATGAATGTCATATGGGAACACACTCAAGAGTTTCATCCATGACTTCAAAGGCTTTGCCAAGGATAAGATGGTTGCAAAAATCAAGGTGTTGGTTGTCAATGCAAACAACTTTAACCTGGGTGTGGATGGGGCTTACACTGAGAATAACCTAGAGGTGGTTTTTGAGGAACTAATAAAGAGTTGTTGAAACAGGAACAGGAACACATAACTGAAGAGGCAAGAAAAAGGACCCTGCAAATAAAAAGAAGAATCCCAAGAAAATTCACAGTGAAAGGTTTAGCAGAAGGTTTTGCAGACCTTATTTACTAGCTCCTTAAAATGTTTGAAAACTTGGAACCCAACACTGAAAGGTTTGCAGACCTAGATAGGAATATAGCATTATCTATGTACTTAAAAGCAAAATCTGTCATGAATAAAAGAAAGAAACCAAATCACCTTGGACATATTTATAAAAGAATGGCACCTGCTAACGCCTCATACAGGTTCTTCAGGAAGTCTTCTAGGAGAAAGTGTTGTTACCAAAGGATATGACAGCCTCGTGTGTTTTTGCCCCTGAAAACGTTCCAGTAAAACAAGATATGAAGGTGAAAGACAATGATATTGATCATCCTGATCCTGTGCACGAGTGGGCTAGTGTGTGTGTGTGTGTGTGGGGGGGGGGGGGGGTCTTAGTTTATAACGAAATAAACTATTTAATTTTCTATTTAATTTTAAATAGAAAACAACCTACAACATAAGGATATAAAAATATTTTTAGCCCTAACCAGTTTGGCTCAGTGGATAGAGCATTGGCCTGCAGACTCAAGGGTCCCAGGCTCGATTCTGCTCAAGGGCATGTACCTAAGTTGCAGGCACATCCCCAGAGGGGAATGTGCAGGAGGCAGCTGATTGATGTTTCTCTCTCATCGATGTTTCTAACTCTATATCCATATCCCTTCCTCTCTGTAAAAAATAGATAAAATATATTTTTTAAAACAATATTTTTGTACAGCTGCATAATAAGTCTCTTAAGCTAAATGTTAACAAGAGTCCAAACTTTTAAAATTTTTAAAGTTTGTAAAATAAAATTTACATTAGGTTAATTTATTGAAGAGAACATATTTTAAAATAAATTTAGTGTTCCTCAGTGTACAGTGTTTATAAAGTCCATGGTAGTGTACAGTGGTATGCTAGGCCTTCACATTTATTCACCACCCACTACCTGACTCATCAGAACCACTCCAGTCCTGCAATTTCTGTTCATGGCAGGAACCCTGTACAAGTGTACCATTTTCTATCTTATAATATCCTTTTTTTCCCCTGTATGTTTTATATGTTTCAGCCGTGGGCAAACTACGGCCTGCGGCTGGATCTGGCCCTTTTGAAATGAATAATACTAAAAAAAAAAAAAAAAAAAGGACCGTACCCTTTTATGTAATGATGTTTACTTTGAATTTATATTAGTTCACACAAACACTCCATCCATGCTTTTGTTCCGGCCCTCCGGTCCAATTTAAGAACGCATTGTGGCCCTCGAGTCAAAACGTTTGCCCACCCCTGGTTTCGATGCATACATACTTAGCATTGTGTTGCAGTTTCCTACAGTATTCAGTACAATGACATGCTATACAAGCTTGTCATGTAGGGGCAGTAAGCTATAATGTGGCCCAGGTGTGTAGTATGGTATACTATTTAAGTGTGTACTGTGTGTGCACGATGATGAAATCACCTAATGACATATTTTTAAAGACATTTCTACAGTTAAGCAACACAAGATAGTATGGAGAAGTGATTCTTGAAAAATGTTTTATTTGTTAATTTCTTTTGTTTATGAATTTCATGCTTACCTATATATATATGAAAGACTAAGTGACCCTTGCAACTGAACAAGTGGAATGACCAACCAGTTACTATGACGTGCACTGACTACCAGGGGACAGATGCTCAACACAGGAGCTGTCCCATGATGGTCAGTGTGCTCCCACAGCCAACCTCACACAGTCCCTCCCCCCAGCCAGCCGGCCCCCATTGTCCCCTAGTACTAAACCATTCATAGAGACCTACTTCTGGATGGAGGTTTTGTAGGTACCAGAGCAGCTTCTTCGTTTCAATCTATTGAGAGTCAGCCCTCGACACAAGGGTTTGTCTTGCTCCTGTCCTCTCCCTTCCCTGGGAGCCGCCAACCCTCCATGGGGGTGGTGCAGCGGCAAGGGAAGCGAGGAACCGTGTGGTGGCAGGGCGCCTACGGCATTCTCAGCATCTGGTGGCCTCAGCTTCTGGTGTTCGTTTCTTCCAAGCCTGGCCTGGCGACCATTGCCTCTTCTCCCAACCGTATGGGGCCCTCGGGCCCAGGCTGGGGTGCGGAACCAGGGGAGGGTGGCGGCAGATGCAGCCCCTTACCCAGCGTGTGCCAATGGCCGGCTCCCTCCTTGTGGCTGGTGGCCAACCTCCTGTGGACCCTCCCACCACCACCACCAGCCAATTTCCTGCTGCCGCCCTCCTCCCCCCATGCACAAATTCGTGCACTGGGCCTCTAATACTCACATAAAAGAAGATTAACAGAAATTATTTTTATACTGGTCCATATTTCTGTTTCAGAAATTGTGTACATGCAAGTTGTATATGTACATGCCTCTGTTTCATTTTGTTTTGTTGTTTTTTCCTCTTGTTAACACTTGAGAGTATACCACACGTAGTGTGCTTCTCTTTGGTTTTGTTTATTTTGGCACTTAGTAATATATCAGCACATAGTATATATCTATCTGCACAGAAAAATCTTATTGTCTTTATTAACTATACGGTTTGCAGTTCAATATTACTATTAAGTAGTGGTTCATGTTACAGTGTTTGTTTTTATGGTAATTGGAGTATGATGTAAAGTGATACATAGCTCTTACATACCTTTTAAATACACTATCTCATTTACTCCTCAAAATAACATTAGGTGTAGGAAAACCAGTTTTTACTTTTATACAGAAAACAAATAAGATCAGGGGTAGAGAACCTTTTTTCTGCTAAGGGCCATTTGGATATTTATAACATCACTAGACGCCCAGTGTGCGAAATCGAATGGCCCTGCCCACCCACGTGCCTCACTGCTTACAGTCCCGCCCACCTGTGCATACCCCGCCCACTACCCACCACACTCATAGCCCTGCCTACCCAAACTTGCAGCCCCTTCTGCCCCATACCTGCTGCGCCACCACTTTGGGATCCATCAGTGCACTTCCTGGTGACCAGTTGTTTGATCGTTGGGGTGTTACGGCCACGGGATCTTTATAATATAAATTCTCAGGCCATATAAAATTATCCACTTAAAAAATAAGCCTTCTACATTAGATCAGATGTTTAACTCGGCACCTAATTCTTTGGCAGGGCCAGACCAAATGATTTTGCAGGCCTTACACAGCTACAATAGATACTTTAGGATTACAGTTTTTGTGTATGGGACCCTGACTTGAATCTAAACAGTTTTAAATAACTTTAATATGTAATTAAAATGTGAAGTATAACATTTTGATTCAGATGTAACATTTTGATTTATTTAAAGATCTGACCCCAATGAATTGAACACACCTAATTAAATACATAAAGTAAACCTATGATGACACAAAATAAATTTAATGTTATACTACCTATATAGCTTTCTATGAAGATTGTCATTAAAACATTGATAAAAATATAGACTAATCAAACAGTTCTGTACTACAGTGACACGTTATTAGGGGAAAAATTGAGAGTTCTCTTTCACAGTGTCTGTAGTAGTGATGGTGTTATTGCCAATATTTGTCAGCATAACAGAGCTGCCAGGGGACAGAATCATGTTCATGTTCTGAGAATCTTTTTTTCTTTTTCTCTCAGCTTGTGAAGCACTTACTGAGTGGGAATATCTACCACCTGTTGGCCCTCGCCCACCAAAAGGATTTGTGGGACTCAAAAATGCTGGTGCTACTTGTTACATGAATTCTGTGATCCAGCAGCTATACATGATTCCTTCCATCAGGAACAGTATTCTTGCAATTGAAAGCACAGGTAGTGATATAGATGATGATATGTTCAGTGATGAAAAGCGGGACAATCAGGTAAATTTTAATTATAAATTCTGGATTTTGTGTGTTTTAATATCTTATTTTTTCTCTTTGAATATTATAGTTCTTGTCATATATTTTTGAACTGCATTTGACGATAGGACAAAAATCTTTGAGTACCTTTGGCATATTATAGTGCTCATTAATAGAATTTAAACTGAAATTAATAATCTTTATCACAGCTTTTCTGTTTATTTCTTATATAGCAGTTGATAGAATCATGTTTTACGTTCCAGAATTTAGTTTGTTGTTTGTACAGTCATAAAATGTTCATTATCTTTAAAATATGTTCAATTTTTTTTCTATATTTTTATTAATTTCAGAGAGGAAGGGAGAGAGATAGAAAAATCAATAATGAAAGAGAGCCCAGCCTGCATGACTCAGTGGTTGAGCGTCGACCTTTGAACCAGAAAGTCAGGTTTCAGTTCCCAGTCAGAACACATGACTGGGTTGCAGGGCTCAATCACCATTGTGGGGATTACAGAAGGCAACTGATCAGTGATCCTCTCATCATTGATGTTCCTGTCTCTCTCCCTCTCCCTTCCTAAAATTATTTAAAAGTGTATTTTAAAAATAAAAAATAATGAGAGAGAATCATTGATCATCTGCCTCCTGCACGATCAGGGACAAAGCCCTCAACTCAGGCATATGCTCTGATCTATAGTCAAACCGTTACCTTCTGGTTCATAGGTGAACACTCAACCCTGTGCCACTGTTTTGGGGCAATATATTCATTTCTTTTTTAGGTTATATTTTCATTTTTTTAATGTTTTAGAGCAGGGGTGAGGAATGTCCGGCCCATGGGCCATATAAAACCCACAAAATCATTTTGGCTAGCCCTACCAAGGCAATAATAATGGGTGAGTTAATTAAATGTTTGACCTAATAATAGCATTTAATTTAATTTAATTTTTAAGTTGATAATTTTTAATAGTCCAGGAATGATGTTATAAATACCCATTGGCCTTTGGTAGAAAAAAGATCCCCACCCTTGTTTTAAAGTATATTTAAATTCTGTCTTTTTTGGTTTATGATCTGTTGATTCTTAGGGTATTTTATATTTTTCTCTGGTAAAGAAATAGACTTTTTCATTAGTTTAAATAATGCTGTATGGTCTCATTAACAGTATTAATTAATAATAATAGATATTCAGGCCATCAGTCCAAAGTATCCAATCCTATATAATAAGAGTAATATGCAAATCAATCAAATGTTGGAATGATCAGTCGCTATGACACGCACTGACCACCAGGGGGCAGACACTCAACTATCCCTGGTGGTCATTGTGCTCCTGTAGGGAGGGCACTGCTCACCCAGAAGCTGGACTCACAGAGAGCAGGCCTAAGCCAGCAGGCAGACATCCCCCAAGGGGTCCCAGACTGCGAGAGAGTGCAGGCCTGGCTGAGAGGATCCCCTCCACCCCCCAGTGCATGAATTTCATGCACCAGCCCTCTAGTATAATATATGAAGGATGTGTTATTTCTATAAGAAAAAATGGAATCCTAGAAAGGCTAGGTAACTTATTTCCCCAGGTTTACATATTGCAAACATTCCTTTGTCTCTAGTTCAATCTACTCACCTTTTCCTCTTTCATGTTCAGTATTTAGTTTGCAGGCCTTCAATAAATGTTCAGTATTATACTTTTATGATCTTTCTGTAATGACTCACCTATGAAATAGTTTGTATAAATACTGACATTATAAAATGAAAGTTATGTGCTATAGATATAAAAAATATAAAATAATGCAAATCATTTATTCACTATTTGTCTCTACTTATTTCACTATACTCTCTAAGTTATATAACTTCAGCAATGATGTTTTTGTCTCTAGAGTAATGTTGATCCCCGAGATGATGTACTTGGACACCCTCCTCAATTTGAATACAGACCAGCATTAAGTAAGACAGAAGACAGGAAAGATTACAATATTAGTGTCCTAAGACATCTTCAGGTCATCTTTGGTCATTTAGCTGCTTCCCAGCTACAATACTATGTGCCCAGAGGATTTTGGAAACAGTACAGGTAAGTTATGAGTGGATAATTTAGTTTTATGAAAACTCATACTAATTTTAAACTTCCAAAATATATTAGAATATATATACTCATTTAATATTTAGTAGTATTCTGTTTAAGTTTTTTCTTTATCATTGCCTCAATAGGAGGGAATAAAAATGATCAGAGTCTGGATTTTGTTCATTGCATTCCTGTGCTATTTTTAGTATTTCCTGTTTTCCTTTGTTCCTGTATTTTTTAGGATTTCAGGCCATATGGTCTGTGATAACTACTCAGCTCTGCTGTTACAACAACAAAGTAACCATAGATAATATGTAAATAATGAGGTGTGGCTCTTTCAATAAAACTTTGTACATGGACACTGAAAGTTGAATTTTATACTCCATATAATTCTTACATGTCATGAAATACTGTGGGGTTTTTTTCCAATCATTTACATATATATAAAACTTTCTGCCCAGACCTAGTAGGTATGTTTTTATTATAATGCTATAGTACAACTGAACCAAAAATGAGAAAAAAGGGGAGGGGAGGGGAATTAAGTAAGAGAGGAAAGGAGAGAGGGAGGGAAATTAAGGGTATGGAAAGATGGGTTTGAATACTATATGATAACAGTAGAAAATTTGGTGATGTTTTTAATTTTGGGAGTTTTCTTTAATCCTCACCCGCCTGAGTATATGTTTCCATTGATTTTTTTTAGAGAGAGTGGAAGGGATGGGGAGAGACAAAGATATGTGCAACCCAGGTACATGCCCTTGACCTGAATCAAATCTCAACTCTTCATTCTGCATGCCAACACTATCCACTGAGCCAAACCAGCTAGGGCTGGTGGTTTGTTTTTAGTTATCTTCTAATATGACCTAGGTTTTAGTAACAATTATTTTTTTTTACATCATACATGGTATTTTGTTTTCTCAGCATTGGGGCTATTTTTAATCCATTTTCTAGCCCAGGCTGGTGTCACTCATTTGTTTGGAGTGTCATCCCCTATACTGGATGGCATTGGGTTCTATTCCTGGTCAGGGCTTATAGCCATGTCAGGACACATGCAAAAGCAACTGATTGATGTTTCTGTTCCTCTAAAATCAATTTTTTAAAAACTAAATTAAATGAAATCCATTCTCTAAAACAGTAATGACTAATCTTTCTCTTTTTCTTTGGAAATAATCCCTTTATTTGGGCATAAATAGCTATCAACTTTTCAATATGGCACTAAAAGTTGATGCAGAATTAACCATCAAAGTAGTATTTATAAGGTCCAAGCTAGAGTGACTTTTCCCTCTCATAATGATCTCTTTACTTGAATTCAAAATACATCAATGTACTGATTTATCAAACTACTACTGTTATCAAGGGCTACCTATCAGCCACACCTGTAATTTCATAGTAACTCTTTGACACAGGAGTACCATTTTTAATATGCTCTTCACTGTCATTATGATTGCCCCCAATACATAGAATGTATTGGTTTGTTTCCACTTCTTTTATGAAGGGATAAACACTTAACTTTTGCCCTAGCCATTTTGACTCAATGAATAGAGCATCAGCACCTAAACTGAAGGGTCCTAAGTTTGATTCTGGTCAAGGGCATATACCTTGGTTGCAGATTCCCCATCCCTGGTAAGAGTGTGCCGGAGGTAACCAATCAGTGTGCCTTGCTCACATCAGTGCTTCTCTCCATCTCTCCTTCTCCCTTCCACTCTGTCTAAAAATCAATGGGAAAAATATCCTCAGGTGAGGATTAACCAAAAAGAAAAAAGATTGAGCTTTCATTTCTAATATTATTTTTGTTTCTGTTATGAAAAACATCTGTTCTGCAATAGTATTGTACTTGTTTTATTCCATTTTTCTCCTTAGGCTTTGGGGTGAACCTATTAATCTACGTGAACAACATGATGCCTTAGAATTTTTTAATTCTTTGGTGGATAGTTTAGATGAAGCTCTAAAAGCTTTAGGACATCCAGCTCTCTTAAGTCAAGTCCTAGGTGGTTCCTTTGCTGATCAGAAGATTTGCCAAGGCTGCCCACATAGGTAATTGCTATTTAATGTTTTTAATATATACTTTCTGTAGGTCTTTTTAAAAATGATGTAAATTAAATCTTCACTAGTACTTATGTATGGAAACAGTGCATGCCAGTTACTACTAAATGTCTACGATTGTGAAGGAATTATCTTCT
This sequence comes from Myotis pilosus, assembly GCA_036010255.1. Taxonomy (NCBI): domain Eukaryota; kingdom Metazoa; phylum Chordata; class Mammalia; order Chiroptera; family Vespertilionidae; genus Myotis; species Myotis pilosus. The sequence goes on from JASKON010000047.1 coordinate 625,692, forward strand.
GTGCTATATTGAAATATATACATACTACAGGTCTGGTGCATGACATTCATGCACTCGGGGGTGGGCAAATTCCTCAGCCTGGCCCACATCCTTTTGCAGTCCTGGAGCCCTTGGGAGATGTCCGACTGACAGCTTAGGCCTGTGGGGTCACAGTCGGACATCCTCAACACTGCCACAGAGGCAGGCCGCTTTGCTTGCCAGGCATGATCCCAGCTTGTGACTGAGCAGCACTCTCCCTAGTGGTTAGTGCCTGTCATAGCGATCGGGCGTTCCACCTTTTGGTTGATTTGCATATTACCTTTTTATTATATAGGATATTTTTATTTTCAGTAAATTTTTGTTATTCTTACTGTAGTAAGTATTTTGAGTAAATAATTGAGGAGTAATAGAAACCGGTGATAAATTGTTGTATACTTTTTGGTTTGTTTTGTTAATCCTCACCTGATGATATTTTTTAATTGGTTTTTAGTGAGAGTGGAAGGGAAGGGAAGAGACAGTGAGAGAGAAACATGGATGGGAGAGAAACCCATCAATTAGTTGCTTCCTGCATGTGCCTCAGGTGGGGCCAGGGATCAAGCATGCAACCAAGGTACATGCCCTTGACAACCTTTCGGTCCTCCCACCTTCCCTATAACCACTGAGCAAAACTGGTGAGGATAAGAGTTGTGTACTTTTTCTTGTCTGTGACATTTTGTCATATCTTGGGACATGAAATGTCAGTTTCCATAAATATGTAGTTATTAAGATATTTGCCTGTCATGGTATAGTTATAATAATTGAAATATCTTAAATAACTTTGGAAGATAGCTGGCAGGTCTAGAGCACTATTTCCTGTGGAAATTAAAAAGTTGTCCTTTAAATTGTCATCAACTAGTGGCCTGGTGCACATATTTGTGCACACTGAAAGGAAATTAATTAGAAGAAATATTTTATCTCGGCCTTTATTTATGCTTCCCTGTGTTGATAAAGTGGTTTTCTGTGCTGAGTGTCCTCTAGGGCCCAGTGGCTTAGCCTTCCCAATTACCTGAGGTAGACACTCTTGGTGCACCCCCTTGTCGGCTTTGTGCATAGTCTTGTTGTAGTTAAGCCTGGATTGTTGTAGATATCACTGGGAGAATTTGACCTCCAGGCCAATTGGCTGTGGGAATCAGCTGTTTCTATAATGGGAGAACTTCTGTGCTGAAGACACCCTTATGGGGCAAGACTTGCTTCAGTGGGGCTTTGGTGCTCACTGAGTCTGCCCCTGACTGTGTCCCTTATGGATCTGCGGAGTTATAATTGGATGGTCCCACTCAGACCACTGGGTACACTGGTTCTTGGATCTAAGGAGGTGCTAATCTAGCCGTTGCCCTCGGGCTTTGGGTAGCTGCAGTTTGTTAAGTAATTTTCAGATTACAAAGGGCCAGGCCTTTCATATGCAAAAGCCTCCGTGCAGGGCTTGGGCGGGGCGGAGCCCCAGGGCATCAACTGGTGGGCTGAGCAAGCAGTATGGCTGCTCTCAGTCCTGTCCTCAGAGGCCCAGCAATTGCTGCATGTGCCTCTGAGAGAAAGCTGTCCTTGAGTTCCGACCATGCCAAACAGTCCCGTTTCTCCCTTATGAGTCTGGGTCCCCAGAGACTCACCCAAAACTGGAGTTCAGAGCCTGAGACTCCCTCCCGATTGAAAAAGACAATCATGACCTCAGCCGCCAGCCCTCTCCGCATGCACCTACATTTGTATTTTACTTCCACACCAAACCTCCTTTGAGTCTCGGTGTGCTTTTCTCTTTCCTTCTAGTTGTAGAATTTCAACACAGCCAGCCTTCCTGTGGTTCTGGATTTTGTCCATTCCATCTTTTAGTTGTATTTTTGAAGTGGTTGTGCAAGGCAGCAATCTCCGGTGTTTACCTATGCCACCATCTTGGTTCTCCCGTGATTGTTTTTAGAAGAAATATTTTAATATCACTATTTGCCCTTTCTCTACAATAGAAGTGTCCACCAAATTTATGATTGACAATGACAGATAGAAACACACTCATGTGATTGGTGCCAGTGGGAACTTTATATATATACTAGAGCCCCGGTGCACAAAAATTTGTGCACTCGGGGTTGGGGGGTCCCTCAGCCTGTCCTGTGCCCTCTCGCAGTCTGGGACCCTTCGGGAGATAACTACCTGCTGGCTTAGGCCTATTCCGGGTGGCAGAGGGCAGGCCCAATCCCTAGGTGCAGCCCCTGGTCAGGCTCAGAGCAGGGCCTGTTGGGGAGTTGGGGCACCACCCGCTGTCATGCACAGAGCAGGGCGGATCGGGAGGTTGTGATGCCACCCTCAGTCACGCTCAGGGTAGGGCCGATTGGGAGGTTGCGGTGCCACCGCCTGTCATGCAGAGAGCAGGGCCAATCAGGGGGGTTGGGGCTCCGTAACCTGTCACTCACAGAGCAGGGTCGATCAGGGGGTTGGGGCGCTCCCCCCGTCACACACAGAGCAGGGCTGATGGGGAGGTTATGGCTCTACCCCGTCACACACAGAGCAGGGCCAGTGGGGGGGGGGGGGTTGGGGTGCCGCATCCTGTCACACAAAGAGCAGGGCCGATCAGGCGGTTGGGGCGACGCACCCAGTCACACATAGAGCCGCAGTCCAATCAGGGGGTTGGGGAGCTCCCCTCTATCAGGCACAGAGCAGGGCTGATCTATGGGTTGGGGCGCCTTCCCCTGTCACGAACAGAGCAGGGCGTTTAGGGAGGTTGTGGCCCCGCCCCCTGTCAAACACAGAGCCACAGGGGGTTTGGGCACTGCCCCCTGTCACACTGATCCCGGTGCCGGGAGGCCTCGCGGCTCTGCTGATCCCAGTGCTGGGAGGCTTATTACCCTTTTACTATATAGGATAGAGGCTTGGTGCACGGGTGTGTGCCGGCTGGTTTGCCCTGAAAGGCGTCCTGGATCAGGGTGGGGGTCCCACTTGGGTGCCTGGCCAGCCTGGGTGAGGGGCTGATGGCTTTTTGCAGCTGTTCACACACCCTTCAGGGTGGGGATCCCCACTGGGGTGCCTGGCCAGTCTGGGTGAGGGGCTGAGGGCTGTTTTCAGTCTGGCGGGTGACTGAAGCTCCCAACCGCTCCTTTTTTTCTTTTTCTGTTTTATTCTGGGCCAGCTTTAGCTCTTAGGCTTGGCTCCAGCTCTTAGGCCTCTGCTGCTGAAAGCAGGTATCTGGTTTGTTTGGGTTCTATAATCAAAACACTGTTTCAACTCCAGCTCTGAGATCCTGGCTTGCTGAAAGCAGGTTTCTGGGGTTTTGTTTAGCTTCTATACTTGTAACAATGTTTCAAACTGCAAGCTCAGAGGCCGGCAGCGGCAGGCGGGAAACATTCGCTTCCTCTGTCACTGAAGCAAGCAAGCCTCATGTTCGCTTCAAGCTGCCTGGCTGCCGGCCGCCATCTTGGCTGGCAGTTAATTTGCATATCTTGCTGATTAGCCAATGGGAAAGGGTAGCGGATGTACGGCTAATTACCATGTTTCTCTTTTATTAGATAGGATCACACATGCTTGCGACAATGTTTATTTTTAAATTGCCAGTGTGCATCATATGTGCTGGCCGGTCAGTTGGTCAGTCATTCAGATAGACAGATAGTTGGTCACTTAGCCTTTTATATATATAGATCTTTGTCATTCTTAAGATAGGTTGGATATGTTTGCACATCAACCCATTTATCAAGAGCTAAGACATTCTGTGTTATGGAGTTAATGAAAAGACAAATTGATTTATATAGTGCTTCTAATAAAAATTAAATTTAATTCTCAATTATTAATAGTTCACAAAGTTAATTGATTCACAAAGTTAATCAATGGGCACGCATTTATTGTTACTGTGTGGAAGTTTTACTTTAGGGCTTGACTTGTTGTGTTCATATAATGTTGATTTGAAATCCTTTCTCACCAAAATAATTACAGTCTTATTCTCTAAACATTAGTTCTGTTTGTGTGGTTGGATAAAAGCAGGTTCCTTTGAAGATAGGGAAATCATTTGGGGAAATGTAATATTACATAAATGAGAAATTTTATCATGTCATTCTTTTCATAGTGCCGTTCGTTTGGAAGTTGGGGATATACTTAATCACCTGGCTTGACCACTTTTAGTTCTTAGGAAAAGACATTTTACATTAAACAGACAATAAAAATTATACAATTCTTTATCACCTGTTGCTGTTACTCCTCAATTATTTACTCAAATTAAGTACATATTTCAAGTAGTTCTAATTATTGTCAGTCTAGACACCCAATGTGAAATCCTGCAAGACCCAGACCTGCCTCGCCAGCGGGACCTATCGGTGTACCTCCTGGTGACTTGTCATTTGGTATTTACAGTGCTATGACCACTGGCTTTTTATAATAAAGATTGTTTTAGTAGAGCATTCTATATTTTAAGAGAAATTGTCAATTCCATTTATCCTCTAAGATTTCTTTTCTATTCCCTGTGGACTAATTTCTATCACAGTAGTATCATGCATTATAAACCATCTATAAAAACTTTTATTTGTATACGTATTTTATTTTTTCTTAACCTATTGTATGCCATAAGCACCTATAGACGCAAGCAGTGGACCCTCCCCACACACCACGCGTGTCTATTAAAAAAAAAAAAAAGTTTTCCCTATGTGGCAGCCTTGAACAACTTTAAAATCATTTTTTGTGATAATTTTCAGCTGAAAATATTCAAGAACACCTGAATTGTGAGAAACATAATTATTCTTAAAATATTGATTTTTTTAATTAAATTCAAAATATCGTGGAATGGGGGATGGTTTCTGTTTTGGACACATGGCAGTTAACTGATTAAGTAAAAATTTCTAAATGTGAAGATTATGTCTAAAGCAATATCTGTATCCATAGGCTATGCATATATGCATATAAATCCTTTGGTTAATCTCTTCCTACCTCTCTCTTACCACTTCGCTCTGAAATTTGTTGGCCTGTTGCTTCCTTCTGTGTCTCTGGATTTTCTTTATTCATTAGATTCCACATATAAATGAGAATATGTGGTACTTGTCATTCTTTGACTGACTTATTTCACTTAACCTAATAATCTCCAGGGTAAGAAAGAAATCCTTTTTTACAGCTGCATAGTGTTCCATTGTGTAAATGTACCACAGCTTTATCACCTGCTCACCTTTTGAGGGTACTTTGGCTGTTTCCAGATCTTAGCTACTGTAAAGTGCACTATGAACAGAGGGGTGTTCTGATTTGGTGTTTTGGAATTCTTTGGATATATTCTTTTTTTTTTCCTTTGGATATATTCTTAGAATTGGGATCATTGGGTCAAATGGCATTTCCATTTTTAATTTTTTGAGGAAACTCCATACTGTTTACCACAATGGTTATATAGCTGCATTCCCAACAGCAGTGCACTAGGGTTCCCTTTTTTCCACATCCTCAGTAGTGCAGTGCAATGAAGGCCTTGGAAGAGGGCAGGAGCAGGGTGGAGATGTTCAACAATAAAGATAAATTTAAGATAAATCATATAAAAATATATAAATAAATAATACCCCGTTGTGTTTTAAACATGGTAGGCACTCTTGATATCTCTACTGCATGAATGAACTTAATGGTTGAGTCTGTTTTCCACCTTCCATTATCTGAGTTTATTAGTGTATGTCATAAATTTCTAAAAGTCCCTATTGTAGGATATCACTACAATTTGGAATGCTGACTTCATCCCACATTTATTCTTAACTAATTTTTATGACTGTAGAGCTAAGAAGTAGAGGCATACATTGTGTTGGATCCTAATATCTAAGTGCTATAAATATTAATTGCTACTTTTCCATTATAGAAATGGTAACCTTTTCCTGAACTCTATGAATCCTTACCTTTATCTTGCCAATAATTACTATTTAAACAGATAAGGCAAGTTGCAGTGTGAGAAAATGTAAAGAACTTAAGCAATTAGGCCAAATAAGCTTTAGCTTCAAATCACCACTCTGCCTGTAATAAACTGGACCATATTAGTCTTTTTGACACCAAACCCCCGACCCTGCCTGTTTCCTCATGGAAAAGGGATTTATTTATAGCTATTTTTGGGTTTTTCATGAAGACAAAGGAAAGAGATTATGTGTATAACAAATCTAATACATTGACTAAAAGAAGATAACTGTAAAATATTAATAACACTGTTACTAATGCACCTGACATGATATAGTAAATACTGCAAATTTATTTTTCATCAAATTCAAAACTAAAGATAATATTTAGAAACCAAAGTAATAAATCCTTTTGATTATTTCATTTTTTACATTCATATTACTGATCATTTCTTAAATAATATCTTTAGATACGAGTGTGAAGAATCTTTTACAACTTTGAATGTAGATATTAGAAATCATCAAAATCTTCTTGATTCTTTGGAACAGTATATCAAAGGAGATTTATTGGAAGGTGCAAATGCATATCATTGTGAAAAATGTGATAAAAAGGTATGTATGGTTCAATTTTAAAAAATACATATAATTGCATTTAATAGAGCTGGAGTACATAAAAGTTGTTTGTGTCTAACGTAAAAATTTACCTTTGCTTCATCTCTGCTTTTTTATAGTGGTAACAGAGGTAGTCAAGATGATAACTGATTTAAGGATTTGTCAGGGAAATTATATTGAGAGAAAATAATGCAGTGGACTAGGAAAAACCATTTCAGTTGGGTAATTAATTTTAGAAATCCCTGTAGCTAAAAGTTGCACAGTCACTTTTCATATTTGCCCTGAAGTAAGTTGCCATTAACCAACTCCCACCTGAAGAGTTGATAGAAAATATTTTTCCCTTTCTTTAAGTTATTCTCCAAGTTTAGATGAACAGAATGCTAATTTTATTTGATTACATGAGATTTTTAAGTCACTTTTAATTTTAAAAAGATCTAGCCAATAATTCTTTAGAGTCAGCCAACTGATTTTATTTCTAGCCACCAATTTTGTCTATCAACAATTTGTGTGATAATTTTTTATGGCAAATAGTAAACATTTATTTTGGCCCATCTTGCTCTCTCATCTGGAGAGTATCTGCATTGGTTTGACTTGAAATGCCATTTAGATTATGACCTCTAAAGCCATTTGTCCTGCTACCCACAGCTCTAGAAAGTTTCTTCTGGGGTTACTACTTCTTTTTTTTTTCTTTTTTTTTAAATATATTTTTTATTGATATTTTTACAGAGAGGAAGGGAGAGGGTTAGAGAGTTAGAAACATCGATGAGAGAGAAACATCGATTCGCTGCCTCATGCACACCCCCCACTGGGGATGTGCCCGCAACCAAGGTACATGCCCTAGACCGGAATCAAACCTGGGACCCTTGAGTCCACAGGCTGATGCTCTATCCACTGAGCCAAACCTGTCAGGGCCCTACTTCGGTTATATACACTCATAAATCACTTTTTTTTTAATATAAAAATAATAAAGGCCTGGTGCACGAAAATTCGTGCACTCAAGGGAGTCCCTAAGCCCGGGCTGCACTCTTTCACAGTCAGGGATCCTTTGAGGAATGTCCACCTGCTGGTTTAGGCCCTCTCCCCTGGGGGATTGGGCCTAAATGGGCAGTCGGACATCCCTCTCACAATCCAGGGCTGCTGGCTCCCAACTGCCTGCCTGCCTGCCTGATTGCCCATAACCGCATCTGCCTGCCAGCTGGATCACCCCCTAACCACTCCCCTGCCAGCCTGATTGACACCTACCTGCTCCCCTGACAGCCCGGTCGCCCCTAATTGCCCTCCCCTGCAGGCCTGGTCACCCCAACTGCCCTCCCCTTCAGGCCTGGTCACCCCAACTGCCCTCCCCTGCAGGCCTGGTTGCCCCAACTGCCCTCCCCTGCAGGCCTGGTCCCCCCAACTGCCCTCCCCTGCTGGCCATCTTGTGGTGGCCATCTTTTGACCACATGGGGGAAGCCATCTTGTGTGAGTGTGTGATGGTCAATTTGCATATAACCTCTTTATTATAGGGGACTCAAGGCCCAGTTTATGAATTCTTGCATGGGTGGGGACCAGCTGTCCCCACCCCTTGCAGTGTGTGTCATAGCAACTGGTTATTCCAGTTGCTTAGGGTTTTATATATATAGATATATTTTTATTGATTTCAGAGAGGAAGGAAAAGGGGGAGAAACATCAATGATGAGAGAACATTGATGTTCTGGGGATGGAGCTTGTTACCTGAACATGTGCCCCTGACCAGGAATCAAACTGTGACTTTCTTATTCATAGATTAATGCTCAACCACTGAGCCACACCAGCAGGACATAAACTACATAGTTTATAGTAAGGACCTTAGTAGCACTTTTTCCAGAGCATAAGATTAAATGCATTAATATATGCAGCCCTGAGCATGTTACCTGGCTTCTAAATGGCATACATATTAGCTAGTTTTGTAGTATTTCTCTTGTTTGTTCAAATTATATTCTGTTAATTAGCATAAAATAAACATCAAAATATATGATTGATCAGTAAGCAGTAGTAGTATTGAGTCAGCTATCAGTTTTTGCATCACTAATTTTTATAATTTGCAACCAAATGAGAAATTACTTACATATTTCTGTTTGCTGTGAACATTTTGAAAAATTCAGTAGTTTGATTGTGTTACCATTTATTCACCTATTTGTAAATAAATTCAGATAGATCATAAGTTTTAATATATATTAAGTTGCTCTGTTGTATTTGACTGATAAAAGAACATTTTTAATTTTTATTTATTGTAGGTTGATACAGTAAAGCGCTTGCTAATTAAGAAACTGCCTTCTGTTCTTGCTATCCAATTGAAACGATTTGACTATGACTGGGAAAGGGAATGTGCAGTTAAATTCAATGATTATTTTGAATTTCCACGAGAGCTGGATATGGAACCTTACACAGTACCAGGTGTTTCCAAGCTCGAAAATAATGTAAACACAGATCGTCAGTCAATACCACAGATTTTGCAGTCTGAGAGTGAAACAGCAGAAAGCACAAAATACAGACTTGTAGGAGTGCTTGTACACAGTGGACAAGCAACTGGTGGACATTATTATTCGTATATCATTCAAAGAGATGGTGGTAATAGAAATCGCTGGTATAAATTTGATGATGGAGATGTAACAGAGTGTAAAATGGATGATGATGAAGAAATGAAAAATCAGTGTTTTGGTGGAGAGTACATGGGAGAAGCATTTGATCATATGATGAAGCGCATATCATACAGGCAGCAGAAAAGGTGGTGGAATGCTTATATACTTTTTTATGAACGAATGGACATAATAGCCCAAGATGGTGAGATGATAAGATACATATCAGATCTAAATATCACAAGACACCATCAGATTATGTCACCAGCCATTGAGAGAAGTGTATGGAAACAAAATGTGCAGTTCATGCATAACCGAATGCAGTACAGTTTAGAATATTTTCAGTTTATGAAAAAACTTCTTACCTGTAATGGTATTTACTTAAGCCCTACTCCAGGTAAGTTTCTGGAATATAGCTTCTTGTTAATAAAGAATACTTTTTGTATCACAGACTTTTTTATTAGGCATCTATGTTTATATTTAGTAGGTTGGTGTTTTTTTTAAGTTTTTCCCATAAATTTATTAGCCTTGATAGCATTCCAGTTTTTAAAAAAATATTTTTATTGACTTTAGAGAGCAAGTTAGAAGTTGAGATAGATAGAACATCAATGATAAGAATTATTGATCAGTTACTTCCTGCACAGACCTCACTGGCGATCTAGCCTGCAACCTAGGCATGTGTCCTGCCCGGGAATTGAACCTTGACCTTCTTGTTCATTGGTCACTGTTCAATCACTATCATTCCAAACTTAATGTGTCAGCATTTTTAGTTCAAAATCAAATATTTAAAATGCCTATACTTTTGAATAGTGATGTTCAATATTTAGAAACAGAAGAGCTTTTACTTGTAAACAGTTGTTTTGACTCAAAAATTAGTTTGAAATATAGTTTGGTGAAGTGCTGAGATAACCACAAAAGATTGCTTTTACCTAAGATTTTATAAGCATGGAGCATTTGTTTAAACACACTTAAACAATTCTTTTTTATGTGTGCTTTTTATTCAAGGACAAGATCAGTTGTTGCCTGAAGCAGAAGAAATCACCATGATTACTATTCAAATTGCTTCTAGATTCCTCTTTACCACTGGATTTCACACAAAGAAAATAGTCCGTGGCCCTGCCAGTGATTGGTATGTGGCTTTGCCTTTTTTTTTTTTTTCAGAGACAAAGAGAAAGAGATCATTCTGCTGACTTATGCATTTATTGGTTGATTCTTGTATGTGCCCTGACTGTGTATCAAACCTATAAGGTTGGTGCATCAGGACAATGCACTGAGCTGCCTCTCTGGCTTTGCATTTTCTTCTTACTATTCTTATAGTTGGCTTAATCATTATTATAGTGCCTTATTTTTCCCTAACCAAGGGAATCTAATTTCAGATGTCAAAGATAACATAAAAATCTGGTAATAATGTTGAGAGAAGTTGTATTAAATTTCTTAGTGTGCCTTTTATTAAAAGACTAGAGGCCAGATGCACAAAATTTGTGCAGGGGGCAGGGATCCCTCAGCCTGGCCTATGTCCTCTCGAAATCTGCGACACCTCGGGGGATGTCAGACTGCCGGTTTAGATAGGTCCTAAACCTGCAGTTAGACATCTCTCTCGCAACTTGGGACCCCTCGCTCCTAACTACCCAACTACTCTCTCCTAGCTGCCCTCCTGCTTGTTCCTTATTGCTTGGCTCTCCACTCCTAGGGCTGCCACTGAGGTGGGAAAGCAGTGGTTCTCTACCTTCTGGCCTTTAAATACGGTTCCTAATGTTGTTACCCAACTATAAAATTATTTTCGTTGCTATTTCATAACTGTAATGTTGCTACTGTTATAAATCAGGATGTAAATATCTGATATGCAGGATGGTCTTAGGCAACCCCTGTGAAAGGGTCGTTCAACCACCAAAGGGGTCACGACCTACAGGTTGAGAACTGCTGTGGGAAGGCTTCTGCCACCACCACTGTGCTACCAACCTGGCTTCTGGCTGAGCGGCACTTCCACTATGGGAGCACACAGACCACCAGGGGGCAGCTCTTGTGTTGAGTGTCTGCCCCTTGGTGGTCAGTGCATGTCATAGCAACCAGTCATCTGGTCCTTCTGCCATATGGGTTACTGGGCTTTTATTATATAGAATAGGATTGACTCCTGCCTGGCCAGTGTGGCTCAATGGAAGTATCAACTCATGAATCAGAAGATCATGGTTCAAATCCTTGTCAAAGTACATGCCCAGGTTGTGGGCTTATTCCCCAGTAGGGGACGTGCAAGAGGCAGCCAACCCATGATTCTCTCTCATCATTGATGTTTGTCTCCCCTTCCTCTCCCTCTCTGAAATCAATAGAAATGTATTTTTAAAATTTGGCTCCTGTTTTTATTGTATTTGTTGTCTATTTTATCACAAAATACAAAGCTTTATCTTTACTAGAGAGAATTCTGGCTTATGTTTATAAAGGTAGACGATTTTTAAATGGTTATAGTCTCAAGTTTCTAATTATAAAAGTATGGAGGACATTATAATACCTTGTTCTAACAACTGTTTTTTAAAATATATTTTTATTGATTTTAGAGAGGAAGGAATAGTGAGAAGGAGATTGAAATATCAATAGTAGGAAAGAATCATTGATTGTCTGCCTCTACTGGGTATCAAGCATGTCCCCTTGACCGGAATCGAACCTGGGACTTTTCAGTCCAAAGGCTGATGCTCTATCCACTGAGCTAAACTGGCTTGGGCTCTAACAACTATTTTTAGCACTGTTCAGATTAGAAGATGTTAAGGAGATAATCTGGATAAAGAAGAGTTTGATAATTTGTATTCACCTACACAAGTTCTCATTTAATTCATTTTGTGACTAAGATTAACTACATCAAGTCACAGACTGATAGTTGTATTTCAACCAGCCATGACCATTAATTATACAAAAGTTCTTTCCTCTTTATTTGGTTTATTAAATAAACTCGTTGGGCCCTAACCAGTTTGGCTCATGGATAGAGCGTCGGCCTATGAACTGAAAGGTCCCAGGTTCAATTCTGGTCAATGGTATTTTTCCAGGTTGTGGGCTCGATCCCCAGTAGTGGGTGGTGTGCAGGAGGCAGCTGATCGATATTTCTCTCTCGTCAGTGTTTCTGTCTATCCCTCTCCCTTCCTCTCTGTAAAAAATCAATAAGATATAAAAAATATATATATTTAATTAAAAAAAAACCTTTGGATCACTATGGTAATCAGAATGAAAGCACATAAGTAAAAATTTATTTATTTATTTGTTTGTTTATTTTAGGTATGATACGTTGTGCATTCTCCTTCGTTACAGCAAGAATGTACGATTTTGGTTTACTCATAACATCCTTTTTAATGTTTCAAATCGCTTCTCTGAATATCTTCTGGAGTGTCCTAGTGCAGAAGTGAGGGGTGCTTTTGCAAAACTTATAGTATTTATTGCCCATTTTTCGTTGCAAGATGGTCCTTGTCCTTCGTCTTTTTCATCTCCAGGACCTGCTAGTCAGGTAATTAAAAATATTTTTGTAATTATGATATGCTTACAAGTAAGTTTGATTTCTGCAAGGTCATGTCAATAGACATAGATATCTGATTGTCATATTTATCATATACAAATCCAAGCATACATTATTGAGTTCATTAAAATTGTTTCACAGTAATGAGTAATGATTATTGGGCACTTCCAAAAACATAAGGAAAATTTCTTCTGTTTATTCTGTTACTTGTAGTTGTGTATAAGTCTTCAGATTCTATATGTTCTGTTAATTTGACTTTTTTAAATATATTTTTATTGTTGATAATATTACAGGTATCTCCATTTTCCCCTCTTCCCCTGCCCCCTTCCCAGATCATACCCATCCCTCTAGATCAGCGGTTCTCAACCTGTGGGTCACAACACCTTTGGGGGTTGAACGATCCTTTCACAGGGGTCGCCTAAGACCATCCTGCATATCAGATATTTAAATTACGATTCATAACAGTAGCAAAATTACAGTTATGAAGTAGCAACAAAAATAATTTTATGGTTGGGGGTCACCACAACATGAGGAACTGTATTAAAGGATCGCGGTATTAGGAGGGTTGAGAACCACTGCTCTAGATCTTCACTACTCGATTGCCTGTGTCCATGCATATCTACACTAACAAAAGACAAACATGCAAATTGACCGTACCTTCACTACACCTTAAGCCACTCCCACCAGCCAATCAGAGCGACTATATGCAAATTAACCCAACCAAGATGGTGGCCAGCAGCCACGGAGCTGGAGCAAGAAGGAGGCTTGGTTGCCCCAATGATGGAAGAAGCCAAGCTTCCCTCCCGCCCCCCCTGGCCAGCTCTGAGCTCCTCTCAAGGCTACAAGATTTCAATTATAGAAGGTAGATAAAAAAAAGAATAAAAAAAAGAAAAGAAAAAGCCCTGACCGTTTTGGCTCAGTAGATAGAGCATCCGCCTGTGTACTGAAGGGTCCCAGGTTTGATTTCTGCCAAGGGCATGTACCTTGCTTGCAGGCACATCCCCAGTAGGGGGCTGTGCAGAAGGCAGCAGATCAGTGTTTCTCTCTCATCGATGTTTCTAACTCTCTATCCCTCACTCTTCCTCTCTGTAAAAAATCAATAAAATATAATTTTTTTAAAAAAAGGAGAGGCTGGGAGCTTCCGTCGCCAGCGGGGCTTGGCTAGCCTGAAAACAGCCCTCAGCCCCTCACCCAGACTGGCCAGGCACCCCACTGGGGACCACCCCCCCCCCCCAAGAGGGCTGTTGCCAGCCTGAAAACAGCCATCAGCCTCTCACTCAGGCTGGCCAAACTTCCATGGGGTGAGGGTCCCCGCTGGGTGGGGGGGGGGGCCTTGACCAGCCTTCAAACAGCCACCAGCCCCTCACCCAGGCTAGCCAGGCACCCCATTGGGGACCTCCACCCTGAAGGGGGTGTGACAAGCCTGCAGACACCCATCAGCCCCTCACTCAGGCTGTCCAGGCACCCCAGCGGGACCCCCACCCTGATTTGGGACACCTGTCAGGGCAAACCAGCTGGCCCCCACCCGTTCACCAGGCCTCTATCCTTATCTAATAAAAGAGAAACATGGTAATTGGCGTACGACCCCTACCCTTCCCATTGGCTAATCAGGGGCAATATGCAAATTAACTGCCAGCCAAGATGGCAGCCGACAGCCAGGCAGCTTGAAACTAACATGAGGCTTGCCTGCTTCAGTGACGGAGGAAACCAACGTTCCCCGCCTGCCTTGCAGACCTCTGAGCTTGCAGTTTGAAACATTTTAACAAATATAGAAACTAAAAAAAACAAAACCCAGAAACCAGATTTCAGCGAGCTGGGATCTCAGAGCTGGAGTCAGAGCTGGAGTTATACATTGTTTCGATTATAGAACCGAAACAAACCAGATACCTACTTTCAGCAGCGGCGGCCTAAGAGCTGGAGCCTCAGAGCTAAAGCTGGCCCAGAATTTAAAAAAAAGAAAAAAGGGAGCGGTTGGGAGCTTCTGTCACTGCCAGCCTGAAAACAGCCCTCAGCCCCTCACCCAGACTGGCCAGGCACCCCAGTGGAGACCCCCACCCTGAAGGGTGTGTGACCAGCTGCAAAAAGACCTCAGCCCCTCACCCAGGCTGGCCAGGCACCCCAGTGGGGTCCCCCACCCTGAAGGGTGTGTGACCAGCTGCAAACAGCCATCATCCCCTCACCCAGGCTGGCCAAGCACCCCAGTGGGGACCCCCACCCTGAATGGTGTGACCAGCTGCAAACAGCCATCATTCCCTCACCCAGGCTGGCCAGGCACCCCAGTGAGGACCCCACCCTGATCCAGGACACCCTTCAGGGCAAACCAGCCAGCCCCACCCATGCACCAGGGCTCTATCCTATATAGTAAAAGGGTAATATGCCTCCCAGCACCAGGATCAGCAGAGCCGAGAGGCCTCCCAGCACCGGGATCAGCATGACAGGGGGCAGAGCCCAAACCCCCTGATCGCCCTGCGGCTCTGTGTGTGACAGGGTGCGGCGTCCCAACCGCACCCCCCCACCCCGACGGGCCCTGCTGTGTGTGACAGGGTAGAGCCATAATCTCCCCATTGGCCCTGCCCTGAGTGTGAGAGTGGTGGTGCCCCAACCCCCTGATCGGCCTTGTTCTGTGGATGATAGAGGGTGGTGCCACACACACCCCCGGACTGCCCCCCCATAGGCCCTGCTCTGTGTGTGATGGGGTAGAGCCATAACCTCCCCATCGGCCCTGCCCTGAGTGTGACAGTGGTGGCGTCACAACCCCCTGATCGGCCCTGCTCTGTGGTGATAGAGGGCGACGCCCCAACCCCCTGATCCGCCCTGCTCTGTGTGTGACAGGGGGCGATGCCCCAACTCCCCTATTGGCCCTACTCTCTGAGTGACAGGGCGTGCTCCTCAACCCCCTGATGGGCCCTGCTCTGTGCATGGCAGGGGGGAGCTCCCCAACCCCCCTGATGGACCCTGCTCTGTGTGTGACAGGGGGCAGCGCCCCAACCCCCGAATCAGCCCTGCTCTCTGCGTGACGGGGTGGCTCCGCAACCTCCCCATTGACCCTGCCTTGAGTGTGACAGGGGGCGGTGCCCCAACCCCCCAATCGGCCCTACCCTGAGCGTGACTGGGGGTGGCATCGCAACCTCTCGATCTGCCCTGCTCTGTGCAATACAGGGGGCGGCACCCCAACTCCCCAATCGGCCCTGCTCTGAGCCCGACCAGGGGCTGCACCTAGGGATTGGGCCTGCCCTCTGCAACCCGGGAGCAGGCCTAAGCCAGCAGGGCGTTATCTCCCGAGGGGTTCCAGACTGTGAGAGGGCACAGGCCAGGCTGAGGGTCCCCTCCCCACCCCCCTGAGTGCACAAATTTTTGTGTACCGGGCCTCTAGTACTATATAATAAAATAATAATATGCATACTGACCCTAACAGCAGAACCACTGGGAATGACTGATCATTATGACACACACTGACGACCAGGGGGCAGACACTTAATGCAGGAGCTGCCCCTTGGTGGTCAGTGCGTTCCCACAGGGGGAGCTCTGGTCAGCCACAAGCCAGGCTGAAGGCTGACAGCACAGTGTTGGTGGTGGGAGCCCCTCCCGCCTCCTCAGCAGTGCTAAGGATGTCCGACTGCAGCTTAGGTCTGCTCCCTGCTGGTAAGTGGACATACCCGGAGGGCTGCCAGGCTGCCAGAGGTATGTCTGACTGTAACCTTGGGCCCGATCCCCCAGGGAGTGGGCCTAAGCCAGTAGGTAGACATCCTCCGAGGTGTCCCAGACTGCAAGAGGGCATAGTCTGGGCTGAGGGACCTCCCCCCTGCCCCAAGTCCACAAATTTTTGTGCACCGTATCTCTAGTAAGCATATAAGTTCTTTGGTTTATCTCTTCTCGTCTCCCCAACCCCACATCAAGGTATGTCAGTCACTTATTTGTGGAATCTAATGAACAAAATGAATTGACCAACAATTACGATCCAAAGCATGAAGGCATGGGACAAGATTGACTTTTTAATGGATAAATAGAAATTCTTTGTTAGTTAACCTTTTTTTAGTAAAAATATGCACATGATTTGTTTTGGATATTTTTTACAATTAAAATATAGTCCGGCTGGTGTTGCTCAGTGGATTGAGTGTCATTCCATGGACCAAGAGGTCTTTGGTTCAATTCCTGGTCAGGGCACATGCCCAGATTATGGTCTTCATCCCCAGTAGAGGCATGCAGGAGGCAGCCAATCAATGATGTTTTTCTCTTATCAATGTTTCTATCACCCTCTCCCTTCCTCTCTATCTAAAAATCAATAAAAACCTTTTTTAAAATAACAATATAAAGTGTTTGTAATTAAATCTATTTCAGCTCTTCATTCCTCTCTTCAAACGCAATTATATTTAACTAGAGGCCTGGTGCATGAAATTCATGCATGGGATGGGGGTGGGGATCCCCTCAGCCTACCCTGCACCCTCTCCAATCCAGCACCCCTCAGGGAATGACCGATTGCTGGCCTGGTCACCCCCAACTGCCCCCCCTGCCAGCCTGGTCGCCCCTCACGGCCCCCCCACCAGCCTGGTTACCAGACACAGCCTGCTGTTCAGTCGTTTGGTTGTCCCTCACTAACCTCCCTGCTGGCCTGGTTGTAGGCAGCCATCTTATGAGGACATGAGGGTCAATTTGCATATTATCTCTTTATTATATCACTTTCTGATATTTGTGACTAATGGAGCCACATATATGATATAATCCTTTTTTATGCAAATTGAAGTATACTCCTTTGCATCTCATTGCTGATAAAATGTCTTATCCTTTACAGGCATGTGATAACTTAAACTTGAGTGATCACTTATTAAGAGCAGTATTAAATCTCCTGAGAAGGGAAGTTGCAGAGCATGGCCGTCATTTACAACAGTATTTCAACTTGTTTGTAATGTATGCAAATTTAGGTAAGAACTTTTTGTGTATTGTTTCATATTTATGTATTAAATGACAAAAGCACTTTATTTTTTATTGTGTTTTTATTGATTTTAGAGAGAGAGAAGGGGGGGAGAGAGAGAGAGAGAGAGAGAGAGAGAGAGAGAGAGAGAGAGAGAGAAAGAAACATCAGTGAGAGTGAGAATCATCTATTTCGCTTCCTCCTGCATGCCCCCTACTTGGGATCAAGCCTGCAACCCAGGCATGTACTTTGGTAATCACACCATGATTTCTTGGTTCATGGGTCAAGGCTCACCCATTGATCCACCCCCCCTTTGTCATGAAAGCATTTTAATGCAGTGATGACATTTTATCTTTTCTAATAGAAGCAGTATTCCATATTCATATTATTCAAAGCCATTTCAGTCCTAGCCAGTGAGGCTCAGTTGGACATTTTGCAGGGTACCCAGAAGTTGCCGATTTGATTCCCCCATAGGCACATTCCCAGGTAGGGTGCTCAATCCTCGGTAGGTGGTGTGCAGGAGGCAACTGATCAATAATTCCTTCTCATCACTGATGTTTCTGTCTGTCTCTCCCTCTCCCTTCCTCTTTCTCTAAAAATCAATCAACTATTCTTTTTTAAAAAAGGTTTGATCACTTTTTTTAAAAATGCCATTACAGATTTTCTGTATAACTTTTTGTTTTGTTTTTTGTTGCTATTAATCCTCACCTGAGGATATTTTTTCCATTGGTTTTTCAGAGAGAGTAGAAAGGGTGGGAGGGAGAGAGAGACAGGAAAACAAGAGAATCATTGATGTAAGAGAAACATTGATATGAGAGAGTCTCTGGCATGCACCCCAACTGGGGGTAAGGAGCAAACCCACAATCGAGGTATGTTCCCTTGACTGGGAATTGAGCCTACAATCATTCAGTGTTAGGGTTGATGCTCTAACCACTGTACCTCACAGGCAAGGGCTTTCTATATAACTTTTTTTAAAATATATTTTTATTGATTTTAGAGTGAAAGGAAGAGGGAGAGAGATAGAAATATCAATGATGAGAATCATTGATTGGCTGCCTCCTGCACGCCCCTACTGGGGATTGAGCCCACAACTCAGGCATGTGCCCTTGGCCAGAATCAAACCTGGGACCCTTAAGTCTGCAGACTGACACTCTGTCCATTGAGCAAAACCAGCTAGGGCAGACTATATAACTTTTTAATAGTAATTTTCACCTGCTACTTTAAAATAATACACGTATCTGTGATAGTATAGTTATTTAAGGTCAGAAACTAACTCATTTTTTTACCTCTTAATTCTCATTTTAAGAACCTGATTTTCAGGTTATATGCCCTAGTCAGAATTAGAATTTCGAGGACTAAGAAAAGAAAAATGTATTTTCTCAAGATGGTTGTACATATCAGGTTTAAGAATCACTTCCTAAAGAAGTTGGCCTATCCAAAATGTTTTTGTTACAATAAAATGAATTTACAGGAGTGATAATATACATAAAATATTCACTAATAACTATAATTTTTAAGATACTGTTTTTAGGGTAGCTTGCATCTATTTTTTCTATTCAGCGGTTCCAGATTCTTACCTAAGAAAATCATGCTGTGTTATTTTATTTTGCTTCATTGTGTGTTGATAATTTATAAGTTTTTTGTCTTGTTCCCCAACCAGACTGCAAAATTTTTGAGACCAGAGCTTTGCACAGTATCACCCAGTCACTACTTACTGAATAAATGCATTGATAATCAAGAATATACATCAGAAGTTTTCTTTAAAAAAAACCATATTTTTATTAATTTTAGAGAGGAAAGCAGAAAGAGATAGAAGCATCAATTGGTGAGAGAGAATCATTGATTGGCTGCTCCTGCACGCCCCCTACTGGGATCAAGCCTTCAGTTAGGGCAGTGGTCACAAACTCATTAGTCAACAGAGCCAAATATCAACAGTACGATTGAAATTTCTTTTGAGAGCCATATTTTTTAAACTTAAACTATATAGATAGGTACATTGTTATTAACTTAATTAGGGTACTCCTAAGCTGGTCTTTGCTAAGAACGTCCTCAATCTGATTGAGAGACGTTCGCTGAAGTCGACCCCTTCTACCTCTCCCATCCACACTTGTCTTGTACTTGTTTCGTCTATCTCCTTTTAATCATCCTCTCTGTATGTCCAAACCATCTCAACATACCTTTCTCAATCCTCAACACTACATCTTCTTTCCCTCCACAACATTCCATAAAATTAACTTAATAAACTTTACTTAAAGTTTTAAGTCTTAGTTAAACTATAGGTACGTTGAATAAAACTTGATATCATACTTAATAATGATATTATTTATTGATAAAATTAAATTCCTTACAATTTACAATATTCATAAAATTAAATCATGACAATGACTGACAAACACTAATGTGAACAATGGCCTTGCATCTGTTTGGAAAGTTTGGGTAAGTCAGGTTTGTATGTTGTTGTTTTTAATTTTAGTCACGATTCCAGGTTCTCATTAATAAGACAGCTTTTCAATTTAATTTTGATAAGGTTCATGCTTGAAAATGATTTTTTGCATAAATATGTAGACCCAAATAAGGAAAGAACTGCAAACGCTAGTTTTTTCAGTTGATTATATGAGTCAGGAATACTTTTCCAGGTGTTATAAATTAATATATCTTCCTTCTCCAGGTCTTTCAAAGCAGACCACTTGTGCTATGAACTAAGTTCACATTTGTTTTTCTCCAGTATTTCTGTATCAGCACAAATTTCAAGCTCCACAGTTCTTTTTTAAATCCTGCAATTGCATTTCAAAGTTGCCAATGTCAATATTAAAGAGAGAAAAATACAATTCTGTTACAGTAGCATTGAGTGGTTTTTTAACAAAGGCTATAACGTCGTGTTGCTGTTTCTGAATTCTTGAAACCTGTTGAGAAAAGCTTCCCTCATATTTAAAAGGGCTGTTTTGAAATAGCAAATGTCAATATAACAATTATTTTCTTGGCGATGTTTCAACAGGAAAGTGAATCAAAGTTTCTCTTTTCAAAATTTTGAGCAAAAAGAATTTGTTTTCAAATGAAATAAGTTCTAACATTGAAAAAATTGTGTTTCCTTTCCTCTGTAGTTTACAATTAAGCTGATTTAGATAAGATGTAACATCTACCATGAAATAAAAATTTTGGATCCACCATTAACCCCCACCACCTTCTCACCAAGGCCTTTTTTTATTTCATGACAATCAGCAAGTATGTTTTTACCTGTCGCAATCTCATGCTCTATGAGGGAACTCACAAAAAGTGTGTCCTCTGCTCAGCCTTTGTCAATATCTTTAGCCATTCCTTTCAAGAACTTGTTTCAATTTCTATGACATGATCTATTCTTAGTGAAGCCATGCTAGGGAGTCTTAAACTCTCACATTTTTATCCAAGTGACTCAGTAGTTTGCTCTCAATAAATAACTGTGATTTGTGTGTCATACCTCTCCCAAGGAGGGATTCTAACCTTACAAAAGCAGGGTACAAAGGACTTTCACAGCCGCAGTTGCCTTTTTAAGAGATACACTCAACTCTGTCTCAGGTTTATCCAAGTCCCTTTCTTTGTTTAACTATGCTACTTAGAGCAGTGGCCTCAGCCCTGGCCGCTCATGCAAACAAGCTGAGGAGCTTTTAAAAAGCACAACAGGTGTCTGGACTTCATCCCCTACAAATTGAATCGAAACTCCTGTGAGTAGGGCCTGGGCACTGGGATTTTTGGTAGTTCCGTGATGAAATGTGCAGCCAGGGCTGAGAGCCAGTGCCTACAAGTGTCAATTAGAATTGTTTGTTACCATCGCCTGAGCAAAAGGTTTCAGCAATATATTCCACTGAAATCCATCAGAATTTAACAAATGTTACTAATAATGATTTTGCATTTGCTTATTGACTGATGGGCTCACTCAACTCATGCATGAGTTGCGTGCGCCTCCCCTGCGCTGCGTATCCCGTGGCCCGCCTGCACCGCGTCCCCCGTCGCCCTCTCCCTTGGACCAACCGACCAACACCCCCACTTCTTCTAACACCACTTCTTCAAAATAGACTTGCCCAGGCCAAAAACTGACTTCTGCACATGGGCCATGAAGTTTCAATCACACTATAAGTGTGTGCCCGCACGTGGTATTTTGTGGAAGAGCCATACTCAAGGGGCCAAAGAGCTGCATGTGGCTCCCGAGCCACCGTTTGCTGACCACTGAGTTAGGGCATGAGCCCTTGCAGTGGTTCTCAACCTTCCTAATGCCATGACCCTTTAATACAGTTCCTCATGTTGTGGTGACCCCCAACCATAAAATTATTTTTGTTGCTACTTCATAACTGTAATTTTGCTACTGTTATGAATTGTAATGTAAATATCTGATATGCTGGTTGTATTTTCATTGTTCGCAACCCACAGGTTGAGAACCACTGCATGGGAATTAAACTGTGACCTCCTGGTTCATAGCTTGATGTTCAACTATTGAGCCACAGCTGCTAGGCTACATCAGAAGTTTTCTTATATTTTCAGTGTTCTTTTAAATCATTGTTTATTACAGTTGCCAAAAAATTGAATATCAGTGATTCAGAGGTTAATGAATCAAACACTCAGAATTATTTTTTTGATATGTAATCTAGTTAAAAGTTTTGAAATATTAATAATATTGGTTTTATTTTTATGAGGAATTGATTTAGACTGAGTTAGACTGTTTTCATAGGTCAATGTTCAACCACTGATCACTCTGGCTGAGCTTGAATGACATTTTTTAAATCACAAATACTTTTTATTTGAAATTACATTTTTATACTAATGCATTCCTTTTAAAGTGTTACCTGTATTAATCAGCTATTAATCACTATCATTTATTTAATTAAAAGAAAATTCTACTTCCCTGTCTCTTATTTTTCTCTGTAGTTTCTTTGTCTGTCTCTGAGCTTCTGAGACACTTGTAGGAAGCACACAAACAAGCACAAATGAAATCATTTTTTAATTCCAATTTTTACTGTAAAATTCCCAAATTTAAATGTTTTTGGGGGTATTATTATTATTGACAAGAGGCCAGTGCACGAATTCAGGCTGTGAGGCTGCGGTGGGTAGAGAGGCTGGTCTCAACCCATTTTCCATGTCCCTGCCCAATCCTCCCACTGCAGCCCCTGGTCCCCTGTCTGCTGGCAGCCTGCTGCTCCCACCCACTAATGCCGCCAGCCCTACTTGCAACTGTTGACAGCACAGAGCAATTGGGGCTACTGCTAGGAGTAGATGTGAGAGGTGGATGTCAGCACCAACTGCCCCTGGGGAGCAGGGGAAGGTGGAGAAGCCCTGAGGGGCAATCGGGGGCCAGCAGCTGCTGCTAGCAACCGCTGACAGCACTGAGCAGTCGGAACCAGCACTGGGTGCCGGAAGCAGGTGCGAGTGCCTGGTGGGACCGTGGCATGCAGGAGCAAAGAATTTTCAGTAACCACCAGACGCTCGCCCCTGTGATAGCACCCAGCACCCCACCTTGGTCTGGTGCCCCCACTCACCTGCTTCATCATCATGCTGTGGCCGACGCCCACCATGTTCCGCTTCTGCTGCCAGTGCCCACCATGTTCCAAGTGTGTCCCCTGATAGTCAATGCATGTCATAGCAACCAATTATTCGGTGGTTCCGCTGTTCGGTCTGTTTGTATATTAGGGTTTTATATATATAGATTTGAGAGAGAGGGGAAGGCAGAGGGAGAAACATCTATTCACTGCCTCCCGCATATGACCCACTGAAACCTGGGTATATTCTCTTACCAGGAATCAAACCAGCCATCTTTCTGTGCAAGTACTAAGGCCCACCAACTGTGCCTTCCAGCCAGTACTGAAACAATTAAATTTTAATCACTACCAAAATCCCGTTTTGTCATTTTCATTTTATTTATTTTATTTATTTTTAATCCTCAGATGAGGATATGTTTTATGGAATTGAGAGAGAGAAATATTAATGTGGTAGAGAAACATGGATTAGTTGTCTTCTGGATGCGCCCATCCCAGTGACCAAACATACAACCTGAGAATTGCATCAGCCTCTCACTGAAATATGGGATGACACTTCCAACCAACTATGTCAGGACTGTATATTTTATTTTAGATAGTGCTTATTCATATATTACTCACTCTTGGTCCATAACATATTCTATATATATAAAAGCCTAAAATGCTAAGTGTCCAACCATTCAGTTGGCCAGTCGATCAGTTGCTATGATGTGCACTGACCTCCAAGAAGCTTGCTGCTGGGGTCTGGCCGATTGGGACTGTGCAAAATGGGTCAGACAAGCCCTGGAGCCCTCCCCTGGTCCCTTTCCAACCAGCCAACCTACCACAGTCCCTCCCCTGCCAACCAGCCTCCATCATCCAGAAGTAAGTATAATAATAAAAGTGTAATATGCTAATTAGACTGGACATCCTTTCGGACAAAGCCAGGGCTGTGAGGGAAGCCGAGGTCCCGGGTGCCAGAGGGAAGTCCATGCCGGCAGCTGGAGGAAGGAAGGCCTACTCTTGCTTGAATTCATGCATTGCGTCTCTAGTGCAATAATAAGGGAAGAGGGAATTCAAAGAGTGTCAAGAATGAGGGAGTATATAATTTTAAGAACTCTATTTTTAGTTTCAAACAAAAAATATTACAGCAAATTAAATGTTCGTGAGGACTAGCAAAATCAGAAACGTGGAAATAACAAGTGTAGGATTTGGGGTTCCACCCCCGCCCCCCCCAAAAAAAAGTTTTACTAGAGAGGGAAGAGACTGGCCATTTACAAAAGACTTCATTTCTCTTGAAATTTAGTTTCTATCTTTATCTTCTTAATTTATTTAGATGAGAGTTGCTATCTAGGCTTCAATAGTCTCTTTAAGATATCTTACACAGTGTGCCTTTTTCTTAGGGTTTAGTGTAATTGGAATTCCAAAATCAATTACTACTTCACAGTTAGAATTCATTAAATCAATGTATTTTTAATTCTATTTGCATTCTACTTGCATTTCTGTGGTAAAAACAAATGGGATGAACTTTAATCATAAATATTATAGGTAGCCACATTAGATAATATTTTTTATTAGGCAACACAATTGTTTTGTTTATTTTCCTTATACATTTTTTTTTATCCTTTTTTTTTAAAGGTACAGCAGAAAAGACACAGCTTCTGAAATTGAGTGTACCTGCTACCTTTATGCTTGTGTCTTTAGAT
This sequence comes from Myotis pilosus, assembly GCA_036010255.1. Classification (NCBI taxonomy): domain Eukaryota; kingdom Metazoa; phylum Chordata; class Mammalia; order Chiroptera; family Vespertilionidae; genus Myotis; species Myotis pilosus. The sequence continues at coordinate 650,317 of JASKON010000047.1, forward strand.
GAAGGACCAGGTCCTCCAATTAAATATCAGTGTGCTGAATTAGGGAAGTTATATTCAGTAGTGTCTCAGCTTATCCGCTGTTGCAATGTCTCATCAAGAATGCAGTCTTCAATCAATGGTAAAGTTGAAGTTGTTTTTTTTTTTTTCTTTTTAGTTGATTTCAGAGAGGAGGGAGATGGAGAGAGAGAAACAGAAACATTAATTATTAGAAAGAATCATGGAGTGGCTACCTCTGCGCAACCCTCACTGGGCATATGCCCTGACTGGGAATTAAACTTTGACCTCCTGGTACATAGGTCCACACTCAACCACTGAGTTTCTATGGCCACTGAATGTTCTGTTCTTCACAGTAGTTTAAAAACAATGCTATTCTTTAATTAAGACTACTTAATTAAAGTTCTGAAGGTTTATAAAATTACGAGTCTGAAGGTTCATGCTTTGGTGTTAGATTTTTATAACATTTAGTTTAAATGACACCTTTTAAAGCTTATTCCTCCCTATTATGATAAATCCTCTATTTATGAAATGGTTAGTTTAATAATTTTAAAAATTTATGGTTTTGCTTTTTGGTGGGTTTTTTTTGGCCGTCATTGTCAGCATTTCTATTTTTCCATCTTATCAGTCTTATGTGTCTGAATCTCCTCATTTTAAAAAATATTGTTTTATGGTTAGGAGATATTCTGATATCTTTTCAAGTAAAAATTCAGTAATATAATTTTATGAAGAAGTCTACTTACTTTTCATTGATGATAAATCTTTTATAGGTAATCCTCCTCTTCCAAATCCATTTGGTGACCCTAATTTATCACAGCCTATAATGCCAATTCAGCAGAATGTGGCTGATATTTTATTTGTGAGAACAAGCTATGTGAAGAAAATTATTGAAGACTGCAGTAACTCAGAGGAGACCATCAAATTGCTTCGTTTTTGCTGCTGGGAGAATCCTCAGTTCTCATCTACTGTCCTCAGTGAACTACTCCGGCAGGTTAGCAGAAAATAGATATTTATGTTATCTGTAATTTGATTCATTAGTCCTTTATGTAACAAATTTAACCAAGTTTTACCTAATTTTAGGTTGCATATTCATACATCTGTGAACTTCATCCATACTTGGATCTACTTTTGCAGATTTTATTGATTGAGGATTCCTGGCAGACTCACAGGTAGCTACGCATTTTGCTATCAGAATACTACCTTTTTCTATGTTCTGGAAATAAATGAAATTGCCAGTAGCCAAATATATTTTTTACTTCTTGAAGCTCTGTTAAATGGTTTATCTTTAACCCCTTCCCCGGCAGAAACATGTATACACGTTTTCACAAAATGTTCTTTTTCAGTCGTCGACGAGTATACTAAGAAAATATGGTAAAAAAATATGGTTTATAGGAAGACGAGTTACAAACTGTTTTCATAACCAGCATCAAAAATACTATATAGAACCAAAATAAAAAAAATTAGTCTGAAAAAGAAATGTTTTTAACAAAAAAATTGTTGGGGAAGGGGTTAAAACATATGACCAAAATGAAAGAAAAGTCTCACCTTCTCTCGCAATTTTATTATTTTTATTTCCCCCCCCCTTTTGTTAAAGGTCAGTTCTTTTCTACTGTGTTTGTTTCCTATGTTTCTTTTTTTAAAAAAAAATATATTTTGTTGATTTTTCTTTTTTCTTTTTAAAATATATTTTATTGATTTTTTACAAAGAGGAAGGGAGAGGGATAGAGAGTTAGAAACATCGATCAGCTGCCTCCTGCACACTCCCCACTGGGGATGTGCCTGCAACCTAGGTACATGCCCTTGACTGGAATCGAACCTGGGACCCTTCATTCCATAGGCCAACGCTCTATCCACTGAGCCAAACCATTCAGGGCTATTTCATTGACTTTTTACAGAGACGAAGGGAAGAGGGAGAGGGAGTTAGAAACATCAGTCAGCTGCCTCTTGCACACCTCCTACTGGGGATGTGCCTGCAACCAAGGTACATGCCCTTGCTCAGAATCGAACCTGGGATCTTTCAGTCCGCAGGCCGAATGTCTATCCACTCAGCCAACCCAGTTAAGGCTTATTTTTTTCTCTTAAAGCTCTAGTTTTATACTTACTACTTCATTTTTTCCCCCACTTAATATTTTTCACTCTACTTTTTTATTAAGACAACTAGCATAGGCTTTTGATAAGTACTCAAGTTTTATTAATACCAGTTTAAGATACAGTGGATCCTTGAACAACATGGGTTTGAACTGGAAGGGTCCACTTATAAGGATTTTTTTTTTATTTTTCAGTACACACCTACATTACTGTAAATATATTTCTTTTTTATTTTCTTCTCTACCTTTTTTGTAAGAATATAGTAAACACTACATATAATGCACAAAATAAGTGTTTGTCAACTGTTTATATTACCAGTAAACTTACTACAACAGTTTTGGGGAATACAAAAGTTATACACGGATTTTTGTAATGCTCAGTCAGGGGTGGGTATATCTAGCCCCTGCATGGTTCAAGGGTTATCTTTACTTGTTTTTTTTAACTAGTTATGCTAGATAACATTTAGTTATCTAAAACTAATCCCTAGCCCTAGCCAGTTTGGCTCAGTGGATAGAGCATCAGTCTGCAAACTGAAAGGTCCCAGGTTCGATTCTGCTCAAGGGCACAGGCCCAGGATATGTGCTCGATCCCCAGTGGGAGACTTGCAGGAGGCAGCTGATCCATGATTCTCTCTCATCATGTATGTTTCTCTCTCTCTCTCTCTTCCTCTTCCTTCCTCTCTGAAATCAGTAAAAATATATTTTACTAAAATAGAACTAGTCTCTAGAATGTTAACTGCTTTTATTAGTACATAAAGACTCAAGAATGATAACTTTTGCCCTAACCAGTTTGGCTCAGTGGATAGAGCCTCAGCCTATGAACTGAAGAGTGCCAGGTTTGATTCCAGTCAAGGGCATATATCTTGGTTCCAAGTACATCCCCAGTAGCGGGTGTACAGGAGGTAGCTGATCGATTTACTCTCTCATCAATGTTTCTAAGTCTATCCCTCTCCCTTACTCTCTGTAAAAAAATCAATAAAATATGTTTTAAAAAAAGAATGAAAACTTTTAAAAAAATATATATATATTATTGATTTTTTACAGAGAGGAAAGGAGAGAGAGAGTTAGAAACATCGATGAGAGAGAAACATCAATCATCAGCCTCCTGCACATCCCCTAGTGGGATGTGCCCTCAACCCAGGTACATGCCCTTGACCGGAATCAAACCCAGGACCCTTCAGTCCACAGGCCGACACTCTATCTACCGAGCCAAACCGGTTTCGGCAAGAATGATAACTTTTGCCCTAACTGGTTTGGCTCAGTGGATACTGTCGCCTGTGGACTGAAGGATCCCAGGTTCAATTCCGGCCAAGGGCATGTACTTGTTTGTGGGCTTAATCCCCAGTAGGGGTTGTGCAGGAGGCAGCTGATTGATGCTTCTTTCTCATCAGTGTTTCTAACTCTTAATCTCTCTCCCTACCTTTCTGTAAAAATCAATTAAAAATACATAAATTTTTTTTTAAATATATTTTATTGATTTTTTTACAGAGAGGAAGGGAGAGAGATAGCTAGAAACATCGATGAGAGAGAAACATCGATCAGCTGCCTCCTGCATGCCCCCCATGGGGGATGTGCCCGCAACCCAGGTACATGCCCTTGACCGGAATCGAACCTGGGACCCTTCAGTCCACAGGCCGACGCTCTATCCACTGAGCTAAACCAGTTTCGGCAAAAAATACATAAATTTTTTAAAAATTATAACTTTTAGTTGCTTAGGCCTTCAAATTTCCTCTCAGAAATTCTCTGTGTTCTTTGTAGTAAACTCAGCCTAAAAATGATAATACAGAAGTAGTTGCCAGCTCTTCCATTTAACTCACTTTTCTCCCCACAGGAATTATTTTATTATGGTTTATCTTAGGAAATATTGTCACAAATTGTTCATTGTAATAACCAAAGAAAAATCTAAAAATAAATATAGGGGGGTTTTATGTGTGGATTTTAATATATATACTAGTGGCCCAATGCATTAAATTGGTGCACGGGCGTGGGGGTTCCCTCAGCCTGCACCCTCTCCAATCGGGAACCCTTTGGGGGATGTCCGGCACCCAGTTCAGTCCCACACCGGCCTGATCTCGCCTCCAGCTGCCCTCCTCTTTTGGCCTGGTTGCCCCCAACTGCCCTCCCCTTTCAGCTTGATCTTGCACACAACTGCCCTCCCCTGCCTGTCTGATTGCTCCTTACCTCCTGCTGTTCTTTTTTTTTAACTTACAAATTTTATTTATTTTTTTTTATTTTTTATTACAAAGGGTATTACATATGTGTCCTTTTTTTCCCCCCGCCCTAGACAGTCCCCTAGCCTCCCCTATCCCCCAGTGTCTTAGGTCCATTGGTTATGCTTATATGCATGCATACAAGTCCTTTGGTTGATCTCTTACCCCCCTAACCTCCTGCTGTTCTGATCGCCCCTAACTGCCTCTGCCTTGGCCCCCAACACCATGGCTTTGTCCAGAAGGATGTTAGGCATCTGGAAGATGGCCGGTCAAACTGTTCTAATTAGTATATTACCCTTTTATTAGTATAGATAGATTATATAGGATAGGATTCTTAAATAGGGGTAAAATCCTTTTTCAGCAAGAGGAAATGCTCCTGACAGACAAAAATACCTAATCCCTATATCTGGACAGATAGCCAGCCATATGCACTATACTTCCAAACCAGTCATGAAAAAATTGAACCGCTTTCTTACACCTTACACCAAATAGCTATTGCCCTTAAAACCTTCCTCAGCCCCCACCTTAGGTTCTGCCTTCGCAGTTTCTATGCCAGTCAGAGTCAGAAGCTCCGCCTCCTAGGCAGCCATTGGCTCCTGGCACTTCACCCAGATTTGGTTCTGATTGGTTGGTTTCTATGCCAGTCAGCATCTCTGGGCCTATCTCTGGGCCTGATCAGAGAGAAGTGGCTGATCAGCAGCCCCTTCAGAGGCCCTAAGACAAACAGAGGCTAGAGTGCTGGCCAGGAGAGAAAGAGAGAAGCAACAGCTAATCAACAGCTGCTATGGAGGCTGCAGATCGGACCCTTCCTATCTCTTTGGGCCTGATCCGCAGCCCCCTGGGCAGTCAGTGCTGGGTCACCGCACCGGCATCGGGGCAGTCAGGGCTGGGTCGCCACGGCAACACAGCCCTGACTGAAGGACTGACTTCCCATCAGTCCAGCCTTTGGTTGTTAAGGACCCTGGGTTTTTATTTATTAGGACTTTTAGTCCTCACCCAAGGATTTGTTTTAATTGACAGAGAAAGAGGGAGAAGCATCAATAGGTTGCCTCCCATACATGCCCCAACCAGGGATAGAACCCACAACTTAGGTATTTGCCCAGACTGAAGATAAAACTGTCAACCTATCGGTATACGAGACAAACTCTCCAATCAATTGAGCCACCATAGCCAGGACTAAACATGTGCCTTTTTATAAGTTTGTCAAATTCAATGCTTAAATTAAGATAAATCATTACAATCTTAAATTTCACAGGGACTGAAAATGTTAGACTTCTTGAATTGTTTTCAAATAGTCATCTAATTCACCATCACATATTTCAAATAAGTCGTTTAATGCTGTCAAAATTACATTACCCAAAATCAGTTGCCATGAAACTTATAGTCATTTATTATTTAGAACCAATTTCAGTATAATGGAATAATTGAATATTTTATAATGAGTTTGTTTTAATCGAATCTGTTTTTTAAGAACTTCTAAGCATATATTATTTCTTATGTAACTTTCTTATTATTCTTTAAACTGATTAATTACACCCTAGTCTTGTCTCAAGCAAATAATAATAAATATATCAATACTGGAATAATGTAGAAAGTACTAGACTTGTGTGAATAAATCAGTAAAATGTTATTATGAGCCTAAGCTTTAAATGTTTTGTACAATTAACATTTATTCAATAAACAGTATTTAATAGATATTCACAAATCATTTGTATGTCAGGCATTTGTTATAGTCAACAGAACAAGACAGCAAAGACAGTATTTTTTTAAATATATTTTTATTGATTTCAGAGAAGAAGGGAGAGGGAGCGAGCGATAGAAACATCAATGATGAGAGAGAATCATTGGTTGACTGCCTCCTGCATACCCCCTACTGGGTATTGAACCTGCAACCTGAACATGTGCCCTTGGCCGGAATTGAACCTGGGACTTTTCAGTCCGCAGGCAGAGGCTCCATTCACTGAGCCAAACCAGTTAGGGCAGCAAAGACAATATTGATTACTAGAGGCCAGGTGCATGAAATTTGTGCTCTGGGGGACAAGGGATCTCTCAGCCCGGCCTGTGCCCTCTTGCAGTTCAGGTCCCCTCGGGGGATGACTACTTACTGGCAGTCAGATATCCCTCTTATAGTCTGGGACCCCTCACTCCTTACCACCCACCACCAGCGTTGTACTTGCAAGCTGTGAGCCTGGCTTCAGGCTGAGCAGTGCTTGCCCTGTGGGAGGGCACTAACCAAAAGGGGACAGCTCCTGCATTGAGTGTTTGCCCCCTGATTGTACCATGTTGGTACCTCAGTCTCTTGCATAGCCTTCCTTAGCTTTAGTTGTTAACTTAGGTAAGCCCCCCATTCCCCTAGGTAAGCCCCGCTCTCGGGACGGATAGGACTCCATCGTAGGAAGAGGGTGGATAATCTTCGCCAACTCCATCCACACCTTTGGGAACCCCTGGAACAGGATTCCCCTAGGTAAGCCCCGCCCCATTGAGAACCCCCACACTCGGGACGGATAGAACTCCACCAGGGTGCTGCAGACCCCCCTATAAAGGATAAGTAGGGTAAGAAGATGGATAGTACAGAACTTGGATTGTGAAGATGTGCCATACTGAGTCTAGAATAGGGGTGGGCAAACTTTTTGACTCGAGGGCCACAATGGGTTCTTAAACTGGACCGGAGGGCCGGAACAAAAGCATGGATGGAGTGTTTGTGTGAACTACTATAAATTCAAAGTAAACATCATTACATAAAAGGGTACGGTCTTTTATTTTTTTAGTTTTCTTCATATCAAATGGGCTGGATCTGGCCTGTGGACCGTAGTTTGCCCACGGCTGGTCTAGAAGAAAAAAGACTCTGTATTGATCTTTTAACACATATGCTTGCTAGCAGAGGAGTTAAGGTTACTCCCAGTCAGACGGAATGTTTTATACAAGAAGTATGTTCATGCATTTCTGAGGAAGGATAGGTAAATGTAAAGGCACGGGAGAAGGTAGGCCCAAGGAGCCTTATCCTTAACCCCACTGCAGCCTTTCCACCCCAGGAAAGTGTAGGATTGGCAAGCTCTCCCTGGGGTGATAGATCAGGACTCAGGTAATAGCGGAAAGCACCAATCCTACTCTTAAAATGGATATAAGAGAGCATTTGGGGTTTTTCTTTTTAATGCCTGCTGTGGATTGAGTAAATGCATTACGTGCATCACCACAATGGATCCAGAGAAGCTCCTTGTCCCATCATTCCAAAGACTTAGAGTTGCCCCGATGACAGAAAAGTGGAAAAAAAGAAGAAAAGGAAGGCTATCCAAGGGACTGAGGTACCAACATGGGGTCAACTGAAGAAGTTAACAACTGAGGCTCAGCAGATGGCAAAAAAGCAAGAAGTGGAAGCTACTCTCTCAGCCAAGTCTGAGGGCTCTATGAGTAAATTCTGAGGGAAATTCCCCAATGTACAGATATTGGAACCCTGATCTAACTAAATTTAAAGCCCTGGTCAAATGGACAAACTTACAGGAGCCTGGAAGGGACCTAATGTACTTTTAACCTGGGGTAGAGGATATGCTTGTATATACCCACAGAACTCACCTGTGTGCATTCCAGACCATCTAGTCCTAACTTATGTCACACCACCCTCCATCTTTGCCTCCTTCTTCTCCTCCCCGGTATTATCCATATCAGCTGACCCAGAGGGCACAGCTGACTCCTCCCTGGATGCACACACCACATTAAAACCTGACTAGCGATCCTGGCTAGGCTGCTGATCAACTGAACGCTGTCTCCATGTCATTCCTTCTTCGCCAACTCTGTCCACACCTTTGGGGAGCCCTGGACCTGCTGGGGTTGGACCCCAACATTGACTGTGAAGGAAAACAGGACATAATTACCTTTATAAAATGTTCAGGTTTGCCCTAACCGGTTTGACTCAGTGGATAGAGCGTCAGTCTGCGGACTCAAGGGTCCCAGGTTCGATTCTGGTCCAGGGCATGTACCTTGGTTGCGGGCACATCCCCAGTGGGGAGTGTGCAGGAGGCAGCTGATCAGTATTTCTCTCTCATCAATGTTTCTAACTCTCTATCCCTTTTTCTTCCTCTCTGTAAAAAAAAAAAAAATCAATAAAATTAAAAAAATTTTTAAATCATAATTCTCTCCTTTAAAAAATAAAAGAAACAATTATTTTAAAAAAATAAAGTAAAATAAAATGTTTGGGTTTAAAATAAATAAATAAATAAATAAATAAATAAATAAATAAATAAATAAAATGTTCAGGTCTGGTTAAAGCTAAATGAAATTATTGGTAACTAGAGGCATGGTGCATGAAATTCATGCATGGGTAGGGTCCTTAGGTGTGGCCAGCAATCAGGGCCAATCTGTAGAGCAACCAGGGGTCCACCACTGGCACCTGTATTGGCTGGCCTGGTGCCACCCACTTGCCAGCCCCGCTGCCACCCACTTGCCAGCCCCGCTGCCATCACTGGTCGCCTCCCTCTGTGGGGCAACCAGTGGGGCGGATGGGGAGGGGACCCTGCTGGCAATGGCCTTGGCTGGCCTGTAGGCTGGGGGCAGCCCCTGCATTGTGCGTCTGTCCTTTGGTGGTCATTGTGTGGCATAGCAACCTATTGTTCTACCAGTCATTCCACTGTTCAGTCAATTTGAGTATAAAGCTTTTATTATATAAGATTAGCAAAATCAGCAAAATTATACTGTTGCCAGTGAAAATAGCTTTACCTACCACTATGTATTCTAGTAATTAGTATTCAAGTTAATTTTGTACTGCCAAATTATAGGACTACCATAGTCATTAGAACCTTACTCTACAAATGCAGTCTTAAAAAATGATAACTCAAATTATTCTCAACTGAAGCAGTCATGAAGGCAGTTGTAGTTTAATTTAATTTAAAATGATGTAATATTGGTAAACTTAATTCACAGTTAGTAATGCATTTAAATTACAATATAGCAAAATTATTTTGTATTAATAGTAATTTTTTAAGATTGCTGATTTTTGGGTCGAACTGTTAGCCAGTTCTCCAATTTGCTATTTCTGACATCCATAAGCTGTTTGACTTCTGTACTTGATTTCTCATCATTAAATGGATTTATGAATGCTGCCTTCTCGGAAAATTAACTCTAGAGTAAATAGAGTAGATGATTAAATCAAAACATGTATTGAATGGCAGACAATAGTCACTACAATATTAATCCTAGACATTACAAAATTTTTATCTGGTTCTTTTTTAGAATTCTTAATGCCCTTAAAGGAATTCCAGATGATCGAGATGGTTTATTTGATACAATCCAGCGTTCTAAGAATCACTATCAAAAAAGAGCATACCAGTGCCTAAAATGTATGGTAGCTCTCTTTAACAATTGTTCTGTTGGTTACCAAATATTACAGGTGAGAATTATTTCTTATAATTTTGTTACAATCTGAGTCATAATTAACGACTGCTTTAAAAGAAATTCTGAAAAATTAGTGTTTTAAGTAAACATAGTAAATTATTCCAAATTCTTTTACATAATTGTTTTTGTTTTGTTTGTTTGTTTTAAGAGTAATGGAGATCTTAAAAGAAAGTGGACCTGTGCAGTGGAATGGCTTGGAGATGAACTCGAAAGAAGACCATATACTGGCAATTCTCAATACACTTACAATAATTGGTCTCTTCCAGAACAAAGCAATGAGACATCAAATTGTTATTTCTTAGAGAGATCACATAGTGCTAGGATAACACTTGCAAAAGCTTGTGAACTCTGTCCAGAAGAGGTAAAAAACAAAACAAAACAAAAAACCCACTAGTAGGCAGCAGGTAGAAATGGAAAAAAGAAAAGTAGTTTTTTAACTTACAGTCAAGTGTTTATTGTGTAAATTACGTTTGTGTTATCATTTTATTGATTGTAATGTTTACTGTTGATTGGTTTGTTCTTAAGTAATAAAAGGATCTTGTTAACTCTAGTTATTTTGAACAAGTACCTATGAAATTGTCTAAAAATTATACATCTAGGAATCTGATTTTTTTTCTCTTATTGTAAATTATTTTATCTACAGTAAATGGTAAGTGTTAAAGAGGTCAGCTTTGTGGATTCTTCCCAAATTTATCTCAAAATAAGGAGATTAAGAATCAATTTAAAGTTGCAACTCCTATAAGTAATCAGATGAAGCTTATTACTATAGCTGTTCGCATCTGGCCTGGTGGGGTTAGCTAGATTCTTTGGGGTTAGCCTAGCCCAGAAGGGTCATGGCTATCTTTCTAATCTAAAGTAATCAAATGAAGTAAAATATTCCTTAACAGAGCACAAGACTCTGTGACCCTAAAAAATAATTCAACTTGCTTTCATAATCAAATTCTTAATCTCTTTTTATATTTAAAATTAGGAGCCAGATGACCAAGATGCCACTGATGAGCATGAGTCATCTCTACCAGATGATGTCCCATTATATCCTAATTCATCTGGATCTCACTCTCAACAGGTAAATAGTAGTTTGTTTCATTTTTATTTATCCCTAAACAAATTTAGGGTTTCTTAAAAAGTAATTCTTTTTTATATATATTTTAACTTATTAGCTATGCCTATCCTATATAATAAAACCCTAATATGCAAATTGACCAAACAGCAGAATGACTGGTCACTATGACAGACACTGAACATCAGGAGGCAGACACTCAATGCATTGAGTGTTGAGCATCTGCCCGCTGAGAGGGAGATGACCAATGGAGACGGGGCCGGTGGGTGGTGCCAGGCCACCACCCAAGGCAGGTGCCAGCAGGGACCTCCCCATCTTCCCGCCTGCCAGTCATCCCACAGAGGGAGGCAGAGGGCAGGGCTGGCCAGCAGGCGGCACTAGGCTGCCAGCCAAGGTGGGTGCCAACAGGGGCCCCCTGATAGCCCCGCCCACTGGTCACCTCATAGATGGGTCCTGATGGCCAGCCAGGCCCAGAGACCCTACCCTATATATTGGAAACAGACTCTTAGATTTAAAAATTAATACCTGGCAAAGCTACTCTAAAACAAGATAATGCAGCAGTGACATGCATGGATTCTGACTTTTTGGCACCATTGCTGATTCTGATACACCTTTGTGACAAAGCTAATTACTTAACTTCTCTCTGCTTCAGTTTTTCCACCCATAAGATGAGGAAAATGGTACTATTGCCTCAGAAGGGTCATGTTATGTACTACTTTTTTATAATTAGGGCAAAAATGTAGCTGCCCATACAACATCAAGATGCCTTTCACCTGTATAAAAAGTATGGTCACTGGTGCATGCAGCATCCCAGATTGTGAGAGGGATGTCTGCCAATTTAGGCCTGATCCCCAGAAGGACATACCCCAAGGTTACAGGTGGGGCTGAGGAGACCCCCAACCCCGTGCACTGGGTCTCTAGTAAAGTAATAATGTGATTATCTAAATAGCATAGACAAATGATCAAAAAGTAGTAGTTAAGGTGGGGTTATGTTGAAGCATGTTTGACCTACCCCTATGATATTATTTTTGTCAACCAATAGTTGGCTAATAGTTGTAGTTAATAAAAATATATTTCATCCTATATAATAAAAGGCTAATATACACATTGTACCCTTGATCGAGAATTTGACCTGGAGTTCAACCAGGAGTTCAACCAGGGGGCGGGGCTCACAGCCCCTCCCCTGGTGAGCCCTGCCCCTGATTGGCCCTCCTCACCCCAATCAGTGGTGGAGCTGGCCAGCCAACTGCTCACGGCCCTTCCCCGCAGCCGGCCAAGCCCGATCAGCCCCTATTGGGGCAGGCCAGTCATACCCCACCTGTGTACAAATTCGTGCACCGGGCCTCTAGTAGTAACCTAAAACTAATTATTAAATGTTAACAAACATATCTTGCTTTTGCTGCAATATTTAGTTGTAAAAAAATTAATCAAAAATTTGATTTTATAATAGTTCACTTGAAAAAATTACATGAAAAATATAGATAGTGAAATTTTCATTCAAAAACAAAATTTTTAGGGAAAAATTTCTGAGATTTTTTTTGAGTTTATACCTCAAATGCCACTAATTTGGCTCTTTTAAGGTAATGGTTCTTAAATTGAATGTGCCACAGAATCACCTAAAGGAACTTGTTAAAAACAGATTGCTGAGTACCCCTTTCTCACGTTATTTAATTCAGTAGGTGTGGACGTGGGGTGCAAGAGTTTACATATCTAACAACTTCCTAAGTGATGTTGTTGCTCATGGTGTAGGGACCATACTTGGAAAATCAATGTCTTAGAAGAGCAGTTGGAAATAAGCACTCTTAAAACACTCTTGATGAAGGTTAAGTCAACCTTATAGATTTGTTTGCTTTTTTTTTCAAATACTGTCATTCAGTACTTAACTTTCTTTACAAAATGGGAATTGATATATAAATTATTTTAGAACTACTACATGAGTTTTTTAAAATAAATCCCTAGAAATAAGAGACATATGTACTTTCAGAAAAATTTTAGTCTGTGATTTTTAATTTTAATATGTGAAAAGTTTGACATGCAGATCTCTTTTACCCTCTCAGAATAATTATGTGCATGGACAGCCATATACAGGGCCAGCAGCACATCACTTGAACAAATATCAGAAAAGTGACCAGCGAACACAAGAAAGTGATGAAGGCAATGAAGATGTTTCTTCATCTCAAATGAGGGATCAGTGAAATGCCCATAACTGGTTCCATTAAGAGCATGCACTCAGGCCTTACATTCCAAACTTTTTCTGTGTAGCTAGTATCTAAAACAATTAAACAGATTGTTCAACATGAATTGGATAGTCTATTCACTATCTCATTTGCAAAAATTTGCTGTCAATATATAAGCCACCTGCAGGAGAAAGTATATAGTGTTTTAGAATTAGTGGTTGATAATATATAAATGGCAAAGGGGTATATAGTATATATTAATGTTTAACTTAATTTGTATGCTAAAATTTTTTTGATGGAATGACTGACAAATACAAAAAATAATTTTCTTATGTCTACTGAATTCTGCAACCAGTATTGTCTGCTTCATGGCAGTTCAATCAGTCCTTTACCAAAAAAATAAATAAATAAAAAGGTAACATAAAAGAGTGTATCCACATCACTCACACAGATAATGTGGAAAAATTTAACATGGCTTCACACTAAGTTTGTGTACCCAATGAAGACAAAATTATCTGAATGATAGCAGTTTCCCAAAAGTGATAGCTATATTGCCCAATATTCAATAGTTATTGTTATATAAATTATTTTATAACTATTCTATGAGTTTTTTAAAATATAAATCTTGTGATTTCTAATAACAAGAGTAAATAAAAAGCAAGGGGGAAATTTGACCAACAAGCAGTTTTATTTACACATATAATCTTCATACTTAATGGTTGACAATTCAGTCTCTAATGGAAAAAAGGATGTGAATGTATTGGTAATAGGTAATAGGAATTTTAAAGGTTTAAAATAAATATGAAAAATTTTGCTATGCCAAAATATATAAAGCATAATAGAAGATCGTATTTGGTGTGCTTATTTTGTCTTCTGATAGTTTATTAGATGAAGTTTCTAAAGTTTTGCTTCTACTGGAGTCTGGTGAAGTGAACATCATCAGAATCCCACCATGGTGCCATAGCACTAAGACGTCTGCCTGATTTTCTAATCAGTCACATTTTTCCTTGAAAGAAAGAATTGTCCCAATTCCTTTTCCATTCCAAAACGTACTGTTGTGGAGTTTAATTAAAATATGAATTTCTACCTTGTTAATATAATTCTGAAGTAGTATTTTAGAAAAAATCATTTGTTTCAGGATTCTAAGAAATTCATGAGTTAATACCATATTTAAAAAAGATTGGTAACTTTTGAATGTGTGTAATATTTTGGAACTTGATTCAAACCCAAATGTCCCTGCAAAGAGGCCTGTCCTAAATATTTTGCTGTTTTATTATATAGAAATTATTTTGCTGAATTCACAAATAGAATTTGATTTATGAAGAATTTGTCATATGGTGCTTTTGTTTCCTGTTATCTTTTGTTTTGTTCTTAAGAATTGCACTTTAAAATTAATTCTTTGTCATACCTTGTCATGAATTCAACATTTGTGACACATTGAGGTTTTGTGCTAAACGTATTTGCCTTTAACCTTTATTACAAAGATTTACAGAAAAGACAAAAGAGTATTAGCACCTTAAAATTTTCTAAATTAATCAATCTTATTCTTTGGGTACATTTTTATGAAAAGTCAATTATTTATTTACTTATTTAATTAAATCATTGTTTTTGAAAGTATTACATATGACCCTCTTTTCACCCCTTGACCTGTTCCAGCTGGCTTCCACCCCCTATGCCAGGCCTTCACCATCCTTGTCTGGGTCCAAGGGTTATTCATATACACATACAAGTTCTTTGGTTGATCTCTTTTCACCCTCCCACCCTACCCCACCTTCCCTCTCAGATTGGACAGTTCCATGCTTCCATTTTTCTGGATCTATTTTGTTCATCAGTTTATTTTGTTAATTAGATTCTACATATGAGTGTGATGATGTGATACATGTCTTTCTCTGACTAGCTTATTTCACTTAGCAAAATACTCTCCAGGTCCTTCATGCTGTCTCAAAAGATAAGAGATCCTTCTTTTTTACTGCTGCATAGTATTCCCAATTAGTGTCCCAATTAGATTGGAGGAGTGACTTCCCTGGAGGCAGGTGTGTTGCACCTGTCTAAAGTCCTTCTGTCCACCATACTTAATTTAAATTAAGCTAAGGGAAATACTCTGACATTTCCCCATAAGAAATTGTGGTCTGTGCTTGCTTCGGCAGCACATATACTAAAATTGGAACAATACAGAAAAGATTAGTAGCATGGCCCCTGCGCAAGGATGACATGCAAATTCGTGAAATGTTCCATATTTAGAAAAAAAAAGTAATTGTGGGCTTTCTTTGTCTGAGTAATTTGAGGAGAAAAGGGAAAATAGTTTCCAGTGAAATTGATATCCTGTCCATGTTTATTTACTTAATCATAAATCCAAACCCTTAAGTCTCATTTCAGAAGATGGTGATGCAGATGGCTTCTAAAGTAAGGCCTATATTGTGTGAGGAAGCAATTCAGTCAGTAAGGACATAGATATATGTTCTAGGAACAGAAACTTAAAACACAGATGTTAATGCACACAGCAAATCATAAATCAGTTGTAAAGATTTCCATATTCAAAACTTTTGCTGGAATGAAAGCATTAAATTAGTTAGAACATCTCTGGCGATGTCATCAGATGCTGAGGGAAATTTTCTAACATTTCCCCCCTGAAATCTGTATGCTATACATAGGCATAGCCTTCAAAATACACTTGGAAAACAACTATAATAGAGTTTAATATCTATAGTTGGGTATTGTGATTTCCATTGAAACACAATTTTGTTTTTTTTTCTAAGATTATCCTCACATTTAAGGAGACTATTAAATCCAGTTTTAGTTAGGCTTGGTTATTCACATAACCACAAGAGTAGTAATTGATCAAATGGATTCCACAGGTTTTCTCAAATTTGCTTGGCTAGAATTTCATTCACAAGAAATTTTTAGATTGAGCTCTAGTGAGCAATCAGGCCCTCAAGACAGAGAAGCCAAGGCCACAGTTACCATCAGGCTATGCCTAGACTACCTATAGGCTTGGGTCATGTCCTTGAGTCCTTGAGGCACCAAAGGTGTCCTGCGGTTCCTTTCTTATCATCTATAAGGAAGGCAACCTTCATTTCTTCCCTGGAAAGATTGTTATGAACCACATGACCAAGCAAGATATCAGGTCATTTTTGCAGTTGGCTATGAGAGTCCATCTCAGTTCCTCAAGGCTTTTTGGCAACATCCAGAATCCAGGTATGTCTAAGACATCATGTTGTCTTACTGGATTTTTGCAAAGAAATCTATTGTCATGACTCATTTATATATACACTAGAAGCCCTATGCACGAAATTCACTCACAGGGTGGTGGGGAGTGCTGTCCCTCAGCACAGCCTGCACGCTCTCCAATCTGGAACCCCTCGGGGCAGTTGGACATCCCTCTCGCAATACAGGACTGCTGGCTCCTAACCACTCGCCTGCCTGATTGCCCCGAACTGCTTCTGCCTGCCAGCCCAATTGCCCCCAACTGCACTCCCCTGCAGGCCTGATCTTTCCCACAACTGCCCTTCCCTGCCAGCCTAATGGCCACCAACTGCGCTCCCCTGCCAGCCCATTTGCCCTTAACTACCCTCCCCTGTCAGCCCAATCGCCATCCACTGCCCTCTCCTTGCAGCCCAATCACCCCCAACTGCGCTCTCCGGCTGGCCTGATCCCCTACAACTGCCCTGCCCACCATCTTGTGGCACCATCTTGTGATGAAGTGGGGGCGTTGCACGAGGGCGTAAGGGCCACCTAGGCTTTTATTAGTAAAATGTAAATTGTGTGTGTGTATATATATTTATATTCATATTCATATTTATATTTATTGATTTCAGAGAGGAAGGGAGAGAGTGAGAGAATGCCTCCTGCACTCCACCTACTGGAGATAGAGCCCTCAACCTGGGCATGTGCCCTTGACCAGAATTTAACCTAGGACCCTTCAGTCCACTGAGCCAAACTGTCTTGGACATGATTCACTTATTAAGAATTGCCAAATTATGGAGGGATCAAGTAGAGAGAAAAGGTAAAAGTGAGCAATTAGCATTCCCTAGATTGGAAAACATTTTATAATTTTTAGAAACATAGGACTCTTTATTGGCAAACACATTTACACTTTAAGAGACATGCTTCTGTAAAGATAGGTATACTAGGATAGTAAAATTCTATTCTTTGCTTGTTGGTGCTGATGGTGGCAGTGGATGGTGATAAATGGTGGTGGTGGTGATGTTTTTATATAAAGACATCGTATTTAATATATGTTTCTTTTTTTAGTATATTTTATTGATTTTTACAGAGAGAAAGGGAGAGGGATAGTTAGAAACATTGATAAGAGAGAAGCATAAATCAACTGCCTTCTGCATGTCCTAATGTGCCCGCAACCCAGGTACATGCTCTTGAGTGGAATCGAACCTGGGACCCTTCATCCGAAGGCCAATGCTCTGTCCACTGAGCCAAACTGGTTAGGGCTAATATATGTTCTCTCTCTTTTTTTTTTTTTACAGAGAGGAAGGGAGAGGGACAGAGAGTTAGAAACATCGCTGGGAGGGAAACATGGTTCAGCTGCCTCCTGCACACCTCCCACTGGGGATGTGCCTGCAACCAATGTACATGCCCTTGACCACAGAATAGAACCTGGGACCTTTCAGTCCACAGGCCGAAGCTCTATCCACTGAGCCAAACCGGTTAGGACTAATATATGTTCTTGATTAACATTAAATTCAAGTCCAACAGCACTATAACTCATACCTAA
The DNA here is from genome assembly GCA_036010255.1 of Myotis pilosus. Classification (NCBI taxonomy): domain Eukaryota; kingdom Metazoa; phylum Chordata; class Mammalia; order Chiroptera; family Vespertilionidae; genus Myotis; species Myotis pilosus. The sequence continues at coordinate 667,959 of JASKON010000047.1, forward strand.
CTGATTCTTATCTATCACATGTGTTTTCTCCATTAGGCACATCCCAGGCTTCTTGTGCACTAAATGACCCTTAAGTACTTTCCTTAGAAGGCATTTTAAACAGGTGTTAACATAAAAACACTCAAACCTGTAAAGAATTTTTTTGAGTTTATTTAAGCCAAACTGTTGACAAATTCGGAGAAGCCGAACTTCAACTGATTGAGATAAAGCTCCAGAGAATGGCAAGTTATTTCTGCATTTATACATTGCAATCGAAGGAACGTAGGTAGATTACATGAAATCCATTGGTGATAGACTAGAGAGGCAGGAGAAAGCAAAGTGGGGTAACCCCTAGGATTGGGTAAAAAGGAAAATGATGGAAACATACTTAGGTGGGTGCAGGAACATTGAACATGATAACAGTGAAGAAATCTGTTGTATCTGTCCTGATGCCCAACACATTTGGTTGTGCCCCAAGGGGTCCAGAAAAAGGGAAGTTACAAGTTAATCCGACATTACATGGGTATGTTATAGATGCTAAAAGACAGATAGGCTCAGGTAAGGTAAAGGTTGACCTTATCGATGAAGATACCAGTTTAGGATGTGACTAAGTACCATAACTGCTTTTAGTTTAATTTCAGACCATCCTTTGTGGTGACTTTAGGTCTTGAGTTTGCAAGACCGCCATGCAGGCCTTCCCTGAGCTTGTCAGTTTAGCATGTGGCCTCTTTCATCCACACAGGAAAATCAGAACCAAAAAGAAAAATAACTGAAAATTGGTGTTCAATAGATTGTTTTAAAGACCTTTTATTATAGTGTGGGAGCTAAAATATGAAGGCAGATTGTCACCTCATTCTGAAGCATAGTAACCTCCATCCTGGGTAAAAACTGCTGTTTAAAATTTAACCCTGTTATTCTGGCTTCTGTAGACTTTTGCTTGCTTAAATATAGGGAAAAATAGGACTATTCCCCATTTCAGAGAGGCCATAAACTATGCCCCTGACAGATTTGTCAGTGCTGGTGCTCATGGCCCTATCCCAGCACACAGGACTTTTTCTCAGAAGGTCCAGAAGTCTCATTCCAAATTTGGAAAACAAAGAGCTGAAAAACATATAAATAGGAAAGACTTCCACCATATTGACCCCAGAATTTGAGGAGCAAGAGTTCCTCTGAGCCCCCTAAGTGAAACATGGTGGCAGCCATGCTTGGTGGGAATTGCTGTTTAATATTTTAACCCTGCTGACTTGGCTTCTGTCATTATTTGCTTGCTAAAATAATAGAAACATTATTTTGATTTTCTAATTATATAAATCACCCCATTTAATTGAATACCCTATTGATTGTAATTTGAATACCCCATTGGTTGTGGTCATACTGGTTTTAGGAAACACATTCCTCTGTACCAGGACTGCACAATTGCTCTAAATTGCCTCAGTGGGTCCAGAAGTTTGTTTCCGTTGACTCAGTGGTCCCAAGGCCTGAAACTATAATTAATCTTTGTAGATAACTGATCAGCTCAATCTATCTTCTGTAACAAACTGCTTTTTTGCAAACCAGGTTCCTCATTCCAAACCCCGAGATATAATCAATACCTGTGTGATTTTTGCCTATATAAATCTGGTGTTGCAGCTACTTAATCACCATGAGATTTGGAGAGCAAAATGCCCCCTCATAGTCCCAGCTTCCAGATAAATGTGACTCCATAATTCGACTTCTTGAGGCATCCTTATGTAATTCACGGGGTACATTACAGCATTAGTGCTAGCGAAATGAAAAGGACTCCAAGTAAATTTGGCTTATTGATTAAGACATCTTCTGATTTACAATATAACAATTCTACCTTATCTGAAACTATTCATGGCAGACAACAACATTTTTATTCTTTTTGTTCTGCATGACCACATGCGTATCAATATTGAGTTGACAAATTTTACTGAGTTGGCAAGTTGTTAAATACAGAATCTACAAGTAAGGAGATTGTACTGTATTTGTATGAATTAATTACCTCAAGTTTACTTTTTAAATTTTTTTGTTTGTTTTTAGAGAAATATTTATTTATTTATTTATTTATTTATTAAAATATATTTTATTGATTTTTTACAGAGAGGAAGGGAGAGAGATAGAGAGTCAGAAACATCAATCAGCCGCCTCCTGCACATCCCCACTGGGGATGTGCCCGCAACCCAGGTACATGCCCTTGACCAGAATCAAACCTGGGACCTTTCAGTCCGCAGGGCGACACTCTATCCACTGAGCCAAACCGGGTTCGGCATATTTTCAGGTTTTTTTTATTAATTAAACCTTTATTGTTCAGATTATTACAGTTGTTCCTCTTTTTTCCCCCCATAACTCCCCTCCACCCAGTTCCCACCCCAACGTCCTCCCTCACTCCCCACCCACTGTCCTCATCCATAGGTGCACAATTTTTGTCCAGTCTCTTCCCGCATTCCCCTCACCCCTTCCCCCCCACCTCCCCAGAATAGTCAGTCCACTCCCTTTCTATGCCCCTGATTCTATTATAATCATCAGTTCATTCTGTTCATCAGATTATTCACTTGATTTTCAGATTCACTTGTGATAGATGTGTATTTGTTGTTCATAATTTGTATCTTTACCTTCTTCTTCTTCCTCTTCTTAAAGGATACCTTTCAACATTTCATATAATACTGATTTGGTGGTGATGAACTCCTTTAGCTTTCTCTTATCTGTGAAGCTCTTTATCTGACCTTCAATTCTGAATGATAGCTTTGCTGGATAAAATAATCTTGGTTGCAGGTTCTTGGCATTCATCACTTTGAATATTCTTGCCACTCCCTTCTGGCCTGCAAAGTTTCTGTTGAAAAATCAGCTGACAGTCATATGGGTACTCCCTTGTAGGGAACTGAGTTTCTTTCTCTTGATGCTTTTAAGATTCTCTCTTTGTCTTTTGCTCTTGGCATTTTAATTATGATGTGTGTTGGTGTGGTCCTCTTTGAATTCCTTTTGTTTGGGGTTCTCTGCGCTTCCTGCACTTGTAAGTCTATTTCTTTCACCAGGTGGGGGAAATTTTCTGTCATTATTTCTTCAAATAGGTTTTCAATATCTTGTTCTCTCTCTTCTTCTGGCACCCCTATAATTTGGATGTTAGTATGCTTGAAGCTGTCCCAAAGGCTCCTTACACTATCTTAGTATTTGTGGATTCTTTTTTCATTTTGCTTTTCCAGTTGGGTGTTTTTTGCTTCTTCACATTTCAATTCTTTGACTTGATTCTTGCGCTCCTCTGGTCTGCTGTTGGGATTCTGTATGATATTCTTTATTTCAATCAGTGTATGCTTAATTTCTAGTTGATCCTTTATCACAACCCTGAGGGTCTCATTAGATTTCTTATAGGTCTCATTAAGTTTTTCGGCAGTTTCTAGAAAATTATTGAAAAACCTTAAAAGTGTGGTTTTGAACTCTATATCCAGTAGTTTGGTTTCCTCCATTTCTGTCATTTGTGTCCTTTTTCTTTGTCTACACATTTTTTATGCTTCCCTGTGTTGATAAAGTGGTTTTCTGTGCTAAGTGTCCTCTAGGGCCCAGTGGCTCAGCCTCCCCAATTACCTGAGGAGGACACTCTTGGTGCACACCCTTGTGGTCTTTGTGCACAGTCTTGTTGTAGTTAAGCCTTGATTGTTGTAGGTATCACTTAGAGGAATTGACCTCCAGGCCAATTGGCTGTGAGAATCAGCTGTGTCTGCTGTGGGAGAACTTCTGTGCTGGAGACACCCTTCTGGGGCAAGACTTGCTTCAATAGGGCTTTGGTGCTCAGTGAGTCTGCCCACTGAGTGTGTCCTTTATGGTTCCATGGAGCTGCAAACTGGATGGTCCCACTCTGATCTCTGGGTTTCCTGGCTCCTGGATCTCTAGGGAGGTGCTAATCTAGCCTTTGCCTGAGGCTATCCAGCAAAAGCCTCCCTGCAGTGCTTGGGCTGGACAGGTCCCCGGGGATCAACAGGGCAGGGCTAGCAGTTATGGCTGCTCTCAGATGCTCCACTTCTCAATGTCCTGGTAATCGCTGCAAGCCCCTCCGAGAGAAAGCTGCCCTCAAGTTCCGACCTATGCCAGACAGTCCCGCTTCTCCCTTATGAATCTGGGTCCCCAGAGACTCGCCCAGAACTGGAGCTTAGAGCCTGAGACTCCCTCCCCTTTGAAAACGACAACTGCGCCCTCAGCCGCCAGCCCACTCCGAGTGCACCTCTGTACCTTAGTATTTTACTTCCGCATTGGGCCTCCTCTGAGTCTCGATATGCTTTTCTCTTTCCTTCTAGTTGTGGAATTTCCATTCAGCCAGCCTTCCTGTGGTTCTGGATGGTGTCTGTTTCATCTTTTAGTTGTATTTTTGAAGTGGTTGTTCGAGGCAGCAAACTCTGGTGTTTACCTTTGCTGCCATCTTGGTTTCTCTCATGAGTTCGTTTAATTGAATTGATAGAAAAAAATTTATTGTGTTAACATCAAAAAACATTCAAACTTGTAAAGAATTTTGTGAGTTCATTTGAGCCAAAACTGTCAACAACTCCTGGAAAGCAAAATCTCAGCATATTTATATAGCACTCCAGAGAATGGTACTTTTTCATCTATTTTTATAAATTACTGTCAAAGGTGGGGAGAGGGGCGACCTCTGGGATTGGATAAAGAGGAAAATGATAGACACATGCTTCTTTTACATAGGTGGGTACAAAAAAATACAGTCAACAATTAACTCAATATCAATTTAATGAGGGAATTTGTGGTCTCCAACCCAGTGCCATTTGTTGTGCCCTGAGCAGTTCAGAAAAAGGGAAGTTACAAGTTACCCTGACATTCCACAGGTATGTTATATTAGATCCAAGAAGACAATAGGCTCAGTAAAGATCTAAGTTGATCTTTGCCAGGGAAGATATTGGCCTAGGGCATGACTACCCACTACAAACTGCTTTTTAATTAAAGGTTTTCAGGCCACCCTTTGTGATTACTTTAGGTCTCTTGAGTTTGCAAATACTCAGGCCTTCCTTGAGTTAGGTTAGCATGTGGCCCTTTTTTCATCCGCAATAGGACTGAACAAAACAAATATAATTGTGATTAAAAGGGATAAGCACAGAAAATAGTCACTACTGTTAACATAAAAACACTCAAACCTGTAAAGAATTTCTGTGAGTTTATTTGAGCCAAACTGTCAACAATTGCCAGGAAGCAGAATCTCAACAGATTGGGATAATGTTCAGGAGAATGGCTGTTTTTTACCTATTTTTATACATTACAATCAAAAGAGATGTAAGTGGGTTACTAGAAATCCATTGGTGATAGATTAGGGAGGTGGGAGAAAGCAAAAGGTGGGGTAGGGGGAAACACCTGGGATTGGATAAAGAGTGAAATAATAGAAACTTCTTTTACATAGGTAGGTACAGGATAGTTATCTTAGATGCAACAGGACAATAGGCTCTTGTCAGGGAAGATACCGACCTAAGAGGTGACTACCTACCATAACTGCTTTTAGTTAAAGTGTAATTTTAGACCATCCTTTGTGGTTATTTTAGGTCTCTGAGTTTGCAAGACCGCCATGCAGGCCTTCTCTGAGTTGGTCAGGTTAGCCTGTGGCCCCTTTCATCTATACTACATATATGTCAATGTATTATTTTAGGTTATTGCTGAGAATGTGTCTTACCAGTTTCCCCAAAACCTGTAAGACAAGCTCAGAACAATTATTACAAAGAGTTCAAAGGGAAGATGCTTGGGTTTGAAGGGAAGGGGCTCCTAAAGACTAGTGCAAATTATCCTGGAATTGTTAAAACAGCAGAGAGGAGAGGTTAGAGAGAGAATGCAGCCTTTTGACACAGCCTTATCTATCTTGCCTGTTTGAATAGAGCCTGCTTAAATCAGAAGAGCCAATAATCTCGGGGTTTAATTATGAGGTGCTCCTCATATATTGTGGAAGGCTACAGCAAAAAGAAAAAAAAGAAAAAGAGGAGAGGCCTTTTTCAGTCCTCACAATGTCCCTAATGTCTATGATATGGCATGGATGAGACATGTAACCACCTTTATTGCACTTTCAAGTTTCCCATCTCTCTCAAAGCAGTTTCCTTGCTCTCTTTCTGTACAGTTTAGAGCATATACCCAGGGTTTCCCTGTTATTTGTTAACTACCAATATTTATTTTTCTTAATAAGCAAAACTGTATTCAGGTTTATTTTCAAATATTTTTAACAATATAAATGGTAGAGGACATGCCCTCTGATATAACTTTGGTTTGGGTCTTCTCATCTCTGTGAAAAAGAAAGTAGATTTCATTAAGCCAGCTTTGGGTATAATTACTTAAATTTCTTATACTGAGGCAGAATATAGGAGGGAAGCGGGTGGGGGTGGGGCTAGCAATCTGAATCTGTGCCAGTAACCAGCATCCTAATGCACATTCTTATTAGCCTATGATTAGGTCTCTGCTCCTTCCAGAGGCAATAATCTGTTTTCTAAAAATACTCCCAGTTTACAAGGGCCAGAAACCAAGAATTTAACAGCTTAGCCAGAGGGGAGAGGGGAGATCACTGGCCCCACCCAGCCCAGGCCTTTGGGTGTAATCTCACTTCCCCCATCCCAACTCACAGAGGGACTGCAAAGCCCTCAAAAAGTCTCTAATCCTGTTCCACATTTGGGGAGACAAAGAAACCAAGGGGATAAATGGGCGAGACCCTCCATATTCGGTGCTCAGGCTTTGGAGAATGACTCCCCTAAGTCACCGTATTGCTGGGGTCCAGCCCCAGCAGTCCAGGAGTTCCCAAAGGTGTGGACAGAGTCAGTGAAGAATAAAGGATACGGAGACAGCTTTGTTTTCTGTGGATCTTCTCTGTACCTGGCTAAGGCCACAGAGAGAGATACAGAGGCAAGCTGAGCCTTTATTTTATAGTCTGAGGTAAACAAGATAGTGGTTACTGTAGTTATACTGTTATTAGAAGCCCGGTGCACAAAAATTTGTGCACTCGGGGGAAGGGAGTGTCCCTCAGCCCGGCCTGTGCCCTCTTGCAGTCTGGGACCGCATGGGAGATAATGCCCTGCTGGCTTAGGCCTGCTCCCGGGTGGCAGAGGGCAGGCCCAATCCCTAGGTGCAGCCCCTGGTCAGGCTCAGAGCAGGGCCAATTGGGGAGTTGGGGTGCCTTACCCTGTCATGCACAGAGCAGGGCAGATTGGGAGGTTGTGATGCCACCCTCAGTCACGCTCAGGGTAGGGCCGACTCGGGGGGTTGGGGCACCGCCCTCTGTCACACTCAAAGCAGGGTCGATGGGGAGGTTGCGGCGTCACCCCCTGTCACTCACAGAGCAGTGCCCATCAGGGGGGTTGGGGAGCTCCCCCCTGTCATGCACAGAGCAGGGCCGATCAGGGGGTTGAGGAGCTCCCCCCTATCACTCACAGAGTAGGGCCAATAGGGGAGTTGAGGCACCGCCCCCTGTCACACTCAGGGCAGGGCGGATCAGGGGGTTGGGGCGCCGCCACTCTCATACTCAGGGCAGGGCCAATGGGAAGGTTATGGCTCTACCCCGTCACACACAGCAGGGCCCGTGGGGGGATGGGGGGTTGGGGCCCCACCCCCTGTCACACACAGAGCAGGGCCGATCAGGGGGTTTTGGCACTGCCCCCTGTCACCCTGATCCCGGTGCTGAGAGTCCTTGTGGCTCCGCTGATCCTGTAGCTGGGAGGCATATTACCCTTTTACTATATAGGGTAAAGGCCTGGTGCACAGGTGGGGCTGGCTGGTTTGCCCTGAAGAGTGTCCTGGATCAGGGTAGGGGTCCCACTGGGGTGCCTGGCCAGTCTGGGTGAGGGGCTGAGGGCTGTTTTCAGGCTGGGACTGAAGCTCCCAACAGCTCCTTTTTTTCTTTCTTTTTTTTTTATTCTGGGCCAGCTTTAGCTCTGAGGCCTCGGCTGCTGAAAACAGGTTTCTGGCCTTTGTTTACCGTCTGTATTTGATACAATGTTGCGGTCCAGCTGGCTGAAGCCCCACTGAGTAAAGCAGGTTTCTGGGTTTTTTTTTAGCTTCTATATTTGCAACATAGTTACTTAGAGTTGCAGCTGAGAGGCCGGCAAGTCAGGCGGGAAACGTTGGAGTCCTCTGTCACTGAAGCAAGCAAGCCTCTCTGTTTGTATCAGCTGCCTGGCTGCCGGCCGCCATCTTGGCTGCCAGTTAATTTGCATATCTCACTGATTAGCCAATGGGAAGGGTAGGGGTTGTACGCCAATTACCATGTTTCTCTTTTATTAGTGTAGATAAGTTTCACTTGTTTTGACCATAGTTACACTGTTCTTGTGCGTTTCACTTGTTTTGGCCATTTCTTGTACCTCCCTCCGCTTATTAGCTTCCCAGATAAGATCTAGGAAGCCTAATTATGCTAAGAGGACTGTGCCCCCTAAGCTGGAACTTGTTTGTGATTTTGCCAACAGGTCAGTCCAGGCTTAACCCAATAGCTGCTCCCCACATCTCACCCTTTTTATTTTTTAAACTACTATAATGACAGTTTTTAAGCTACCATAATGAAAGTAAAACTTAAGCATCAAGAACAAAACTCTGGCTATTAAAACAATAACAAAACAATGCCAATGCAAAACCCAAACTACAGATACATCAACATTTTAAAACTTAATTATAAAAAACAAAACTCTGGCTATTAAACGAGTAACAAAACAATGCCAATGCCACACAACAATAAGAGAGAAATCAAATTTCAGGAACATTTCCTACTAAATGAAAGTTTCTTTTCCTGATTTCCTCAGAGTCCTTGGATGTGGCTGCTCAAGACTGGCAGCTAACCAATGCTAACATAGCCAGAAACATGGTTGAGGGAGTAGCTTCCATTTCTTGCTTTTCTACCATCTGCTGAGCCTCAGTTGTTAACTTTTTCAGCTGACCCCATGTTGGCACCTTGGTCCCTTGTGTAGCCTTCCTTTTCTTCTTTTTTCGCCTTTCTGTCATCGGGGCAACTCTCAGTCTTTGGAACGATGGAACAAGGAGCTTCTCTGGGTCCATTGTGGTGACCCACATAACACTCTGGTACCCAAATTGTCTGTACTGCTCCTTCTGGAAAGATACAAAACACAACCTCTTCCACACATTATTACTAGATCTGGTAAAACTCTTGGCTGGTTTTTGTAGCCTTCCACTGGACTAAGTTGGCAGAGGCTATGTACAGGAGGCTCAATGCCTTTTGGCTACTGTAGAACCCTCTGCATTGCATTTTTTTAAAAAATTTTAACATGTAACATTCTTCTCCCCCTCTTTTGTTTTTATAGAAGAGGTTTATATTGATGGAATTGTCAGTTTTTCTTTTTGTGTTAAGAGCTAACTTTGATATATTAAAATTAAGTAAAATCCATTTACTTAATCCAAAACAGACATTAAAAAGAAAAACCCCAAATGCTCTCTAGTATCCATTTTAAGAGTAGGATTGGCGCTTTCCGCTATTACCTGAGTCCTGATCTATCACCCCACGGAGAGCTTGCCAATCCTACACTTTCCTGGGGTGGAAAGGCTGCAGTGGGGTTAAGGATAAGGCTCCTTGGGCCTACCTTCTCCCATGTCTTTACATTTACCTTTCCTTCCTCAGAAATGCATGGATATACTTCTTGTATATAACGTTCCATCTGACTGGGAGTAACTTTAACTCCTCTGCTAGCAAGCATATGTGTTAAAAGATCAATACAGCATCTTTTTCCTTTACACCCAGTATGCACATCTTCTCAATCTAAGTTCTGTACTATCCACCTTCTTACCCTACTTATCCTGGTGGAGTCCTGTCTGTCCCGAGTGTGGGGGTTCTCAGTGGGGAAGGGAGACCTTCTCTAGGGGAATCCTGTTTGGCCTGTTCAGGCGCTAGATACTGGGGTCCAGCCCCAGCGGTCCAGGGGTTCCCAAAAGGGTGGACAGAGTCAGCGAAGAATGATTTACATGGAGACAGCATTCAGATGATCAGCATAGCTCTCTTCAGTCTCCATGGATCTTCCTGTGCCTGACTGAGGCCACAGAGAAAGATACAGAGGCAAGCTGAGCCTTTATTTTATAGTCAGAGGAAAACAAGATAGTAGTTACCATAGTTACAATGTTCTTGTGAGTTTCACTTGTTTTGGCCATTTCCTGCACTTCCGTCCGCCCATTAGCTTCCCAGATAAGATAAGGGAGAATTATAAGGTCCAGCCTAATTATGCTAAGAGGACTATGCCCTCTAAGCTGGGACTTGTTTGTGACTTTGCCAACAGGTCAGTCCGAGACTTAATCCTATAGCTGCTCCCCACACCATACTAGTACATCTGCAAATAAAGGGTTTTTTCCTGAATCTTCTGAGTACCTGTGTTTTTTGGTCACCAGGTAAATTCTGAAACAATACCTGTATGTGGGAGCACAGGTTCTCCTCGGCCAGGGGCTGTACCCACTTGGACACCAGATAGTGGATTAAGATATGCCATAGGCATATAAGAGAGACTTTATTGCAGGCCAAGTAGCAAGGAGCCATTAGACAAAACAGTTCCTCAAAGTAGCCTCATAAAGCAGCTGTACAAAGTAGCCTCACAAAAACAGCTGCAGTAAACATAGCAGCCATCTAGCTGGTCAGTAACACATCTTTATAATAATTCAGACAAAAGAGGCTTCCTGCCAAACAGTGACATCAATATTTGGGTTATGAGAGGGCATGCCTGCACAGTACATACAGAAAGATTACTGTGTCCTTGCTTTTGCACCTGTGTATGGCAAACTGGCCTTGAATATCCAGCATACTCTGGTTAGAGTTTCCACACTGTACCAGTTTATAGGTTTCAGATCTCACCCCCAGAGAATAAGGACTTACAACAGTTTTTCATAGTCAAAGATCTTTGTAGATTTTCCTGGCTGGTTTGGTTCAGTTGGTTGCATGTCATCCTGTGCACCACATGCCCAAGTTCTTGGTTCCTCCTAGGGAATATGCAGGAGGCAACTGATCAGTGCTTCTTTCTCATTATTGTTTCTATCTCTCTCCCTATAGGAAATAGGTCTCTGTGATCCATCTTCAGCATACTCAACTTTTGTTTATTGGTTTGTTTGTTTATTAATCCTCACCCGAGGCTATTTTTCCATTGATATTTTTAGGGAGAGTGGAAGAGAGAGGGGCAAACAGAGAGAAACATCAATGTGAGAGAAACACCCCAAGACCCTTTGGTCCACAGGCTAACACTCTTATCTACTGAGCCAAACAGGCTAGGGCAGCATACTTGACTTTTAATAGAACCAGTTACTGAATTTCCCCAAACAGAATGTAGGAAGAAGGGAAGAAAATATAAAAACAAAGAACTGTGTATGTGGGCCAACATCATGGTGTAAACCCCCGAGATGCCTGCCTCAACTGGACAGTGGGAGTTGGCGACAACTAGAAAAGGCCTCGGCCCATTTTTTTTTAAATGGCTCAATAGGACACAATGCGACCTAGATGACATACGAGGAAAACTATTAACCCCATAGTACTCAGTGAGGAAAAGTCCCAGAACCTAAGTAGTGATTATATCCTACTCTTGCTCATTTGCACATACAATAGGAGAGCTGTCATAAATTACAGCTTCTGGATCTCATATGTATATTTGCCCTGGTCTACATGAAAAGTAAATGATGAGATCAAAGACATGCCTCACCGATGCTCCATAATATGAATTCATAAACCTCAGAAGAATTTCACAGATCTAGAACGAATGTTCCAAAAATTCATTTGAAATAAAAAAAGACCTTGAATAGCTGCAGAAATCCTGAGAAAGAACAAAGTAGGTGGGATCTCAATACCAGATATCAAACTGTTTTACAAAGCCACTGTTCTTAAAACAGCTTGGTGCTGGCACAAGAACAGACATATAGATCAATGGAATAGAATAGAGAATCCAGAAACTGACCCAAAGCACTATGCCCAATGAATATCCGACAAAGGAGGCAAGAGCATACAATGGAGTCAAGACAGTCTCTTCAATAAATGGTGTTGGGAACATTGGACACATACATGCAAGAAGATGAAACTAGACCACAAACTCACACCATACACAAAAGTAAACTCAAAATGGATAAAAGACTTAAACGTAAGATGGGAAACCATAAAATATTAGAGGAATCCATAGGCAGCGAAATAGCAAACATATGTCGAAGGAATTTCTTCTCTGATAATGCTCCTAGGGCAATGGAAACTAAAAAGAAAATAAACAAATGGGACTACATCAAAATAAAAAGCTTTTGCACTGCAAAGGAAACCATCAACAAAACAACAAGACCCACTGCATGGGAGAACGTATTTGCCAATGATATCACCAATAAGTTTAATCTCCAACATTTACAAGGAACTCATGAAACTTAATAATAGGAAGATAAACAATCCAATCAAAAAATGGCAATGGACCTAGACACTTCGAAAGAGGACATACAGAGAGCCGAAAGACATATGAAATCATGCTCAAAGGCATTAATTATACGAGAGATGCAAATCAAAACAACAATGAGGTACCATCTTACACATGTCAGAATGGCTATCATCAACGAATCAACAAACAACAAGTGTTGGAGAGGATGTGGAGAAAAAGGAACCCTTCTGCACTGCTGGTGGGAATGCAGACTGGTGCAGCCACTGTGGAGAAGAGTATGGAGCTTCCTTAAAAAACTAAAAATGGAACTCCCATTTACCCAGTGATCCCACTTCTAGGAATATGTCCCAAGAAGCCAGAAACACCAATCAGAAAGGATATATGCACCCCTATGTTCATAGCAGCACAATTCACCATAACTAAGATCTGGAATCAGCCTAGGTGCCCATCAGCAGATGAGTGTATTAAAAAACTATGGTACATCTACAAAATGGAATACTATGCTGTGGTAAAAAAGAAAGAACTCTTGCCATTTGCAACAGCTTGGATGGAACTGGAGAGCATTATGCTAAGTGAAATAAGCCAGTCAGAGAAAGATAAATACCACATGATCTCACTCATTTATGGAATATAATGAACAACATAAACTGATGAACAAAAACAGATCCAAAGACAGAGAAACAACAATCAGACTATTAATCCCCAGAGGGAAAGTAGGGGAGGGTAGGGGTAAGGGGAACAGATCAACCAAAGGACTTGTATGCATGCATATAAGCCAACAATGGACATGGACAACAGGGGGATGAGAGCATGAGTATGTGGGGGCGAGGATGGGGTTTAATGGGAGGGGGGAATGAGGACACATTTGTAATTCCTTAACTAATAAAGAATTTAAAGATTAAAAAAAAGAAAACCTCAGAAGAAACTAGTGCTTCTGAAGAGTGTTAGGGTCACCAAGGGAGGAATGCACCAAGGCCAAAAGTGGTAAAGGATTATAAATTTATTATTTCATCTGGAAACTAGATGGGCTGAGCCCCCAAATGGCATCAGCACCCAGAGACAGGGAGCGATTTTAAAGGACTCTAGGTGGGCTTTATTGGCAGAGAATTCTCTGGGTGGGTCAGGATTCTGGGCAAGTCCAGAGGGTAAAGTTGCTGGACTTAGCAAATGGAATGTGGTTTAAGCAAAAGAAAATGTAGGTTGCAAGATGATCTACAGGTCTGTTACCAGAGGAGAGGATATTGATTCCTTTATTTGATCAGACCTAACATTCTAGCCTTTTTGTTTTATGACGTAGAGATGGAGGTCATTTCTTCCATAGCATTTCCTGCCAAGGTCATAAGGGAATGAACTTTTATTGTAATTGGCTGGAACATTATAGATTCCTAATGGTTGGAGTGAGGGGTTGAAGCAGCATGATTCCCCAAGAGACTGGTTGGTGAAGACTCTAAAGTACTCCCAAAGGAAAGATGAAAAATGATGCAGCATACATGGGACAAAAACGAGGATGAGGAATTGGAATGTTAATGTTCCTATGAAGGGAAGTAGCCAGGTATACCAATTTATATTTTTTAGCCAGTATTACCATGAATTTCACTGACATTCTAATCTTTATGGCTCTTTCTGTTAATTTTTGGGGAGTATCTCTGACTAGGCCAGACTGATTGACATAAAAACAACATTCTTCTTCCAGAAATAGATATAGACCCCCTCTTTCTCCACAATTAGGAGGTCTAGTTCTCTCCGATTTTGGAGGGTGACAGCCACTAGTGAACCTATGTGATCCTGAATTTGAATTAAACTTTTGGCAATGTCATGTAGGTTTTCATTTAAGACCTGAGACAAGAGTTCAAAGTATGATAGAGCAGTGGCTAAGCCCTCTGTATCAGTCCTAACACCTGCTGAAATAAGAGGGTTATGAGAGGGATTATCTGGACTGCCCTTTTGTTTCAGAAATGATGGGTTATGGGGAAAGTAAAGACTGATTGTTGAGGGATGGTGGGGCTATGTCTATATTGGATGAGAAGTATAGATTCCCGTCTGGTTGATGTTAATCTTTTGAGTAGAACTCTGTTTCCTGCTAAGAAGGGATGTAGGGGGAAAAAAATCCCTAGCACATGCCAAATCACTAATTATAGTATTTTATTAAGATTCTGGGGGGAGCTTGCATATGATAACCCAAGGCTGAGGAAAACTGTTGAGTGAGTTGGGAAGTAAAATCTGGTCCTGAGGCAGCCATGGTGTCACTTGTCTGGTTTTCCATAGAGATAACATGCTAAGGTTTGCATGATAAGGGTTCAGCTTCTGATATAGCAGGACTGTTAAGTAAGCAGTTGAATCCTAGCTGTTCAGCCTGCGGACTGAAGGGTCCCAGGCTCAATTCTGGTAAAGGGCACATGCCCAGGTTGTGAACTCAATCCCCAATAGGGGGTGTGCAGGAGGCAGCTGATCGATGATTCTCTCTCCCTCTATCTCTCTCCCCCTCCCTTCTTCACTGAAATTAATTTAATTTGTATATATATAAAAGTATATATACATATACTTTTTTAAAAGTAAGCATTTGGAATTTTCCAATAAATAAAGTTGTTCTTTGAGAAGACGGGTGTCAGAAGGTCCTGAGGTAAGAAAATGCTGGCCTTTGGATCTAAAGGCTCAGTGGGGGGTCCCTTTATCATGTCAAAGAGGGGCTTTGTGAGAGAACAGATGTTGGGAACCCAGTGTTAGGCACATTCTTGTGCTCTGTTATGCCCTGCTTGGGGCTCTTGCCCCTCCCAGTGATTTTCCTGTTATTCTCATTACAAATCTCATGATTAACAGCTTTCAGCTTTCAATAAATCACCTCACCTAGTTTCCAGTGACTGCCTACATCTGGTCCCCACCTGCACCTATTCCCACTGGTTACTCTGACTGACCTTTACAAGGGACATATATATCCTGCTCCCACTACTCGGCCCTGCTGATGCTGTTTTAGACTCAGCCCTTCTGCTAGCAGATGTAACAATAAATTTGTAACTCTTTACCCCTTTGAGTCTTTTTAAAAAATATATTTTATTGATTTTTTACAGAGAGGAAAGGAGAGGGATATAGAGTTAGAAACATCAATGAGAGAGAAACATCGATCAGCTGCCTCCTGCATACCTCCTGCTGGGGATGTGTCCGCAACCAAGGTATATGCCCCTGACCAGAATCGAACCTGGGACCCTTCACTCTGCAGGCCGATGCTCTATCTGCTGAGCCAAACCGGCTAGGGCCCCTGTGAGTCTTGAATGTTCCTCCTTCAGTCACCCTAACATTTGGTGCAGAATCCTGGGAGGGTTTCATTGGAAAGGGGAACTATCACTCCAGCTTTGGTCACCCCAAGTTTGCTACTCAGAGATCAGTAGCGGCGGTAGCAGCTCGTCCTGGGCTTACCTCCAAATCATATTAGGGTGAGATGATTGCCAGCCTTGATTAGGCTTCCCTCCTAGATAGACCCTCCAGAACTAGCCAAAGAGGACGCCAAATCAGGGACCTCTCCTTCCCACCACTAACCCGGCACTCAATACCGGCTCATTTCATCTCTGGTAAATGACAATTGGGTCATTCTTCAGGATTTCTGATTTTCCATCTCAGACAAAAGATTTAGCGCTAGGCCAGAAATCCTCTCCTGTCCAGCTTCAGCCCTGGGTCCCACAGTCTTCCTCGTGGCAGGGTATGGTCACCATATGGACTAGACTGTTCTCCTCGCTCTGACTAGATGGTTGGAACAACCTCCCTCTAGTCTTGCTCCCTAGGTCTCCCTTTGTTGCTTACCTTGTCTTTCTAATTTATACCGTGGGGAATTCTTTTTCTGCCCCCTCAAATAAACACTCCTCTGGAATGTCTCCTTCATTCTTTCCCACAGAGGTCTGCCAAAGTGCCTTATTCACAATATAAATTAGGCAATGATTCACACTGGCCCAAGAATGGAACTTTTGATTTTAATATTCTCTGGGACTTAAACATTTCTGTCACTGCAATGGGAAATGATCAGAGATCCCTTACATTCAGACCTTCTTCCTTATCTGCAGTCACTCTTCTCTCTGTCAGGACTGCACCATTTACCAAATTCTTCTTCTTCATGCTAAACCTTCCTGCATGTAGTCCCTTCCTGATGAATCTCTCTTTGACCAAACCTACTGCTCCTCTCTTAACTATAGCACCATTTTTTCCTATAACCTCCTCTATTCTCTTCCAGATAGAGAACTACAAAATTTGTTTCTTAAATAACTAGAAAAATCTGACCCTCAAACTTGAAAAAGGGAGATTGATTTTCTTCACCAATATCAACTCAGGGATAGGGAAGTCTGGCCTGTAAATGAATCTCAAAATTTAGCACTGTTCTCCAATTAAATTTGTGATGCTCATGCTTATAGTCCTTTTACCAAGATAGGGATTTAAGGAAAACTTTCCTCAAAGCTCTGGAAACTGCTTGCCTCTCACAAAGGCAGAACAGCCTTCTTTCCTCCACTCTTCACCCCTCTTTCCCAGGGAGCAGCAGCTCTTTAGCCTTTCTTTGCTGCAACACTGTAGACACTGGTCTGCAGAACTATAGGCACTTGTCTAACAATCCTGCCATTACCAGGAGCAGAGCTCATTATTGAAAGGTTCGTAGTGGGCCAGGGTCACACACCTATAACATGAGGCCATAATGTATCAAAAGAACTTTATTTCAAGCACCTGGGTGCCAATGGGCTGAGTTCAAAAAAAGGAGTCAGTGAAGACTGAAGTGGGAGGCAGGGTTTCATTAACTTCTGCTGGTTGCAAACAGTTCTGTCTTGTCTTTGGCTCCTCCGGACACCAGATGTCCAGTGGCTATGCGGTGCTCAAGGTTGCAAGCTTTCTGCAAGATATCTGCTAAGCACAATAAGTTTTCTCTGCCCTGTTTTATTCTCTTTAACCCTTTCATTCCCATCTTAAAGGGTACACATAAAGGACATAAAGGGGGATGGGGTCAGTTTCTCATTGTCTGTTTCATGTGTGGAAGGGGCTGTCATGAATGCCTAAGGAGTAAATTCAGATTATTTCCTGGGGTATAGGCCTATAGGGTCTCTTCACCTGGGTAAGGACAAACTGTTCTATTGTCTGGTTAACTAGGACTTGTAATCTTGTTTATACAAATTTGGTAACTGCCCTGGGACTGCAGGGCCTGAAGAGGAGGAGGAGGAGAAATAGTGGGAGGGAGCCCAAAAGGGGTAAAAGCCAGGTTATTTGGGCAGAGTGCTTATAGGTTGGACCATATGGACTGCTCTATGCTGTCCTGACTGATCTCCTTGAGCCATTGTGTATTCTATAGAATGCATTGTGTTTCTTCCTCTATTTGACCTATAGAGTTTAGATGAAAACAACAGGAGGTGTTAGCAATTAAACAAACCCCTTTCTATTTTGCTAAAAGATAGTCTAGGGTAGTGGTTGGCAAACTCATTAGTCAACAGAGCCAAATATCAACAGTACAACAATTGAAATTTCTTTTGCGAGACCAACTTTTTAACTTAAACTATATAGATAGGTACATTGCTATTAACTTAACTAGAGGCCTGGTGCACAAAAATTTGTGCACTCAGGGGGCGGGGGGGGGGGGGGGTGTCCTCAGCCCGGCCTGTGCCCTCTCACAGTCTGGGACCCTTTGGGAGATAACGACTTGCTGGCTTAGGCCTGTTCCCGGGTGGCAGAGGGCAGGCCCAATCCCTAGGTGCAGCCCCTGGTCGGGCTCAGAGCAGGGCCGATTGGGGAGTTGGGGCACCGCCCCCTGTCATGCACAGAGCAGGGCGGATCGGGAGGTTGCGATGCCACCCTCAGTCACGCTCAGGGTAGGGCCGATTGGAGGGTTGGGGCAATGCCCCCTGTCACACTCAGGGCAGGGCCAATGGGGAGCTTGCAGCACCACCGTCTGTCATGCACAGAGCAGGGCCAATCAGGAGGTTGGGGTGCTGCCCTTTCACTCACAGAGCAGGGCCCATCAGGGGGGTTGGGGCTCCATACCCTGTCACTCACAGAGCAGGGTTGATCAGGGGATTGGGGAGCTCCCCCCTATCATGCACAGAGCAGGGCCAATCAGGGGGTTGGGGAGCTCCCCCCTATCAGGCATAGAGCAGGGCTGATCAGGGGGTTGGGGTGCCTTCCCCTGTCACGAACAGAGCAGGGTGCATAGGGAGGTTGTGGCCCCGCCCCCTGTCACACACAGAGCCTCAGGGTGATCAGGGGGTTTGGGCGCTGCCCCCTGTCACGCTGATCCCGATGCCAGGAGGCCTCACAGCTCTGCTGATCCCGGTGCTGGGAGGCATATTACCCTTTTACTATATAGGATAGAGGCCTGGTGCATGGGTGTGTGGCGGCTGGTTTGCCCTGAAGGGTGTCCTGGATCAGGGTGGGGATCCCCACTGGGGTGCCTGGCCAGCCTGGGTGAGGGGCTGTTGGCTTTTTGCAGCTGGTCACACACCCTTCAGGGTGGGGGTCCCCACTGGGGTGCCTGGCCAGTCTGGGTGAGGGGCTGAGGGCTGTTTTCAGGCTGGCGGGTGACTGAAGCTCCCAACTGCTTCTTTTTTTCTTTTTCTTTTTTATTCTGGGCCAGCTTTAGCTCTGAGGTTTGGCTCCAGCTCTTAGGCCTCCACTGCTGAAAGCAGGTATCTGGTTTGTTTGGGTTCTATAATCGAAACACTGTTTCAACTCCAGCTCTGAGATCCCGGCTTGCTGAAAGCAGGTTTCTGGGGTTTTGTTTAGCTTCTATATTTGTAACAATGTTTCAAACTACCAGCTCAGAGGCCGGCAGCAGCAGGTGGGGAACTTTGGAGTCCTCCATCACTGAAGCAAGCAAGCCTCATATTTGCTTCAAGCTGCCTGGCTGCCAGCTGCCATCTTGGCTGGCAGTTAATTTGCATATCTTGCTGATTAGCCAATGGGAAGGGTAGCAGACATACGGCTAATTACCATGTTTCTCTTTTATTAGGTAGGATTAGGGTACTCCGAAGCTGGCCTTTGCTAAAAATGTCCTCAATCTGATTGAGGGGCGTTCACTGAGGTCTACCCCCTCCAACTCTCCCATCCACACTCATCTTGTATATGTGTTTCGTCTATCTCCTTTTGCTCATCCTCTCTATATGTCCAAACCATCTCAGCATACCTTTCTCAATCCTCGACACTACATCTTCTTTCACTCCACAACATTCCCAGTACGTGCACGCCCGCACGTGGTATTTTGTGGAAGAGCCACACTCAAGAGGCCAAAGAGCCGCATGTGGCTCTCAAGCTGGGGTTTGCCAACCACTGGTCTAGGGCAGTGGTTCTCAACCTTCTTAGGGCCATGACCATTTAATACAGTTCCTCATGTTGTGGTGACCCCCAACCATAAAATTATTTTCATTGCTACTTCATAACTGTAATTTTGCTACTATTATGAATCATAATGTAAATATCTGATATGCAGGATATATTTTCATTGTTACAAATTGAACATAATTAAAGCATTGTGATTAATCACAAAAATAATAGGTAATTGTATATTCAATATGTGTTTTCCGATGGTCTTAGTGACCCCTGTGAAAGGGTCGTTTGACCCCCAAAGGGGTCGCGACCCACAGGTTGAGAACCACTGGTCTAAAGCGAGTAGGAGAACCATTTTAGGGATATAAGAGATCTGTGAAATTTAGAAGCACTATTACGGTAAACAAATAGATGTGATCTGGAGAGAAATCCTTTAAACCACTGGAGCCAGAGGTCTATAATGAGTTTGAAAATACCTTGCACTGTTCAGATGGGATAGTCTGTGCCATGTGGGGGAATGTCAGTAAAAAGCTGCAGGAATGTGGAAGCCTGTTTATATAATTTATTAGTCATTTGGCTGATATGTGAGAGGGGCTACTTTTCTCCAGGGAGACTAATGGGAGGGATGGCTATCAGGGGGGTGAGGTTTTGTTTCCTCCAGTTTTGTCCATTGCTAGGCATCTGGAGCTTTCTGCCCTGGTGAGTTTCTACATCTGTGTCTGGCCTATTGTCCTTGCTCTGGGGGTCAAAGGATAAATGAGGCCTGGGCACAAAAGGAGGTTTTGGTGGTGTCTAGGGGTGGTATTTCCTGAGTACAAGTAAGGCTTGTAACATGGTGGAGACAAACTGTTTTATACATTTTAGTATTACTGGGGTAAAAGAATAATTAGAGTTATGATAAATGGTCTGGTGGAAGGAAGGAGACATTATTTTGGAGAGTTGTAGTATAATATATCAAAATGAGGTTTATTCTCAAATCATTTATTCTTAAGTGTCCTTGGTTTAGAGAAGATAGGATTTTTTAGATGGTTGTGGACTGCTGTTTTACTATTTCAGTTTCCCTATTTGGCTTCTGGTCTGTGTCATTTATATGACTTCCTTTTAATATTTCTCCCTACAAACCTTCTATTACTTTCACAAACCTTCTTATAACTTTTATAAACATTCTTACAACTTTAACTCACTTTCTGTTCCCTTTAAAAATGCATGTCCATGACTTCTATTATTAAAACCATACACTTTTTAAACCTTAAATTTCCAATGATAATCAAAAAGTAAACAGCCAGAATTCCTTAGATTGACATTTATGAACATTCTTACTTTTAAGAAATATATGTTTGCCGTTGCCGGTTTGCTCAGTCGATAGAGCATTTGCCTGTGGACTGAAGGTCACAGGCTCAATTCCATTCAAGGGCACATACCTGGATTTAGGACTTGATCCCAGTAGGGGGTATACAAGAAGCAGCAGATCAATGAGTCTCTCTCATCATGATGTTTCTCTCTCCCTCTCCCTCTCCATTCCTCTCTGAAATCATCTAAAATAAGATGAACTTGCAACTTGTTGAAATATTTAGATGTTTATAATTAAATCCAGCAATGCTCCAAAGTTTTTTTTTAATATATATATTTTATTGATTTTTTTACAGAGAGGAGGGAAGAGAGATAGAGAGCTAGAAACATCGATGAGAGAGAAACATCAATCAGCTGCCTCCTGCACACCTCCTGCTTGGGATGTGCCTGCAACCAAGGTACATGCCCTTGACCGGAATCGAACCTGGGACCCTTCAGTCCACAGGCCGATGCTCTATCCACTGAGCCAAACCAGTTAGGGCGCTCCAAAGTTTTTAAGTTGTCAAAGACTTTGGAAAGTTATGTATAGGCATATGAGGCTGGAGAAAAGACAGAGGAGGAGAGAGCAGGCCCAGTAGCCTGTTCCCAGGCCTCCTGCCACTGGATTTAAAACTGCCACATTTTTCTTTAGAGATATCACACTAAAGTTTGAGTGATAATGACTTAAGCTTCTGATAGTAGCTGGACTATTAAGTGTTTATAGTTTTTCAGTAAAGAAAGTTGTTCTTAAATGGCCTGGGAGATGGTTCTGGAAGTGACATCATCATGGCTGCTAAAGAACCCCAAGTGCAGTTCAAACTGGTGCTAGTCGGGGATGGGGTCACTGGGAAGACAACCTTCATGAAGCACCACCTGACAGGTGAGTTAGAGAAGTATGTCACCACCCTGGGTTTGGAGGTGCACCCCCTCGTGGTCCACACCAACCACGAACCCATCAAGTTCAACGTGTGGGACACAGCCGGACAGTAGAAGTTCGGGGGGCTGTGCAACAGCTACTTCATCCAAGCCCAGTGTGCCATCATAATGTTTGATGTAACTTCAAGAGTTACTTACAAGAACATGCCTAACTGGCATCTAGATCTGGTGCAGGTGTGTGAGAACATCCCCATCGTCTTGTGTAGCAACAAAGTAGACATCAAGAACAGGAAAGTGAAGGCAAAATCCATTGTCTTCCACCGAAAGAAGAACCTTCAGTACTACGACATTTCTGCCGAAAGTATCTACAACTTTGAAAAGCCCTTCCTCTGGCTTGCTAGAAAACTAATTGGAGACCCTAACTTAGAGTTTATGCCTGCTCTCACCCATGGACCCCACGCTGGCAACACAGTATAAGCATGATCTAGAGGTTGCTCAGACCACCGTGCTCCCAGACGAGGATGACAACCTGTGAAAGGGAAGGTGGAGCCCAGCATCAGAAGTCTAGTTTTATAGGCAACTGTGCTGTGACGTCAGTGGTGCCCCACGTTTGCCACTTTATTATAGAGCTAAGCAAAGCAGAACCTGTGCTTGATTCTGAGATGTTGAAAGATGAATGGGCTTTGAGTGAATATGGCAGTTAAAATACCTTCACTTTTTGGACCGGCATATTTAGCTGTTTCAGAACACAGTTGCCTTATTGAGTTTCAACTATAAGAATGCTGCAGTCGCATCACAATACTCAGTGGTGAAACCTTGTTTGTTACTGTCATTCCCATTCCTTTTCATTTAGACTCAGAATAAAGTTGTATTTCAAATATCTAAAAAAAAAAAAAGAAAGAAAGAAAAAGAAAAGAAAGTTGTTCTTTGGGGGAAGGGGCAGGGGTGTGAGAAGGCACTGAGGACAGAACAATTTTCAGAGCATTAAAAATGTGAGAATGTTGGCTGTGGGATCTAAAGGCTCAGTGCCTTTGCCATGTCATGTCATAGAGAAGCTTTGTGAGAAGACAAGTTGGGAACTCAGAGGCGAGAGTACCTAGTGAGCCTGAGAAAGGAGAGTATTTCTTGTTTTTAGAAGGGGACAATGATGGAGGAGATAAGGAGTTTACAGTCTAAGGAATGGCATGGCTTTGTGGGATGAGAGTAAAACTGAAGTAGGTGACTGTCATTTGGGACAGCTGAGCTTTATGAGGGATACCTATACTGCTCCAGTCAGGCAAGAAGAGTGGATAAGGGGTACTTAGTAAGATGCAGTGTAGAGGTGGCTACTGACTGTGAGACTAATCTGTCAACCCATAAAATAGAGACTGAGGAGGGGACAAGCATCCCAGAGAATTTGGAGAGGGTAGAATGAGTGGCCCATTGTCAATTAAAAAGAGATCGACTTACCTGCCACCACAATTGTTACCCAAGACTCTGTCCTGGTGATGTAAGTAAAAAAATTGTAGGGTTTAGCCCCTGACTTACTCTCGGTTAGAGGACTAGCACTTCATTTGGGGCTCATGAGAGTGGTGGCTAGGAGCTGAAAGGCCTTTGTCTGGGCTTTGGCCTGATCACATCTTTGTTTTCAGATTTGGGTCTCCTCGTCTCTATTGTTAAAGACCTTAAAAGTCATGTTTAAAAGATCTCATTGTGGGGTTTGTTCCTTCTGGGCTTATAGGGTCAAGATTGGTGTATTTTCTCATGGCCTGTGGAAGGCAAGAGAGAAAGATTGCTGGATTTTCATGTCTTTCCTGGATGACCTCTGCTAATGTTTCATAATTAACTGCTTTGCAGGCTGCCTTTCCAGGCTGCCTTTCCAGGCTGCTGAGACAGCCGTAGGCTGGGGACCAGGAGATGGTTGGCGGGATCAAAAGTGTTAAAGGAGTTGGGCGGATACCCTGTATACGGCTCTATTCATTACACTGAGATCTACAAGGGGTAGATATAGGAATTGAACACAGGAAGATTGCTGAGCTGTCTCTAAAAAAATTGTTCAAAAGCCATAGAAGTTGTTATTGAGTTCCTTAACTATCTCATGCCCTTCCTATGCAGATGTTTCACTCTACCAGATGATTATTTAGAGCATGATTTTTGCCCTGCCAGTCTGGCTAAGTGGATAGAGCATTGGCCTACAGACTGAAGGGTCCCAGGTGAGGAAGGAAAATCTGTGAGGGAGAGCAGCTGTTACAGAGAGAAGGATGTTTCCTTGAATGTAAAAAAAGCCTGGATATATGAGACCTCAGGGTACTTTCCTTGGCTGTGGCAGATTAGTCAAGATCATTTAGGATTTGGAAATCAAAAGTGCTGTTTTAATTTATCCTGAGCCCAGACAGCATTGCAATAAAAATTTAGTCACTTAAGTCCTGCTCGAACCGTATGGTCTGAAGATTTTTAAGTAGACACCCAAGGGGTCTGGGGAATGATGTGGGAATGGTCGACTGCAAATTTCCCATGACAACTGTCAGTGGCTTAAGGTCTGTTCTCTGTCAAAGGTTAAGGTGGAGAAAGGTGTCCCTGTCTCCCCTAACGTTCAACAGAAACAGATGGAGCCCTCCCTTTGTGACAGGTGTTCCTGTCAGGAGAGTGGGTGAGGGAACCTGTTTTCGCCGAGGACTTGTCCCAACCAGTGCTGATTTCCATGGGGCTGGCCATGCAGTAACCTGGCTCCAAATCCAAAATTACAGTCTGGAACATGGGAAAACAGACTGAAGTCACTTACCCATGACTTTATGCCTGGTGTTGATGCAGGAGGAGGTGAGGCAAGGAGAGATCCACTATCCAGCCACACACGACCCAGACCAGTCTGGAGGAAGGCTATGGGGTCTTAAGCAAGTGTCATGAGTTCAGCAGAAGTTCAGCCTTGCAGGAATGTGGCTGTGGGGCTTTCCTAAACACAAGGTGGGCTCAGGAGCTGGATGATCACGGTCTTTCTGAGTGTCAAGTGCCCGGTTGCTGGAATCCTGCAATGGCTCTTACTGGACCACTCACTATACCTTCCTGGGTTTCGGTGCCAAATGAAAGGTTTGGAGTGGGCCAGGGTCATGCACCTATAAGATGAGGCCATAATATATCAAAATAACTTTTATTTCACGCACCTGGGTACAGGTAGGCTGAGTCCAAAAAAAGGAGTCAGTGGAGACTGAAGCGGGAGGCAGGATTTTATTAACTTCTGCTGGCTGCAAACAGTTCTTCTGAGACACAGAGCTTGACTGATGTGTCCTGTCCTTGGCTCCTCCTGGCACCAGATGTCCAGTGGTTATCTGGGCTATGCGGTGCTCAAGGTTGCAAGCTTTCTGCAAGATATCTGCTAAGCAGAATAAGTTTTCTCTGCCCCGTTTTATTCTCTTTAACCCTTTCAATTATCAACCAAACCTTAGCATGTTATATCTAGGAAATACATAAAAAACATGTTAAAGAAATTATTTGTGTCTGTTAAGGGCTGAAAAATTTTTGGAATACATTTTACCCAATAGACTGCCTCAGGCATTAGAAAAAATTACCAAAAGTAGCCTTAGGACCCTAGATCCCCACTGATGTCACTTGCAGTGTTTTTAACACCTATAACAGGGCAGAGAAACAGCAAGAAAACCATCCCATGAAAACAAAAGGCTCAGTTTTAAACCATATGTCACCTCAAGGGCTGTGCCACAGGTTTAGCCACTGGAAGAGAGACTGTCACAGGGACTGAAAGATCCTCAGGACCACAGCCTACCCATACAATGGCCTTAAACTGATGGGGCCCAACACTCCTGTCAGCCTCCAGTAAGGGCATCACCATTAAAGAGATGGAACCAAAGGTAGCCTTCATTGTGAGAGGTAAGAATTAAATTTTCTTGAATACAGGACTGCTTACTCTCTCACCAAGGACTCTTTCTTCCAAAGCGTGTTCAATCACTGCAGTAAATAGGCGTTCTCAACACTACCCATAAACTCTACCCCTTCAACTGACCCTGAAGAATCTCATTTTTAGCCATGCTTTTCTGAAACTACAGGGAGGAATACAGCCCCTCCCCCTGTAAAGAAAAAATATGGAGCTTTTGAATCCAAGCAGCTGGCAAAGGTACAGGACCTGCTCCCCCTCCTTTCTCACCCACCACACACACCTTTTTCTTTCTTTCTTTTTTAAAAAAATATGTTTTTATTGATTTCAGAGAGGAAGAAAAAGGGAGAGGTAGAAACATCAATGATGAGAGAGAATCATTGATTGGTTGCCTCCTGCACTCCCCACACTGGGGATTGAGCCCACAACCCGGGCATGTGCCCCAACTGGGAATCGAACCATGACCTCCTGATTCATAGGTCAATGCTCAACCCAGGCCACACACCTTTTTCCTTATTCTAAACAAAAAGGCTGCCTATAAGATAGTCAACTATGACAAACGTAATGAAATCACTAGTAGCTGTCTGTGGGGAGATTGGTGGAGTGATTGGGCGCCCACTTGCACCTGCCTTGGACTGGTACTGCCTGCTCACCTGCTCCACCATCCTGCCTTGGTCCTGCTCTCATTAGGGTCCATTGGGGCTGGCAGCACCTCCACTGTTGCCCACTGCCAGCGATGTGCCACCAATGCCAGCCTTGTTCTGTGCTGCCCCCTGGTGGCCAGTGCACATCACAGCGAGCAATTTGCACATTAGGCTTTTATTGTATAGGATCAGGCCTGACATATACCTCAAACTTCAAAAAAAAAAAAAATAGACACAGGTCCACAAATCCCTCAAAAGACATCCTTAACCTGGCCTTTAAAGTCTTTAATAATAGAGATGAGAAGACCCAAATTCAAAAACAAAAGTGAGATCAGGCCAAGGCTGAGGCAAAGAAGGAGGCCTTCCAGCTCCCCCGCTCACAAACCCCAAACGAAGTGATGATCTTCCAACCAAGGGTAATTCAGGGACTAAGCCTTCTCTGGGCCCATGCCACAAGGAAGGACACGGGCCAAAACCTGGGGCTCGACCCCTTAACCCCCTGCCCTGCCCAAGGTCCGGAAGAGAAGGCCACTGGAAATTAGGCTGTAGTCTGGCCCTCCAGCTTTAACTGTCCCTCTGGATATGATTTAGAGCTCCCAGACTTCCTGGGATTGTCCAGCGAAGATTGAAGCTGCCCAGGCCCTGACAAGGTCCCACAAACTTACATCACCAGGACAGAGTCTTAGGGAATGATTGTGATGGCAAGTAAACTGATCTCTTTTTAATTGATAATGGGGCCACTTATTCTGCCCTCTCTGAATTCGGTGGGACCCTTGTCTCCTTTTCAGTCTCTATTATAGGGGGTGACAGTTTAGTCTCACAGTCATTAACCACCTCACCTCTACACTGCATCTTACTAAATAACTCCTTATCCACTCTTTTCTTGTTCTACCTTGGTGCCGACCATGGCTACTGCACATGCCCTCATAAAGCCCAATTTTCCCAAACCACAGTCACCTACCTTGGTTTCACTCTCATCCCAGAAAGTTAAGCCATTACATTGGACCATAAATGCCTTATGCTGTCCTCTCCTGTAAACATGAAATACTCTTTTTTCTTTTGCCCTGGGTTCCCAACTTTAGTCTTCTCGCCCCACAGACAGCTACCAGCAGCAGCGGTGTGGGGCGGGGCTGCCTCCTGGCTCCCAGGCACTGAGAGAGCTGGAGGACAGGGTGGGGTTGTGGGGGAGGGAGGAGCTGGCCCCAATTGATTGCCTCGCAGGTGGGATGGTGGAACAGATGAGGGGGTGAGGCCAGGCCAAGGCAGGTTGCCAGGCGGGACTGTGGGGATGCGAGGCTGGGGTGCTAGTTGGAGCTGCAAGGCTGGGGGTGAGAGTTGGGGTCTGATCTCTTCAAGACACCATGAGGGTAATGCAGTGAAGGGACCCCTCCCTGAGGTTTTAGATCCCAAGGCTAGCATTCTCACTGCCTTTAATACTCTCCTTGGTACTCATCTTTGGTCTTTGCATCCTACCCTTTCTTCCTTTCTGCAAAACCGTATTCAGGCAATTACCAATAGATCCATAGGGGAAGTGATGCTATTCCAAAGCTATACTAGATAATATCTCCTTTTCCAAACACAGACTAATTAGAGATATCTCTACACCACACCTAAGCATATTGAAGCTACAGAAGAATGAGATAGGCATCCCTCATCAACCCCAGGGTGAGGCGGAGAATAGAAAAGCTAGAAAGTTAGCCACATTCTTGTACTCCATTATGCCCTGCTGGGGGCTCTTATCCCTCCCAGTGATTTTCCTATTATTCTCATTGTACGTTTCATGATTAACAGCCTTTGGTTTCCAGTAAACCACCTCACCAATGACCGCCTACACCTAGCCCCCACCTGCTCCTGGTCCCACTGGTTACTCTGACTGAACTTTACAAGGGACAAAAATATCCCTCTCCTCCTCCTCTGCCCTGCTGATATTTTGGTCTCAGCCCTTCTGCTAGCCTATGTAACAATTACTCGGGGGCAGATGCTCAATGCAGGACTTGCTCCTTGGTGGTCTGCCGGGGTCCAGCCCCAGCGGGTCCAGGGGTTCCCAAAGGTGTGGACGGAGTCGGCGAAGAAGGAATGAATGGCACAGAGGCAGTGTTCAGTTCATCAGCATAGTTGGGTTCTCTTGTCAGGATCTCCAGCCAGGTTCTGTAGCCATGTTCCCTCGCTAGGTTCTCCAGCCAGGTTCTGTCCAAGTTCTAGTCAGGTTCTCTTGACACGGAGGCAGCCATCAGGTGATCATCATAGCCAGGTTCCTCTAGCCAAGTTCTGGTCAGGATCTCCAGCGAAGTTCTGGTTAGGATCTCCAGCCAGGTTCTGTCTTCTAAGTTCCGTGTAAGTTCTGTCTCCTAAGTTCTGTCTCTCAGATCCTCATCTAAGTTCTGTCTCTTAAGTTCTGTCTGTAGGTTCTGAGTTCTGTGTCTCGGGTCTGTTTCTCGGTCTGCCTCTCTAGGTTCTGACTTCTAAGTTCTGTGTGTAGGTTCTAAGTTCTGTCTCTAAGTTCTGTCTGTGAGTTCTGAGTCCTGTTGTCTTGTTACATCTGTATTTATACCAGTTGACTCTAATCCTATCAATCTCTATTCCAAAGGTTAGGGCGTTTCTTATCTCCATTCCAGGGAGTAAAGATTATGTAGCTTAAGCATTATTGTTCATAGTTAAAGTGATTAACTAAGTGCCGCCTGGCACTTAGTTAAGAGGTTTTATTCCCTCCTTAACTTCAGGGGAAAATCCCTACTTGGGGAAACAACCTTTCTCGGAGAGTTGACCTTGGTTAAAACACAGCGCCCAGAAGGTGAGCAAACATATTAAGAAGAGTATGCCATATATGCCAGGTCACTTGAAACAGCAAGGATGGACCGGCTCCCGGCAAATTCCCTCTTTTTTATTTTTTAAAAGCAGGCATTAAAAAGAAAAAACCCCAAATGCTCTCCTGTATCCATTTTAAGAGTAGGATTGGTGCTTTCTGCTATCACCTGAGTCCTGATCTATCACCCCAGGGAGAGCTTGCCAATCCTGCACTTTCCTGGGGTGGAAGGGCTGCAGTGGGATTAAGGATAAGGCTCCTTGGGCCTACCTTCTCCCATGCCTCTACATTTACCTTTCCGGCACCTTTCCTTCCTCAGAAAAGCATGGACATATTTCTTGTATAAAATGTCCTATCTGACTGGGAGTAACCTTAACTCCTCTGCTAGCAAGCATATGCGTTAAAAGATCAATACTGAGTCTTTTTTCTTTAGACTCAGTATGGCACATCTTCTTAATGTAAAGATCAAAACAGAGTCTTCTTTCTTTGGACTCAGTATGGCACATCTTCTCAATCTAAGTTCTGTACTATCCACCTTCTTACCCTACTTATCCTCTATAGGGGGGTCTGCAGTACCCTGGTGGAGTCCTATCCATCCCGAATGTGGGGGTTCTCAATAGGGGGGGCTTACCTATGGGAATCCTGTTCCAGGGGTTCCCAAAGGTGTGGATGGAGTTGGCGAAGGCTATCCACCCTCTTTCTACGGTGGAGTCCTATCCGTCCCGAGTGCGGGGCGCTTACCTAGGGGTCCCTGTTCGGGCGCCAGATGCCGGGGTCCAACCCCAGCAGGTCCAGGGGTTCCCAAAGGTGTGGACGGAGTCGGCGAAGGAATGAATGGCACAGAGGCAGTGTTCAGTTCATCAGCATAGTTGGGTTCTCTTGTCACGGATCTCCAGCCAGGTTCTGTAGCCATGTTCCCTCGCTAGGTTCTCCAGCCAGGTTCTGTCCAAGTTCCAGTCAGGCTCTCTTGACATGGAGGCAGCCATCGGGTGATCATCATAGCCAGGTTCCTCTAGCCAAGTTCTGGTCAGGATCTCCAGCGAAGTTCTGGTTAGGATCTCCAGCCAGGTTCTGTCTTCCAAGTTCCGTGCAAGTTCTGTCTCCTAAGTTCTGTCTCTTAAGTTCTGTCTCAAGTTCCGTCTGTAGGTTCTGAGTTCCGTGTCTCGGGTCCGTCTCTCGGTCTGCCTCTCTAGGTTCTAACTTCTGAGGTCTGTCGCTAAGTTCTCTCTTCTGAGGTCTGTCTCTAAGTTCTGTGTCTCGGATCCTCATCTAAGTTCTGAGTCTCTAAGTTCTGTGTTCTAAGTTCTGTGTTCTAAGTTCTGTCTCTCGGTCTGCCTCTCTAGGTTCTGACTAAGTTCTGTTTCTCTCTGTCTTGTTGCATCTGTATTTATACCAGTTGATTCTAATCCTATCAATCTCTATTCCAAAGGTTAGGGCGTTTCTTATCTCCATTCCAGGGAGTAAAGATTATGTAGCTTAAGCATGATTGTTCATAGTTAAAGTGATTAACTACCCGCCTGGCACTTAGTTAAGAGGTTTTATTACCTCCCTAACTTCAGGGGAAAATCCCTACCTGGGGAAACAACCTTTCTCGGAGAGGTGACCTTGGTTAAAACACAGCGCCCAGAAGGTGAGCAAACATATTAAGAAGAGTATGCCATATATGCCAGGTCACTTGAAACAGCAAGGATGGACCGGCTCCCGGCAGTGGTCAGTGTGCTCCTATAGCAGGAGTGCCACTCAGCTGACTGACCCATCCTGGTGACCCACCAGCCCTGAAGCAGCCTCTCACTCCGTCAGTAGTCTTGTAGGTCCAATCTCCAGAGAACAGGCTAGGCACCAATGGACCTAGCTGGGACCAGAGCCACAAGCATGATCCTGACAGGGACACTTCAATCTTCAGGGGCCAGTCCCAGGAAGTCTGGAAGTCAACCTCGGGCACTGTGGCTGCTTCCCCATCCTAGATGCTCCACACGGAAGAAATGATATAAAAGCAGGCACCAGGTGGCTCCTGACAGCTAGCGTGATCTTCAGTGGGACAGATCTAGATCCCAGGCTGGCAAGGGAGTCCCACTGCCTGCCTGAAGGGCCGATCGTGTCTGTGTCTTCCCCCCCCACCCCCCCGGTCCTGCACCTCATGCAGGGCTCATGGATGACAAGCACAGCTGCAGCCTCTCTTGATCAGAACTGACTGGGCACGAGCCTGTGGCAGGCGCCTCGGGGCCAGGATGAGCAGGAGCAGCAGGCAAGAGCAGTAGGCTGCATTGGACTGCTGGTTTTGGCCCAATCCCTGCCGGCCATACCAAGGGACCCTACCCATGCACAGTTTCTCTACTCCTATATAATAAAACCCTAATATGCAAATCAATTTAATGGTGGAACAACTGGTTGCTATGCCATTCACTGACCACCAGGAGGCAGATGCTCAATGCAGGAGCTGCCCCCTAGTGGTCTGCACTTCCACAGGCCGAGGGCCGCTCAGTCAGAAGTGGTGGGAGCCTCTCCCGCCTCTGCGGCAGTCCTAAGGACCCCTCAGGGCCTAAGCTGGCAGACAGACATCCCCCAAGGGTCCCCCAGACTGTGAGAGGGTGAAAGCCGGGGTTAAGGGGTCTTCTACCCCCATTCACAAATGTTGTGCACCAGGCCTCTAGTACATTTATAACGCTTTACCCCTTTTAGTCTCGTATGTTCCTCCTTTCCCGACCCTAACACCCAGAAAGACCCAGAAAGAGTATTTTTTGTCTAGAGAAGGGGATAGTCATGGAGGAGATAAGTCATTTACATCTAAGGAAATGCCTCTACTTTGTGGGGTGAAAATGAAATCGAGATGACTGTTTTGGCAAAACGGGTTTTATGAGGAGATTCATGGTAGCCCCAGTCAGGCAACCAGGTAGAACAAGAAAAGAGTGACTAAAGGGTACATTTAGTAATATGCAATGTAGAGCATTCCCCAAGGCTCTGTCCTGATAATGTAAGTCTGTGGGGCCTTGTCAAGGCCTGGGCAGCTTCAGTCTTTGGTGGCCAGTCCCAGGGGTCTGGGAACTTCATACCAGATCTAGAGGGCAGTCTTGCTGGACTGGCTGAGGTCTGATCTGGAGAGGCCAGACAGCAGTCTGATTTCCAGTAGCCTTTTCTTCCATAGCTAGGGCAAGGCTGAGATGCTGGGGAGGTGAGTGTGTCAAGTTTGGGCAGGACTTGGCCCGGTGTTCTTCCTTGTTGCATTTAAAGCATGAACCCAGAGGAGGCTTCACTCCTTACTTACCTTTGGTTGGAAGACTGGCTTTTTGTTTGGGGTTCATTTGTGAGATGATGTCACCTTTGTCTTTTAATTTGTTTCTCCTTATTTCTATTATTAAAAACCTTAAAGGCAGGTTAACAAGATCTTTCTGAGTGGTTTGTGGTATATAGTAAGTCGAGAGCTGATTGGTATATAAAATGGTGTTCAGAAGAAGAGTTCCCTCTCGGTAGGTGAAGGGTCTAATGTGGTAAATTTCTGTAAGGCCTCCATGAGGTGGAAGAGGGAGAGAGCTGGGTTTTCATCAGGGATCTGAATGATTTCATTGTTTGTCATAGTTGACAGTCTTATGGGAAGCCTTTGTGAGTATGGCAATGAGACAGGTGATCATATAGCTACAGAGCCAATACCTGGGGAATTGACCTGAAAGTCCCATCTTGGGTCAGTTTGGGTGACTGTGTCAGTGCCAAACTGGGTTGGTTACCATGACCTATGGAGGGTGTCGACATAGTTCTGAGCTGCTAGACAGATGCACTCCTTTCTTCTGGGGTGATAAAGGAGGACAGGATGACATAGATGTCATGTCAGGTTAGGTCTGAGGACTGGGTCAGGAATTCAGATTCCTTGGTAAAGTGGTTGGGTTGGTGGAAAAAGAATCTAGTCTTTCTTCAATCTGTGCAAGGTCGGACTTTCATAATAGGATGTGGACCTGGACTATGCCCTCGGTTCCTGTTATCTCCCTTGGGGGTAGAATGGGCATGGGAATAGAAGTGGCTATTGAGGAAGGTGATCTTTGGGTGGCCCAGGTACAAGTGTTAGATGGGGAAAAGGCTGTATTTGAACTTGAGTTTCTCCAGTTCTCTCAAGGGCCAGGGGAGAATTGTAGAAGGGTCTGAGTTTTTGGTATGTACTGCAAGTGAGGGAAGGGGCACATAAGGAGGTGGAGTTAGGTGGTCTGTTAGGTTCAGCTCTAACCAGTTTAACTCAGTGGATAGAGCGTTGGCTTGGAGACTGAAGGGTCCCAGGTTTGATTCTGGTCAAGGGTATATACCTTGGTTGTGGGCATATCCCCAGTAGGGGGTGTGCAGGAGGCAGCTGATCAATGTTTCTACCTCTCTCTCCCTCTCTCTTCCTCTCTGTAAAAAATCAATAAAATATATATATTTTAAAAAGTAGGTTCAGAATCAGAAGTGTTAGGGGTATGATGTTTGTGTAAAGAAGAAGGATATGATGGGTAGAGCAGGACTGACAGAGAGGATCAGGACTGAAGTATGAGAGAGGTCTGGATTTAAGGAAACTCTAACCATTTTCCATGGTGCTGACAGCAATTATCTTAATACTAGAGGCCCAGTGCATGACATTCGTGCATTAAGTGTGTGTTTTGTGGGGAGTGTCCCTCAGCCCAGCCTGTGTCCTCTTGCAGTCTGGGATCCCTGCCAACTTAGGCCTGGTCACTGAGTGGGTCCTTATTGCTGCCTCGGAGGCGGGAGATGTTCCTGCCACCATTTCTGCACTCATCAGCCATGAGCCTGCCTTCTGGCTGAGCGGCACTCATTCTGTGGGAGAGCACTGACCACCAGGGAACAGCTCCTGCATTGAGCATCCGCCTCCTGGTGGTCAGGGCATGTCATAGCAACCGGTGGTTCCACCATTCTATTGATTTGCATATTAGGGTTTTATTATATAGGATTGCAGTGTGTAAAAATTGAATTGCTGTTTTTAGGCCATTGAGATTCATTATTTAGTTTTTATTGTGGCCAAACAGTGTTACAAAAGAAAATAAGGGGCTTGGGCCTGATCTCCACCCTGAGCCTAAGGCAGTTGAGATTTTTAAGGAGACAGCTGGGAGGGATCATTTTAGGGCTTCCCCATGATAAGGAAAATAAGCATGGCTAACAGGGGAAGGGTGGGTGACAGACCACAAGACCAAAGGTGACTGTTTAGGGCAGGTGTCCCAGTGCTAAAAAATTGCCATGAGAAAAAAAAATTGCCATGAGAAACAAGGGGTGACCCTCCAGACTGGGCATCCCAAGTCCAGAAGAACCTGAGGCTGTATGTTCAAGAAGTCTTCTGGCTTAGTGCTAGGACAAGTCAGTGAGAGTAAGTGGACAAAAGACTCGATACGGGGGAAATTGTGGAATGTCACTCACTTAGATAAGATTGGCTGGTGTGGGATGGTGGGTTAGCAATGAAGAAGAAGAGGTTCCAGATGCAGTCTCCTCCTTGACTAATTCGGGAGGACTCATAATGGAGTGAGGCCTAATGCAGGCCAGTGATCATGTCACCCAAGTAGGATTCAGAGGTAACCCCAGAACGAGCTGCTGCTGCCTACTGCTCTCAGAATAGCAAACTTGGGGACCAAATTTAGAATAATGGCAACCTTTCCCCCTGGAACCCTCCTGGTTTTTTGACACCAAATGTTAGGGCTGCTGAAGAAAGAATGCACCAAGGCCAAAAGTGGTAAAGGGATAAAAACTTATTAGGTCCTCTGGAAACCATATGGACTGAGCCACAAAAAGGCAACAGCATCCAGGTTCAGAGAATCAGATATTGTAAAGGACTCTAGGTGGCCAGGCAGCAACTGCGGACCACCGCCATGGCAATTGAGGGCGGGAGGGCTGGAGCGCAGGCCAGGCCGCAACCCCGGACCCACTCCATGGCAATCAAAGGGCGGGAGGGCCGGGGCGCAGGCCAGGCAGCAACCGCAGACCCCCACCTTGGCAATCGAAGTGTGGGATGGCCTGCGTCCATTGATCACCATGGCGATTGGAGGGCGGGAGAGTGGTATTGCAGGCCAGGCCGCAACCACGGACCCGCTCCATGGCAATCGAAGGGCGGGATGGCCTGCGTCCCTAGATCGTCATTGCGATTGTAGGGTGAAAGGGCGGGGTTGCAGGTCAGGCAGCAACCTCTGGACCCCCGTGGGCCAGGGTTGCTGGCTGGCCTGCTTCCAGCGATCGCCATCGCGATCTGAGGGCGGGAGTGCCAGAGCGCAGGCCTGGCATCAACCCCGGACCCCCACCATGGCAATCCCAGGGCGTGAGGGCCGGGACGCAGTACAGGCAGCAACCCAGGACCCCCACCATGGCGATGGAGGGCAGCCTGGCTGGAGCGCAGGCCAGGCAGCAACCCCGGACACCACCATGGCGATCTAGGGCGGGAGGGCCGGGGCGCAGGCCAGGCTACAACTGCGGACCCCCACCATGGTGATTGTAGGCAGGAGGGTCAGAGCGCAGGCCAGGCAGCAACCCAGGACCCCCACCATGGCGATCGAAGGGCGGGAGGGCTGGGGCGCAGGCCAGGCAGCAACCGCGGACCCCCACCATGGCAATTGAAGGGCGGGAGGGCTGGGGCACAGGCCAGGCAGAAACCTCGTACCCCCACAATGGTGACTGTGGGTGTGAGGGCTGGGGCGCAGGCCAGAAAGCAACCCTGGACCCCCAACATGGCAATCGAAGGGCGGGATGGCCTGTGTCCCTAGATCGCCATTGCGATCGTAGAGTGGGAGGGCGCAATCGCAGGCCAGGCAGCAACTGCGGACCCCCGGGGGCCAGGTTTGCTGGCAGGCCAGTTTCTGGCGATTGCCATCGGGATCTGAGGGCGGGAGTGCCAGAGCCCAGGCCTGGAATCAACCCCGGATGCCCACCATGGCGATCAGAGGGTGGGAGGGCCGGGGCGCAGGAGAGGCAGTAACCGCGGACCCCCGGGGGCAAGGGTTGTGGCTGGCCTGCTTCAGGCGATTGCCATAGCGATCTGAGGGCGGGAGTGCCAGAGCGCAGGTATGGCATCAACCCCGGACCCGCACCATGGCAATCCCAGGGCGTTAGGGCCGAAGCACAGGCCAGGCAGCAACCCCAGACCCCCACCAT
This sequence comes from Myotis pilosus, assembly GCA_036010255.1. NCBI lineage: Eukaryota > Metazoa > Chordata > Mammalia > Chiroptera > Vespertilionidae > Myotis > Myotis pilosus. The sequence goes on from JASKON010000047.1 coordinate 704,175, forward strand.
TGAATTGAAGGGCCTGAGGGCTGGGGCGCAGTCCAGGCAGCAACCCAGAACCCCCACCATGGCTATGGGAGGGCAGGCTGGCCGGAGCGCAGGCCAGGCAGCAACCCTGGACCCCCAGCATGGTGATCTAGGGCGGGAGGGCCGTAGCGCAGGCCAGGCAGCAACCCCGGACCCCCACCATGGTGATTGTAGGCGGGATGGCCGGAGTGCAGGCCAGGCATCAACCCTGGACCCCCAACATGGCAATGGAATGGTGGGAGGGCTGGGGCGCAGGCTAGGCAGCAACCACTGACCCCCACCATAGAGATGGGAGGGTGGGCTGCTCGGAGCACAGCCCAGGCATGAACTCTGGACCCCCACATGGCAAAGGAAGGGTAGGAGGGCCTGCCTCCTTTGATCGCCATGGCGATCAGAGGGCAGTGTTTCAGGCCAGGCAGCAACCCCAGAGCCCCACCATGGCAACCAAAGCGTGAGAGGGCCTGCATCCCTTGATTTCCATGGGGATCAGAGGGTGGTGTTGCAGGCCAGGTAGCAACCACGGACCCCCACTATGGCAATGGGAGGGAGGGCTGGCCAGAGCCCAGACCATGCATCAACACGGACCCCACCATGGGAATCAAAGGGTGGGAGGGCCGGGGCGCAGGCCATGCATCAACCCCCAACCCCCACCAAAGCAATCCTAGAGTGTGAGGGCCGGGGTGCAGGCCAGGCAGCAACCGCGGACCTTCACCATGGCAATCGAAGGGTGGGAGGGTCGGAGCGCAGGCCAAGCAGCAACCCTGGATCCCCGCCATGGTGATCAAGGGCGGGAGGGCTGGTGCGCAAGCCAGAAAGCAACCCTGGAACCCAACCATGGCAATCGAGGGCTGGAGGGCCAGAGTGCACGATCGGAGGGCGGGAGGGCGGTGTTGCAGGTCAGGCAACAACCGTGGACCCCCAGGTGCCAGTGTTGCTGGCTGGCCTGCTTCTGGCTATCGCCATGGCGATCGGAGGGCGGGAGGGCCAGAGCACAGGCCAAGCATCAATCCCGGACCTCCACCATGGAGATCGGAAGACGGGAGGGCCGGGGCGCAGGCCAGGCAGCAACCGCAAACCCCTGCCATGGCAATTGAGGGTGTGAGGGCCAGAGCGCAGGCCAGACATAAACCCCCGACCCCCACCATGGGAACTGAAGGGTGGAAGGGCCTGCCTTCCTGATCGCCATGGCGGTCAGAGGGCGGTGTTGCAGGAAGGGCAACAATTGTGACGCCCACCATATCAATCGAAGGGCGGGAGAGTCGGGGCACAGGCCAGGCAGCAACCGCGACCCCCACCATGGCAATCGAAGGGCGGGAGGGCAGGGGCGCAGGCCAGGCAGCACCCGCGGACCCCCACCATGGCCTTCGAAGGGCGGGATGTCTTGCGTCCCTATATCGCCATGGGGATCGGAGGTGGGGAGGGCAGTGTTGCAGGCCAGGCAGCAACAGAGGAACCCAGGATCCCGGGGTTGCTGGCTGGTCTGCTTCTGGCGATCGCCATGGCAATAGGAGGACAGGAGGGCCAGAGCACAGTCCAGGCATCAACCCCAGACCCCCACAATGCAATTGAAGGGAAGGAGGGCCTAGGCGCAGGAACAGGGTGTTGTGTTAGGTCTGGCGAAGTATAATAATGAATTTGATTTCCTTTTTACATGGTAGACTATGGAATATTGTTAAACTAATGAAAGGACGGTCAGCTAAAGATGTGAAGTTTTATGCCACAACTGGTAGGGTTTTTCCTTTAACACTTTGGTCTAGAACAACCTTGTTGGATATTGCAGATACTAGAGTAGTGAGGTTTCACTCTGTTTCACTGATGATTCACTTCATGTTACATTTGCCCCATACCAAAGTGAAATATTAGTAATAAGGGAAATTGGGTATGGTGTACATGTGTATTATCTTCACAATTTTTCTGTAAATCTGGAACTATTCTAAAAGAAAACATCCATTAAAACAACACTCAAAATACTAGGAAATGGTAAGATCTGAACCTAGTGGAATGGACCACTGAAATGACGGGGGAGTTTGAGAAGTGGCTGAGAGGAAACACCACCTCCCTGCCATATGCTGGACTATAATGGAACTAGAGGAAATGAGAGAGAGAGAAAGAGAGAGAGAGAGAGAGAGAGAGAGAGAGAGAGAGAGAGAGAGAGAGGTTAGTTTGGGGAAAATTTTAGGAGGTAAGAGGAAGTTTTCTTTTCTATAACCTGAGTATCTGAGACTTCTGCATCCTTTCCCACCCCCGCCCCTCCTGGATGGTCAAGCTGAGGCTTTGTGATGTCAAGCCATGCCATGGCAACCACGGATTTTGGGCAACCAGAGCTGAAGTGAGTGGCTCCTCATTGACCTAGAGAGTATATATAGAGGCCAGGACCCTTTGAGTAGTGTCTGTTGTCTCAAGATAGCCAAACTTACTAAGAAGATATTGTAGACTAGTGAAGATAAGGAGTAAGACTCCAAACACAAGGATGGATGAAGAAACTGTAAGTCCTAAAGGGAATTAGAAGTCAGTTTCTCAACTGGATGACGAAGAAGTGGATAAGGTCAGAATACCTTATTAAAATGCTGTCCCTTCCCCCACCATGGTGATGGGAGGGCGGGAGGGCGGGATGGCGGGAGGACAGGCCATGCATCAACCCCGGACCCACACCATGGCAATTGAAATGCGGGAGGGCCGGAGCGCAGGGCAGGCAGCAACCAAGGACCCCCACCATGGCAAACGAAGGGCGGGGGGGCAGGGACGCAGGCCAGGCAGGAACCCTGGACCCCCACAATGGCAATCAAAGGACGGGAGAGCCGGGGCGCAGGCCAGGCTGCAACCGCGGACCCCCATCGTGACAATTGAAGGGTGTGAGGGCTGGGCACAGGCCAGGCAGCAACCCCAGACCTCCAACATGGCTATCGAGGCTGGGGGGGGGCGGAGTGTAGGCCAGGCAGCAACCCCGGACCCCCGCCATGGAGAATGGAGGGCTGGAGGGCAGGAACGCGGGCCAGGCAGCAACCCCGGACCCCCGCTATGGCAATGGGAGGGCGAGAGTGCCAGAGTGCAGGCCATGCATCAACCCCGGACCCCCACCATGGCAATCGAAGGGCAGGATGGCCTGAGTTACTCGATCGCCATGGCGATTGGAGGGCGGTGTTGCAGGCCAGACAACAACCCTGGACCCAGGCCATGGCAGTAGGAGGTCTCTAGGGCCCGAGTGGAGGCCAGGAAGGAACCCCGGACCACCTCCATGGTGATTGAGGGCGCAAGGGCCAGAGCACAGGCCAGGAAGCAACCGCAGACCTCCACCATGGTGCTCGAGGGCCGGAGGTTTGGAACGCAACCCAGGCCGTAACCCCGGACCCCCACCATGGCAATCGAAGGGCAGGAGAGCCTGGGTGTAGGCCAGGCAGGAACCGTGGACCCCCACCATGGCAATCGAAGGGAGAGAAGGGCCGGAGCGCAGACAAGGCAGCAACCACAAACCCCCGCCAAGGCGATGGGAGGGCGGGCAGGCCGGAGCACACCCCAGGCATTAACCCTGAACCCCCAACATGGTAATGGAAGGGCGGGATGGCCTGTGTCCCTTGATCGTAATGGCTGTCGGAGGGCGGGAAGGCGGGAGGGCCAGAACACAGGCCATGCATCAACCCTGGACCCCCATGATGGCGATCGAGGGCAGGAGGGCCGGAGCGCAACCCAGGCCACAACCCCACATCCCCACCATGGCGATAGAGGGCTGGAGGGCCGGAGCGCAACCCATGCCACAACCTCGGACCCACGCCATGTCAATTGAATGGCGGGAAGGCCAGGGTGCAGGCCAGGCACCAACCGTGGACCCCCACAATGGTGATCGGAGGGCTGGTCGGCCAGAGCGCAGGCCAGGCAGCAACCCCGGACCCCCACTATGGCAACCAAAGTGCGAGAGGGCCTGCATCCCTTGATTTCCATGGGGATCGGAGGGTTGTGTTGCAGGCCAGGTAGCAACCACGGATCTCTGCCATGCCGATGGGAGGGAGGGCTGGCCAGAGCGCAGGCCATGCATCAACACGGACCCCCACCATGGGAATCAAAGGGCGGGAGGGCCGGGGCACAGGCCATGCATCAACCCCCGACCCCCACCAAGGCAATCGTAGAGCGGGAGGGACGGGGTCCAGGCCAGGCAGCAACCACGGACCCCAACCATGGCACTCGAAAGGCGGGATGGCCTGCGTCCCTATATCACCATGGCGATCGGAGGTCGGGAGGGCGGTGTTCCAGGCCAGGCAGCAAGGGAGGAACCCAGGATCCCGGGGTTGCTGGCTGGTCTGCTTCTGGCATTCGCCATGGTGATCGGAGGGCAGGAAAGCCAGAGCGCAGGCCATGCATCAACCCTGGACCCCCACCATGGCAATCGAGCATGGGAGGGCCGTAGTGCAAACCATGCCGCAACCTTGGACCCCCGCTATGGCAATCGAAGTGTGGGAGGGCCGGGGCGCAGGCCATGCATCAACCCCGAACCCACACCATGGCAATCGATGGGCGGGAGGGCCGGGGCGCAGGCCAGGCAGCAACCGCGGACACCCACCATGGCAGTCGCAGGGCGGGATGGCCTGCGTCCCTCAATCACCATGGCCATCGGAGGGCGGGAGGTAGGTTTTGTAGGCCAGGAAGCAACCCTGTAACCCCGGGTGCCAGGGTTGTTTGCTGGCCTGCTTCTGGCGATCGCCATGGCCATCAGCGGGCAGGGGGGTCAGAGCACAAGCCAGGCAGCAACGCCGGACACCCACCATAGCGATCGGGGGTGGGAAGGTCGAAGCATAGGCCAGGCATCAACCCTGGACTCCAACATGGCAATCGAAGGGAGGGATTGCCTGCATCCCTCGATCGCCATGGCGATCAGAGGGCGGGAGGGCGTTGTTGCAGGCCAGGCAGCAACCGCCAGAACCAGGTTGCCGGGGTTGCCTTCTGGCCTGCTTACGGTGATCACCATGGCGATCGGAGGGCGGGAGGGCCAGGGCGCAGTACCGGCAGCAACCGTGGACCCCCGCTATGGACATCGAAGGTTGAGAGAGCCAGAGTGAAGGCCCGGCAACAACGCTGGACGCCCTCCATGGCAAAGGGGTGGGAGTCAGAGCACAAGCCAGACAGCAACCCCGGACCTCCACCATGGCGATAGAGGGCAGGAAGGCTGGAGCACAGGCCAGGCCGCCACCACGATGGGAAGGCGGGCTGGCTGGAGCACAGGCCAGGCATCAACACTGGACTCTTAACATGGCAATCGAAGGGCGGGATGGCCTGCGTCCCTCGATCGCCATGGCGATCGCAGGGCGCAAGGGGCATGTTGCAGGCCAGGCAGCACCCACGGTCCCCCCGGTACCGGGGTTGCTGGCTGGCCTGCTTCTGGTGATCGCCATGTCGATCGAAGCGGGGAGGGCCAAAGTGCATGCCATGCAGAAACCTCGGACCCCCACCATGGCAATCAAAGGGCTGTAGTGCCGGGGCGCAGGGCAGACAGCAACCCTGGTCCCCCACCATGGTGATAAAGGGCGGAAGGGCCAGAGCGCAGGCCAGGCAGCAACCCCAGACCCCGGCCATGACCATCGGAGGGCGGGAGGTCATAAGCGCAGGCCATGAATCAACCCCGGACTCCCACCATGGCAATCAAAGGGCAGGATTGCCTGCGTCCCTCGATCACCATGGCGATCGCAGAGCGGGAGGGCGTTGTTGCAGGCCAGGTAGCAACTTCGGACCCCCGGGTGCCGGGGATGCTGGCTGGCCTTCTTCTAGAGATCACAATGTCGATCGGAGTGCAGGAGGGCCGGGGCGCAGGCCAGGCATCAACCTCAGGCCCCGACCAAGTCAACTGAAGGGCGGGAGGACCGGGGTGCAGGCCGGGCAGCATCCGCGGACCCCCACCATGGCAATCAAAGGGCAGGATGGCCTGTGTCCCTCCATTGCCATATGGATCGAAGGGCGGGAGGGCCGGAGCGCAAACCAGGCAGCAACCCCGGACACCCAGCATGGCGATTGAAGGTGGCGAGCCCGAGCACAGGCTAGGCCGAAATCCCGGAACCCCGCCATGGCGATGGGAAGCCGGGCTAGCCGTTGCACAGCCCAGGCATAAACCCTGGACACCCAACATGGCTATCGAAGGGCGAGATTGCCTGTATCCCACTATGGCCATGGTGTTTCCAGAGCTGGAGTGTGGGGTTGCAGGCCAAGCAGAAACCCCGGACCCCCGGGTGTTGGGGCTGCTGGCTGGCCTGCTTCTAGCAATCACAATGTCGATCTGAGTGCGGCAGGGCAGGGGCGTAGGCCAGGCTGCAACCGCGGACCCCCACCATGGCGATCATAGGTCGGGAGGGCGGTGTTACAGGCCAGGCAGGAAATGCGGACCCCCAGGTGCCGGGGTTGCAGACTGGCATGCTTCTGGCGATCGCCATGTCAATCGGAGCGGGGAGGGCCAGAGCACAGGCCATGCATCAACCCTGGACCCCCACCATGACAATCGAAGTGCGAGAGGGCCGGTGCTCAGGCCAGACAGCAACCCCGGATACCCACCAGTGCCATCAGAGGGCAGGAGGGCGAGAGTGCAGGCCATGCATCAACCCCAGATCCCCACCATGGAAATTGAAGGACGGGAGGGCAGTGTTGCAGGCCAGGCAGGAACTGTGGACCGCCGGGTGCCGTGGTTGCTGGTAGGCCTGCCTCCGGCGATCACCATGGTGATTGGAAGGCAGGAGGGCTAGAGCGCAGGCCAGGCAGCATCCCTGGACCCCCATCATGGCGATTGATGGCAGGAGGGCTGGAGCGCAGGCCAGGCAGTAAATCTGGACCCCCACCCTGGCCAACAGAGGGAGGGAGGGCCAGAGAAGAGGCAATGCATCAACCCCAGACCCCAACAATGGCAATCGAAGAGCAGTAGTGCCGGGGCGCAGGCCAGGCAGAAAGCACACACTCCTACCATGGCAATCGAAGGGCGGGAGAGCCCGGGCACGGGCCAGGCAGAACCGCGAACCTCCACCATGGCAATCGAGGGCCAGAGCGAAGGCCAGGCATCAACCCCCAACCTCGACCATGGAACCCGAAGGGCGGGAGGGCCTGCGTCCCTTTATCGCCATGGCGATTGGAGGGCGGTGTTCCAGGCCAGACAACAACCCCGGACACAGGCCATTGTGATGGGAAGTCGGGAGGGCCAGAGCGGAGGACAGGAAGCAACCGCGGAACCCCGGATGCCGAGATTGCTGGCTGGCCTGCTTTTGGCTATCGCCATGGCCATCGGAGGGCGGGTGGGCCAGGGCACAGGCCAAGCAGCAATCGTGGACCCCCACCATGTCGATCGAAGGGCAGGAGGACCGGGGTGCAGGCCAGGCAGCAACCCCAGACCCCCACCATGGCGATCGAGGGAGGTAGGGCCGGCACGCAAGCCAGGCAGCAACCGCGGACCCCCGGGCGCTGGGGTTTCTGACTGACCTGTGTCTGGCATTTACCAGGGCAATCGGAGGGCTGCAGGGCCAGAGTGCAGGCCAGGCAGCAACCCCGGATCCCCACCATGGCCTTCGAGGGTGGTAGGGCCAGAGCTCAGGCCAGGCAGCAACCCCAGACAGCCACCATGTCCATCGGAGGGTGGGAGGGCCAGAGTGCAGGCCATACATCAACCCCGGACACTCACCATGGAAATCTAAGGGCGGGAGAGCCGGGGCTCAGGCCACGCAGCTACCCCAGACCACCGTCATGGCAATGGGAGGGCGGGCTGGCTGGAGCACAGGCCAGGCAGCAACTCCGACCCCCAGCATGGCGATCAAGGGCGGGAGGGTCAGAGCGCTGGCCAGTCAGAAACCCCGGACCCCCACCATGGCCATCGGTGAGTAGGAGGGCCAGAGCGCAGGCCATGAATCAACTCCAGACCCCCACCATGGCAATCGAAGGGCAGAAGGGCCAGGGCGCAGTCCAGGCAGCAACCCCGGAACCCCACCATGGCGATCAAGGGTGGGAGGGCCAGAGCACAACCCAGGCCACAACACCGGACCCCTGCTATGGCAATCGAAGGGCGGGAGGGCCGGGATGCAGGCCATGCATCAAGCCCTGACCCCACCATGGCAATCGAAGGGCGGGAAGGCTGGGGCGCAGGCCAGGTAGCAACCCCTGACACCCTGGTGCCGGTGTTGCTGGCTGGCCTTCTTCTAGAGATCACAATGTCGATCAGAGTGTGGGAGGGCCAGGGCTCAGACCCAGCTACAACCGCGGATCCCTACCATGGCGATCGAGGGCGGGAGGGCGGGGGCGCAGGCCATGCATCAACTCCGGGACCCGACCATGGCAATCGAAGGGCGTGAGGGCCGGGCGCAGGCCAGGCAGCATTTGCAGACCTCCACCATGGCATTTGAAGGGCGGGATGGCCTGCGTTCCTTGATCACCATGGAGATCGGAGTGCGGGAGGGTGGTGTTGCAGGCCAGGCAGCAACCGCGGAACCCCAGGTGCCGAGGTTGCTGGCTGCCCTGCTTCTGGCAATTGCCATGGCGATCGGTGGGCGGGAGGGCCAGAGCACAGGCTGGGCAGCAACCCCGGACGCCCCGCCATGGCCATGAGAGGGCGGGAAGGACGGAGCGCAAGCAAGGCAGCAACCCCGGACCCCCACCATGGCGTACCAAAGCGGGAGGGCCGGTGCACAGGCCGGGCAGCAACCCCGTACCCCCGACATGGACATTGGAGATCGAGAGGTCCAGAGTGCAGGCCATGCATCAACACTGGACCCTCACCATGGCAATCAAAGGGCGGGATGGCCTGTGTCCCTCGATCACCATGGCGATTGGAGGGCGGGAGGGCAGTGTTGAAGGCCAGGCAGCAAACCCGGACTTCCACCATGGCAATGGGAGGGCGGGATTGCCCGAGCGCAGCCCAGGCATCAACCCTGGACCCCCAACATGGCATTTGAAGGGCGGGATGACCTGTGTCCCTCAATCACCTTGGTGTTCAGAGGGCGGGAGGGTGGTGTTGCAGTCCAGGCAGCAACCGCGGACACCCGCCATGGCCATTGGAAGGTGTGAGGGCCTGAGCGCAGGCCATGCATCAACCGCGGAACCCACCATGGCAATCGAAGGGAGGGAGGGCTGGGGCGCAGGCCAGGCAGTAACCCCGGACCACCACCATGGCGATCGTAGGCGGGAGGGCCTGAGCACGGGCCAGGGTGCAACCCCCAAACCCCACCATGTCAATCGAAGGACAGGAGGGCCTAGGTCCAGGAACAGGATGTTGTGTTATATCTGGCGGAGTATAATAATGAATTTGAATTCCTTTTTACATGGTAGACTATGGAATATTGTTAAACTATTTAAAGGATGGTCAGCTCAAGATGTAAAGTTTTATGCCACAATTGGTACAGTATTTCCTTGAACACCTTGGTCTAGAACAGACTTGTTATATATTGGATACTAGAGAAGTGAGGTTTCACTCTGTTTCACTGATGATTCACGTCATGTTACATTTGCCCCATACCAAAGTGAAATATTAGTAATAAGGGAAATTGGGTATGGTGTACATGGGTATTATCTTCACAATTTTTCTGTAAATCTGGAACTATTCTGAAATAAAATATCCATTAAAACAACACTCAAAATACTAGGAAATGGCAATATCTGAACATAGTTCAATGGACCACTGAAATGACGGGGGAGTTTGAGAAGTGGCTGAGAGGAAACACCACCTCCCTGCCTTATGCTGGACTATAATGGAAAGAGAGGAAATGAAAGAGAGAGAGAGAGAGAGAGAGAGAGAGAGAGAGAGAGAGAGAGAGAGAGAGAGAGAGAGAGATCAGTTTGGGAAAAATATTTGGAGGTAAGAGGAAGGTCTCTTTTCTATAACCAGAGCATCTGAGACTTCTGCATCCTCTCCCACCCACACCCCTCCTGGATGGTCAAGCTGAGGCTTTGTGATGTCAAGCCACACCATGGCAACCACGGATTTTGGGCAACCAGAGCTGAAGTGAGCGGCTCCTCATTGACCTAGAGAGTGTAAATAGAGGCCAGGACCCTTTGAGTGGTGTCTGTTGCCTCAAGATAGCCAAACTTACTAAGAAGATATTGTAGACTAGAGAAGATAAGGAATAAGACTCCAAACACAAGGATGGATGAAGAAACTGTAAGTCCTATAGGGAATTAGAAGTCAGTTTCTCAACTGGATAACGAAGAAGTGGATAAGGTCAGAATACCTTATTCAAATGCTGCCCCTTCCCCAGTAATTCCTCACCCAAGATTTTGGCCTTGTGCTTTTTGGCCACAGAAACTTCGTCATTCAATCCATTGTCATTCAATTACAAACCCATTTCCTAATCATTTTCCAATTTCTTCCCCAAAACCAATGTCTTTCTGTGTTTAACATGTTTTCAAACTACATAACCTAGGTAATGGTGATGTTAAATTTGGACTTTAAGCTGAATGAAGAAAAGTGGGAGAAAGGCAGAAAGAATCAGATAATTGTACTTTACTACAGGAAGGTGAAAACCTCCAGTAAGCAAGCCAACAAATGCAGAAGAAGAAGTGCTGGAGTGTTCATCTATGACAGGTGATAACCAGGGTCTCCCAGAGGAACACAATAATGTGTATCCCTCTATAAAAAATGCTTCAGAAATGGGAATTATGAGAAGATGCAAACATTAATGGTCTCCTTGAATAAATACCAGCAAGGGTATAAAGGGAATGTGTTTGTATTTTTGTGTTTTCAGATGATGGGAGGAGGGATCTTAGGAGAGGATAGGCGTGTGACAAGGGAGTAATGTAGAATTCTTTAATTGGTGCACCAGAGAAGCCATTCCATACAGAGCCAGACACTTAGAATAAGGACATGGAGAACCCTGAAGGGGGATTTTTTCCTCAACACTTTCTCATACTGGCAAGCAAGACAAGAAGCTGATTTTTAATTTAGGTTTGGATTGGGAGGGGTGGGATGGATGGTGGTGGTCGCAGTCATGAGGAACAGGGTGTTGTGTTAGTGCTGGCAGTGTATAATAATGAATTTGATTTCCTTTTTACCTGGTAGACTATTGAATATTGTTAAACTATTGAAAGAATGGTCAGCCTAAGGTGTGAAGTTTTATGCCACAACTAGTACAGTTTTTCCTTTAGCACCTTGGCCTGGAACAGCCTTGTTGGATATTGGAGATAGAGAAGTGAGGTTTCACTCTGTTTCACTGATGATTCACTTCATGTTACATTTGCCCCATACCAAAGTGAAATATTAGTAATAAGGGAAATTGGGTATGGTGTACATGTGTATTATCTTCACAATTTTTCTGTAAATCTGGAACTATTCTGAAATAAAATATCCATTAAAACAACACTCAAAATACTAGGAAATGGTAAGATCTGAACCTAGTGGAATGGACCACTGAAATGACGGGGGAGTTTGAGAAGTGGCTGATAGGAAACACCACCACCCTGACATATGCTGGACTATAATGGAACTACAGGAAATGAGAGAGAGAGGTTAGTTTTGGAAAAATTTTAGGAGGTAAGAAGAAGGTCTCTTTTCTATAACCAGAGCATCTGAGACTTCTGCATCTTCTCCCACACCCACCCCTCCTGGATGGTCAAGCTGAGGCTTTTTGATGTCAAACCACACCATGGCAACCACGGATTTTGGGCAACCAGAGCTGAAGTGAGCAGCTCCTCATTGACCTAGAGAGTATATATAGATGCCAGGATCCATTGAGTAGTGTCTGCTGCCTCAAGATAGCCAAACGTACTAAGAAGATATTGTAGACTAGTGAAGATAAGGGATAAGACTCCAAACAAAAGGATGGATGAAGAAACTTAAGTCCTAAAGGGAATTAGAAGTCAGTTTCTCAAGTGGATGAAGAAGAAGTGGATAAAGTCAGAATACCTTATTCAAATGCTGCTCCTTCCCCTGCCTTGGTGATGGGAGGGTGGGTCAGCCAGAGCGCAGGCTATGCATCAATCCTGGACAACCACCATGGCAATCAAAATGGGGGAGGGCCGGAGCACAGGCCAGGCAGCAACCGCAAACCCCCACCATGGCCATCAGAGGGCATGAGGGCCAGAGCGCAGGCCATGCATCAACCGCGGACTCCCACCATGGCAATTGAAGGCCTGGAGGGCAGGGCGCAGGCCAGCCAGCAACACCAGACCTCCACCATGGCAATCGAAGGGTGGTAGTGCCGGAGCGCAGGCCATGCATCAACCCCGGATCCGCACAATGGCAATCGAAAGGTGGGATGGCAGGGGCGCAGGCCAGGCAGCACCGTGAAGCCCCAGGTGCCGGGGTTGCTGGCTGGACTGCTTCTGGCGATTGCCATGTCGATCGGAAGGGCAAGAGGGCCAGAGCGCAGGCCAGGCATCAACCCCGGACCCCCACCATGGCGTCAGAGGCCGGGAGGGCTGCAGTGCAGGCCATGCATCATCCACGAACTCCCACTATGGCATTCAATGGGCGAGAGGGCCAGCGCGCAGGCCAGGCAGCAACAGTGGACCCCCACCATGGCATTCAAAGGGCGGGGGCGCCAGCGCGCAACCGAGGCAGCAACCCTGGAACCCCACCATGGTGATCGAGGGATGGGAGGGCCGTAGCACAGGCCATGCCGCATCCCCGGACCCACGCCATGGCAATCGAAGGATGGGATGGCCTGTGTCCCTAGATCGCCATGGTGATCGGAGGACGGGACGGCAGTGTTGCAGGCCAGGCAGCAATGGCGGACCTCCGGGTGCCAGGGTTGCTGTCTGGCCTGCTTCCGGTGATCGTCATGGCAATTGGAGGGAGGTGTTGCAGGCCAGACAACAACCCCGGAACCAGGCCATTGCGATGGGAGGTCGGGAGGGCCAGAGCACAGGCCAGGCTGCAAAGATGGACCAACACCATGGCGATCAAGGGCGGGAGGGCCAGAGCGCAGGCCATGCATCAACCCCGGACCCCCACCATGGCAATTGAATGGTGGGAGGGCTGGGGCATAGAACAGGCGACATCCGCAGACCCACACCATGGAAATCGAAGGGCGGGAGGGCCGCAGCGCAGATCAGGCAGCTACCACGGAACCCATCGAGGTGATGGGAGGGCGGGCTGGTTTAGCGCAGCCCAGGCATCAACCCTTGACCCCCACCATGGCGATAGAAGGGCAGGAGCGCCAGGCCGCAGGCCAGGCAGCACCTGCGGATACCCACGATGTCAATCAATGGGTGGGGTGGCCTGCATACCTCGATCGCCAAGGCAATCGGAGGGCCAGAGGGCGGTATTGCAGGCTAGTCAGCTACCGCGGACCTATGGATGCTGGGGTTGCTGGCTGGTGTGCTTCCAGCGATCGCCATGTCTATCAGAGAGCAGGAGGGACAGAGCGGAGAACAGGCAGCACCGCGGACCACCACCATGGCAATCGAAGGGCGGAGCGGGAGGGGCGGAGGATAGGAAGCAACCCCTACCCCCAGCATGGTGATTGAGGGTGGAATGGCCAGAGCACAGGCCAGGGAGTAACCCTGCACCCCCGCCATGGACATTGGAGGGCGGGAGGGCCAAAGCGCATGCCATGAATCAAACGCGGACCCCCACAATGGCAATCGAAGGGCAGGAGGGCCGCGGCGCAGGCCAGGCATCAACCCCAGACCCCCACCATGGCGATCGGAGGGCGGGAGTGCCGGGGCGCAGGCCAGGCAGCAACCGCAGACTCCCACCATGGCAATCGAAGTACTGGAGGGCCCGGGCACAAGCCAGGCCCCAACCCCGGACCCCTGTCATGGTGATGGGAATGCGTGCAGGCCAGAGCGCAGCCCAGGCATCAAACCTGGACCCCCAACATGGCAATCGATGGGAAGGATGGCCTGAGTCCCTCGATCGCCATGTGGATCGGAGGGTGGGAGGGCCAGAGTGCAGGCCAGGCATCACCCCCGGACCCCCACCGTGGTGAACGAGGGCAGGAAGGATGGAGCACAACCCAGCCTGCAACCTTGGACCCCCGCCATGGCAATCAAAGGGCAGGAGGGACGGGGCGCATGACAGGCTGCAACCCCGGACCCTCACCATGGCGATCGAGGGCAGGAGGGCAAGAGAACAGGCCAGGCAGCAACCCAGGATGCCCACCATGGTGATCGTAGGCAGGAGGGCCTGAGCGCAGGGCAGGCAGCAATCCTGGTCTCCAACATGGCAATTGAGGGCGGGAGGTCCAGAGCGAGGCCAAGCATCAACAACGGACCCCACCATGGCGATCAGAGGGCGGAAGGGCAGTGGTGCAGGACAGGCAGCAACACCGGACCCCCGCCATGGCAATCGAGGGTGGGGGGGCCAGAATGCAGGCCAGGCATCAACACCGACACCCACCATGGGAACCGAAAGGCGGGAGGACCTGCCTCCCTTTATCGCCAAGGCGATCAGAGTGGGGTGTTGCAGGCCAGGCAGCAACCGCGGACCCCCAACATGGCAATCGAAGGGCGGGATGGCCTGCATCCCTCAATCGCCATGGCGATCGGAGGGCGGGGTACAGTGTTGCAGGACAGGCAGCAACTGCGAACCCCCAACATGGCAATCAAAGGGCGGGATTGTACGCATCCCTGGATCGCCAAGGCATTAGAAGGGCAGGAGAGCCTGAGCACAGGATAGGCAGCAACCCTGGAACCCCGCCATGGTGATCATAGAAGGGAGGGTCGGAGTGCAGGGAAGGCAACTACCTCGGCCCCCCACAATGGCGATTGAGTGCGAGAGTGCTGGAGCGCAACCCAGGCTGCAATCCCGGACCCCTGCCATGGCAATCCAAGGGCGGGTGGGCCAGGGCACAGGCCAGGCAGCAACCCGGGATCCCCTCCATGGAGATCGAGGGCGGGAGGGCTGGAGCGCAACCCAGGCTGAAACCCCGGACCCCCGCCATGGCGATTGGAGGGCGGGAGGGCTGGGGCACAGGACAGGCAGCAAACCTGGACTCCCAACATGGCATTTGAAGGGCGGATTGGCCTGCATCCTTCAATCGCCATGGCTATAGAAGGCGAGAGGGCGCTCATGCAGGCCGGGCAGCAATCGGGGACCCCCGGGTGTTGGGTTGGTGTCTTGCCTGCTTCTGGCGATGGCCATTGAGAACAGAGGGCTTGAAGGCCAGAGTGTAGGCCAGGCATTAACCCCGGACCCCCACCATGGAGATCGGAGGGCGGGAGGGCCGGTGTGCAGGCCATGTATCAACCGCGGACCACCACCATGGGAACCGAAGGGCGAGAGGGCTTGCTTCTCTTGATAGCCAAGGAGATTGGAGGGCAGTGTTGCAGGCCAGGCAGCACCACGAACCCCCAAAATGGCAATCAAAGGGCGGGATGGCCTGCATCTCTCGATTGGCATGGCAATCCAAAGGTGGGAGAGCCATTGCGGAGGCCAGGCAGCAACCCTGGACACCCAACATGGCAATCGAAGGGTGGGATGGCTGCATTCCTCGATCGCCATGGCGATTGGAGGGCGTGAGTGTGGTTTTGCAGGCCAGGTAGCAACC
Source organism: Myotis pilosus (assembly GCA_036010255.1). NCBI lineage: Eukaryota > Metazoa > Chordata > Mammalia > Chiroptera > Vespertilionidae > Myotis > Myotis pilosus. The sequence goes on from JASKON010000047.1 coordinate 719,627, forward strand.
ATGGATCCCCGGGTGCCGGGGTTGCTGGCTAGCCTGCTTCCGGCGATCGCCATGGTGATAGGAGGGCAGGAGGGCCAGAACGCAGGCCAGGCAGCACCCGGACCCCCAACATGGCAATCGAAGGGCGGGATGGCCTGCATCCCTCTTTTGCCATGGCGATCGAAGGGCGGGAGTGCGTTGTTGCCGGCCAGGCAGCAGCCGCGGACCCCCACCATGGCAATCAAAGGGCGGGATGGCCTGCATCCCTCGATAGCAATGGCAATCGAAGGCCGGGAGAGCCGGTGCGGTGGCCAGGCAGCAACCCCTTATACCCACCATGCCGATGGAAGGAGGGAGGGCCAGGGGATCAGCTCAGGACTCCCGCCATGGCGATCAGAGGGCGGAAGGGCCGTGGTGCAGGACAGGCAGCAACCCCGGACCCTCGACATGGCAATCGAGGGCGGTAGGGCCAGAACGCAGGGCAGGCTTCAACACCAGACCCCCACCATGGCAAATGAAAGGAGGGAGGGCCTGCCTCCCTTGATCGCCATGGCGATGAGAGGGGGGTGTTGCAGTTAAGGCAGAACCATGGACCCCCAACATGGCAATCGAAGGGAGGGATGGCCTGCATCCCTCAATCGCCATGGCGATTGGAAGGCTGGAGTGCATTCTTGGAGGTCAGGCCGCAACCCAGGACCCCCGTCATGGTGATAGGAGGGTGTGCTGGGCGGAGTGCAGCCCAGGCATCAAACCCGAACCCCCACCATGCTGTTCGCGGGCGAAGGGAAAGAGCGCAACCCATCCCGCAACATCAGACCCCTGCAATGGCAATCAAAAGGCAGGAGGCCTGGGGCGCAGGCCAGGCTGCAACCCCGGACCCCCACCATGGCAATCAAAAGCAGCAGGGCCGGAGCACAGGCCAGGCAGCAACCCTGGACCCCCAGCATGGTGATCGTGGGCGGAATGGCCAGAGCACAGGCCAGGGAGCAACCCCAGAACCCCGCCATGGACATTGGAGGGCGGGAGGGCCGGGCGCAGGCCAGGCTGCAACCCCGGACCCCCACCATGGCAATCGAAAGCGGCAGGGCCGGAGCACAGGCCAGGGAGCAACCCCGGACCCCCACCATGGCAATCGAAAGTGGCAGGGCTGGAGCACAGGCCAGGGAGCAACCCTGGACCCCCAGCGTGGCGATCGGAGGCCGGGAGTGCGGTTTGCCAGGTCAGGTAGCAACCATGGATCCCCGGGTGCCGGGGTTGCTGGCTAGCCTGCTTCCGGCGATCGCCATGGTGATCGGAGAGCAGGAGGGCCAGAGCGCAAGCCAGGCAGCACCCGGACCCCCACCATGGCAATCAAAGGGCGGGATGGCCTGCATCCCTCAATCCCCATGGTAATCGAAGGTCGGGAGAGACAGTGCGGTGGCCAGGCAGCAACCCCGGATCCCCACCATGCCGATCGAAGGCGGGAGGGCCAGGGGGCAGGCCAGGCAGCAACCCTTAACCCCCAACATGGCAATCAAGGGCAGGCCTCAACACCTGACCCCCACCATGGCAACTGAATGGAGGGACGGCCTGCCTCCCTTGATCGCCATGGCGATGATAGGTGGGTGTTGCAGGCAAGGCAGCACCGCGGACCCCCAACATGGCAAATGAAGGGAGGGATGGCCTGCATCCCTCAATCGCCATGGCGATCGGAATGCGGGAGTGTGGTCTTGGAGGTCAGGCAGCAACCATGGACCCCCCGGTGCCGGGGTTGCTGGCTGGCCTATCTGGCAATCGCCATGGCGCTAGTACGGCGGGAGGGCCAGAGCCCAAGTCAGGCCACAACCCCGGACCCCCGTCATGGCGATAGGAGGGCATGCTAGGTGGAGTGCAGCCCAGGCATCAACCCCGGACCCCCAAGATGCGATCGCGGGCGGAATGGCCAGCGCACAAGCCAGGGAGCAACCCCAGAATCCCCCCTCCGATGGACATCAATGGGTGGGAGGGCCGGGGCACAGGCTAGGCAGCAACCACGGACTCCCACAAAGGCAATCAATGGACCGGATGGCCTGTATCCCTCAATCGCCATGGCAATCGGAGGGTGGGAGAGCAGTGTTGCAGGCCAGACAGCAACTGCGGAACCCCAACATGGCAATCAATTGGAGGGATGGCCTGCATCCCTCCATCGCCAGGCAAAAAAAGGGTGGGAGAGCCGGGGCAGAGACCAGGAATCATCCCTGGACCCCCATTATGGCAATTGAAGGCTGGGATGGCCCACATGCCTTGATCGCCATCGTGATCAGAGGGCGGGTGGGTGGTGGTGCATGCCAGGCAGTAACAGCGGACCCACGGGTTCCGGGGTTTCAGGCTGGCCTGTTTCCAGCGATTGCCATGGTGATCGGAGGGCGGGGGTCCAGAGCACAAGCCAGGCAGCAACCCTGGACACCCAGCATGGCGATCGAGGGCGGAAGGGCCAAAGCACAGGTCAGGGGTTGCTCCCCGACCCCCGCCATGGACATTGGAAGGCGGGAGGGCCAGAGCCCACGCCATGAATCAACCCAGGACCCCCACCATGGCAATTGAATGGCGGGAGGTCCGGGGCGCAGGCCAGGCAGCAACCCAGGAACCCCACCATGGCAATTGAGGGTGGGAGGGCCGGAGCGCAGGCCAGACAGTAACCCCAGACCCCCACCATGGCGATCATAGGCGAGAGGGAGGGGCGCAGGCCAGGCAGCCACCAAGGACCCACACCATGGCGATCATAGGCGGTTGGGCCAGAGCGCAGTCCAGGAAGAAACCCCGGACCCCCACGATGTCAATCAAAGGGTGGGAGTGCACGGGTGCAGGTCAGGCAGCAACCGCGGACCCCAAAAATGGCAATCTTAGGGCGGGATTGCCTGCATCCCTGGCTCGCCATGGTGATCGGAGGGCAGGAGGGCGGTGTTGCACTCCAGTCAGAAACCGAGGACCCCCGGATGCTGGGGTTGCTGGCTGGTCTGCTTGCAGTGATCGCCATATCGATCGGAGGGTGGGAAGGCCAGAGTGCAGGACAGGCATCAGCCCCGGACCCCCACCATGGCGATCGTGGGCGGGAGGGCCGGAGCACAGGCCAGTCAGCAACCCCGGACGCCCACCAAGGCTATCGTAGGCATGAGGTCATGGGCGCAGGCCAGGAAGCAACCCCAGAACCCCGCCATGGACATCGGAGGGTGGGAGGGCCACAACGCAGGCCATGCATTAACCCCGGAACCCCACGATGGCAATCGAAGGGCTGGAGGGCCGGGGTGCAGACCACGCAGCACTTGCGGACCCCCACCATGTTATCTAAGGGCGGGATGGCCTGCATCCCTTGATCGCCATGGCTATAGGAGCGTGGGAGGGCGGTGTTGCAGGCCAGTCAGCAACCGCGTTACCCCAGATACTGGGGTTGCTGGCTGGTCTGCTTCCAGGGATTGCCATGTCGATCAGAGGGCGGGAGGAACATAGCGCAGGACTGGTAACAACCCCGGACACCCGCCATGGGGATGGGAGTGCGGGCTGGCTGGAGTGCAGGACAGGCAGCAACCCTGGACCCCCGCCATGGCAATCGAGGGTGGGAGGGACAGAGCACAGGCCAGGCATCAACCCCCGACCCCCACCATGGCAACCAAAGGGCGCGAGGGCCTGCCTCCCTGATCGCCATGGCGATCGGAGGGCGGTTCTGCAGCAACCGAGGACCCCCAACATGGTAATTGAAAGGCAGGAGAGCTAGGCAAAGGCCAGGCCGCAACCTCGGACCCACCCCATGGCAATCAAAGGGCGGGAGGGCCGGGGCGCAGGCCATGCATCAAGCCCGGAACCACACCTTGGCAATCAAAGGGTGTGAAGGATGGGGTGCAGCCCAGCAGCAACCGCGGACCCCCACCAAGGCAATCAAAGTGCGGGATGGCCTGCTTCCCTAGATCGCCATGGCGATCGGAGGGCGGGAGTGCGGTTTTTTTTTTTTAATTTTTTTTTTTAATTTTATTTTTTATTACAAGGGGTATTACATATGTGTCCATTTTTTCCCCCCCGCCCAAGACAGTCCCCTAGCCTCCCCTATCCCCCAGTGTCTTATGTCCATTGGTTATGCTTATATGCATGCATACAAGTCCTTTGGTTGATCTCTTACCCCCCTACCCCCCTACCTCCTGCCCCCGAACCCTCCCCGGCCTTCCCGTTGCAGTTTGACACTCTGTTTGAGGCAGCTCTGCCTCTGTATCTATTATTGTTCAAAAGTTTATAATGGTCTCAATTATCCATGAATAAGTGAGATCATGTGGTATTTTTCCTTCATTGACTGGCTTATTTCACTTAGCATAATGCTCTCCAGTTCCATCCATGCCGTTGCAAATGGTAAGAGTTCCTTCCTTTTTAGAGCAGCATAGTATTCCATCGTGTAGATGTACCACAGTTTTCTAATCCATTCATCTACTGATGGGCACTTAGGCTGTTTCCAGATCTTAGCTATGGTGAATTGTGCTGCTATGAACATAGGGGTGCATATATCCTTTCTGATTGGTGTTTCTGGTTTCTTGGGATATATTCCTAGAAGTGGGATCACAGGGTCAAATGGGAGTTCCATTTGTTGCTTTTTGAGGAAACTCCATACTGTCTTCCATAGTGGCTGCACCAGTCTGCATTCCCACCAGCAGTGCACAAGTGTTCCTTTTTCTCCACATCCTCTCCAGCACTTGTCGTTTGTTGATTTGTTGATGATAGCCAGTCTGACAGGTGTGAGATGGTACCTCATTGTTGTTTTGATTTGCATCTCTCGGATGATTAGTGACTTTGAGCATGTTTTCATATGTCTATTGGGTTTCTGAATGTCCTCTTTTGAAAGGTGTCTATTTAGGTCCTTTGCCCATTTTTTGATTGGATTGTTTATCTTCTTTTTGTTAAGTTGTGTGAGTTCCCTATAAATTTTGGAGATTAGGCCCTTATCAGATATGACATTGGCAAATATGTTTTCCCACACAGTGGGTTTTCTTGTTGTTTTGTTGATGGTTTCTTTTGCTGTGCAGAAGCTTTTTATTTTGATGTAGTCCCATTTGTTCATTTTCTCTTTAGTTTCAAGTGTCCTAGGAGCTGTATCAGTGAAGAAATTGCTTCGGCATATGTCTGAGATTTTGTTGCCTTTGGATTCTTCTAGAATTTTTATGGTTTCCTGTCGTACATTTAAGTCCTTTATCCATTTTGAGTTTATTTTTGTATATGGTGTAAGTTGGTGGTCTAGTTTCATTTTCTTGCATATATCTGTCCAATTTTCCCAACACCATTTATTGAAGAGACTATCGTGGCTCCATTGTATGTTCTTACCTCCTTTGTCAAATATTAATTGAGCATATTGGTTTGAGCCAATTTCTGGGCTCTCTATTCTATTCCATTGATCTATATGCCTATTCTTGTGCCAGTACCAGGCAGTTTTGAGAACAGTGGCTTTGTAATACATCTTGATGTCTGGTATTGAGATCCCACCTACTTTGTTCTTTTTCAGGATTGCTGCAGCAATTCGGGGTCTTTTTTTATTCCAGATGAATTTTTGAAGAGTTCGTTCTAGATCTATGAAGTATGCCATTGGTATTTTAATGGGAAGTGCGTTGAATTTATAGATTGCTTTGGGTAGTATGGACATTTTAATGATGTTGAATCTACCAATCCATGAACACGGTATGTTCTTCCATCTGTTTATGTCTTCCTCTATATCTTTTTTCAACGTCCTGTAGTTTTCTGAGTAGAGGTCTTTTACTTCTTTAGTTAAGTTTATTCCTAGGTAGCTTAATTTTTTGGTGCAATGGTAAACGGGATTGTTTTTATAATCTCTCTTTCTGAAAGTTCACTATTGGTGTATAGAAATGCCTCAGATTTCTTGGGGTTAATTTTGTATCCTGCTACATTGCCAAATTCATGTATTAAGTCTAGTAGCTTCTTGATGGACTCTCTAGGGTTTTGTATGTATAATATCATGTCATCAGCAAATAAGGACAGTTTTACTTCCTCTTTTCCAATTTGGATGCCTTTTATTTCTTCTTCTTGCCTAATTGCAATGGCTAACACTTCCAGTACTATGTTGAACAGGAGTGGTGAGAGGGGCGACCCCTGTCTTGTTCCTGTTCTTAGAGGAAATGGTGTTAGTTTTTGTCCATTGAGTATGATGTTGGCTGTGGGTTTTTCATATATGGCTCTTATTATGTTGAGGTATGATCCTTCTATTCCCACCTTGCTGAGAGTTTTTATCAGAAATGGGTGTTGAATTTTGTCAAATGCTTTTTCTGCATCAATTGATATGACCATGTGGTTTTTTTCTTTCAATTTGTTTATGTGATGTATCACGTTTATTGATTTGCGGATATTGTACCATCCTTGCATCCCTGGGATAAATCCTACTTGGTCATGGTGTATGATCTTTCTGATGTACTGCTGGATCCGATTTGCTAAGATTTTGTTGAGGATTTTGGCATCTATGTTCATGAGGGATATTGGTCTGTAATTCTCTTTCATTGTGTTGTCTTTACCTGGTTTTGGTATTAGGGTGATGCTGGCTTCATAGAATGAGCTTGGAAGTGTTCCTTCCTCTTGAATTTTTTGTAGTAGTCTGAGGGGGATAGGTTTTAGTTCTTCCTTGAATGTTTGGTAAAACTCCCCTGTGAAGCCGTCTGGTCCTGGGCTTTTGTTTGATGGAAGCTTTTTGATGACTGCTTCAATTTCTTCCATAGTTATTGGCCTGTTGAGATTTTTAGATTCTTCCTGATTGAGTTTTGGAATGTTGTATTTTTCTAGGAATTTGTCCATTTCCTCCAGGTTGTCTAGTTTGTTGGAGTAGAGCTGTCCAAAGTATTTTTTAACAATCTTTTGTATTTCTGTGGGGTCTGTTGTTATTTCGCCTCTATCGTTTCTGATTTTGTTTATTTGAGTCCTCTCTCTTTGCTTCTTGGTGAGTCTGGCTAGGGGTTTATCAATCTTGTTTATCCTTTCAAAGAACCAGCTCTTGGTTTCATTGATTTTCTGTATTGTTTTTTTGGTCTCTATGTCATTTATTTCTGCTCTAATCTTTATTATCTCCTTCCTTCTGCTCACTGTGGGGTTTTCTTGTTGCTCTCTTTCTAAATCTTTGAGTTGTAGAGTTAGATGATTTACTACCATTTTTTCTTGTTTTTTGAGGTAGGCCTGTAGAGCTATAAACTTCCCTCTCAGGACTGCTTTCATTGTGTCCCATATATTTTGGATTGTTGTGTTTTCATTGTCATTAGTTTCCAGGATGTTTTTAATTTCTTCTTTGATCTCATTGGTAACCCAATCAATATTTAATAGCATGCTATTCAGCTTCCAGGTGTTTGAGTATTTTGGGTTGTTTTTATTGTAGTTTATTTCTAATATTATGCCATCGTGGTCTGTGAAGATGCTTGGTATGATTTCAATCTTCTTGAATTTCGGAAGACTTTGCATGTGACCCTATATGTGGTCTATTTTTGAATATGTCCCATGAGCACTTGAGAAGAACGTATATTCCCTGGCTTTGGGGTGAAGCGTTCTGAAGATGTCTATTAAGTCCATCTGATCAAGTGAGTCATTTAGGATTGCTGTATCTTTGCTGATTGTTTGTCTATAGGACTTATCCAGTGCTGTCAGTGGTGTATTAAAGTCCCCTACTATGATTGTATTGTTGTCGATCTCTCCTTTGATATCTTCCAGGAGTTTTTTTATAAATCTGGGTGCTCCTGTATTGGGTGCATATATGTTTACCAGGGTTATATCTTCTTGTTGTATTGATCCCTTTAGTATTATGAAGTGTCCTTCCCTATCTCTTGTTATGGCCTTCACTTTGAGGTCTATTTTGTCCGATATAAGTATTGCTACCCCAGCTTTCTTTTCCTTTCCATTTGCCTGAAAGATATTTTTCCATCCTTTCACTTTCAGTCTGTGTGAGTCCCTTCTAATGAGGTGGGTTTCTTGTAGACAGCAGATGTATGGGTCATGTTTTTTTATCCATTCAGTCACTTGATGTCTTTTGGTTGGAGCATTTAGTCCGTTTACGTTTAAAGTTATTATTGAAAGGTACTTGTTTGTAGCCATTTCTTTTTTTGTGTGGCTGTTTTCTTTCTGAGCTTTTTATTTCTTCTTTTTATACCAGACCCTTTAGCATTCCTTGCATTGCTGGCTTAGTGGTGATAAACTCCTTAGCCCTTTTTGTCTGTGAAGCTTCTTATTTCCCCTTCAAGTTTGAATGATAGCCTTGCTGGATAGAGTATTCTTGGATTCAGTCCTTTGCTTTGCATCACTTTGTAAATTTCTGTCCATTCTTTTCTGGCCTGATGTGTTTCTGTTGAGAAATCATTTGATAATCTAATGGGAGATCCTTTGTATGTGACTTTCCGTCTCTCTCTTGCGGCCTGTAAGATTTTCTCTTTGTCCTGAACATTTGCCATGGTAATTATGATGTGTCTTGGTGTGGGTCTTTTCGGGTTCACCTTGTTTGGGACTCTCTGGGCTCGTGTGACTTTTTTCTTCCCCACCTCAGGGAAGTTTTCTGATATTATTTCTTCGAATAGGTTTTCTAATCCTTGTTCATCTTTCTGTTGTTCTGGTACCCCTATTATTCGTATGTTGTTTCGTTTCATGTTGTCCCAAAGCTCCCTTAGGCTCTCCTCCTGTCTTTTAATTTTTTTCTCCAATTGCAGTACATTTTGGGTGTGTTTTGCTTCCTTGTCTTCTAATTCACTAATTCGGTCCTCCGCTTCTCCTAGTCTACTGTTGATACTTTCAATGGTGTTTTTTATTGCAGCTCTATCACTCTTCATTTCTTCTTGGGTCTTACTTAAGTTGTTGAGTTTTTCATCTGTTTCTTCTTGCTTCTTGCAGAGGTTGTCGATTTTTTCCTCCATCCGGTTTATGCACTCGAGGACCCTTATTCTGAATTCTTTTTCTGTCATGTTGCATGCCTCTGTATTACTTAGCTGCTTTTCTGGAGAGTCCTCCTTCTCTTTCCTTTGGGGGTTTCTTTGTCTACCCATGTTTGATCTCACTGACATATCTAGATGTTGAGTCGTTCAGTGGCTGCTCCCTGGGTGGCAGTGAGTCCTTGGTCTGTGGTTGCTCTTCGGGCGGTTGCGGTAGCAGCTGCTCTTCAGTTGGCGGCAGCTCCTCTGGTGGGTGCTGGTCACAGCTGTGGTGGCTCTTCTGGCTGGTGGGGGGTGGTTTCACTTACAGCTGCTGTTCCTTAGCAGAGGGTATGTTCCTCAGGAGATTGCTGTTGCTTGGATCTGCTGCGTTGATTTAAGGGCACAAAATACAACACAACAAGGCACCACGTACCAGGCACTAAACACAAATATATTCACGATATTAATAACCCCAAATAAAGGCGACCACCCGAATTAAGAGAATTAGGGGATAAGGCAGAAGGAAAAGAAAAAGATAAAAGAGAAAAAAGAAAAGTATGGACCCCCCAAAAAAGAGTGCAGAAATGAAATTGGGAAAAAGAAGGGGGGGAAAATAAAAGCGAGAAAAGAAAGAAAGAAAAAAAAGAGTGAAAAGAGAGAATGAAGTGGAAGAGGGGAAGAGACTTTTTATATGATGAGAATACTCCTATAGAACCACCACTAATCCCAGCAAATTCCAGCAACAACTCCCTGTAGATGGATGCAAACTAGAAACCACCAATAATATAACGATGAAAATAGAATGGAGAACACTAAACCCAAAATAAAATAAAGAGAAAATAAAATGGCAATTTAAAAGATGGTAAAATGGTAGCAGTAATAATACTGGTTAAAAATAAGAAGGTAGTAATTAAAAGGGTAAAACCAGGTGATGGAAAAAGAGGAAGAAAAAAAAAAGAAAAAAAAAGGGAAAAAATATAAAAAAAAATAAAAATAAATTGGTTTCTTAGTTAAAAGGTGAAAAAAGAAAAAAAAATTGCAGTAGTGAAGGTCCTTCGGTTCTTCTATTCTTCAATCTGGCTCGCCTTTAGTCCTGCCAGGTATTCAGGAGAGTGTTGAGTTTCCCTGCGATACACTGTTCCTCTGTGTTTTAAACCACAGTCCTTATTTTAAAGCAGGCCGTATTTGTTTCCCAGACTGCCTTATTTTGTGTTTAGCAAAGAGTCAGTTTGTGGCTCAGCCTCTGGGTGGCAGTGTTCTGGGCTTGGCCTCTGAGGCTATACAGCATTGAAAATCCCTCTATAGGTCAGACCCTGTTAACCCCCAGGGGCTGATTAGATTATTTTAATCCTTGATCTCATTCAGGGTGGAATCTGGGTGTGGCTGTGCTCCTTGCCTGGGGGCTGGGGGGAGGAGTCTCACTCTCCAGAGAGAATGGCCGCCCCAGTCCTGGGCTGAGGGGCATCTCAGCACTCAATTCGCTTCCACCTCTCCTGGCTCCCCGCCTCTTCTCAGTCTCTCCCCGGACTCCACTCCTCCGAACCCTCTCCCTCTGTTCAGCACAGGTCAGCGTCTGCATCCAAAATGTCCCATGAACAGGGTTCGGCGAGAACAAACAAACAAATGCCGGCCGCAGAAACGGGGAGGGCTTGGTTTCTGTAAACTCCTCTTTTACGGGCACTGCATGGTCAGGTCAGCTCTTCAGGCTGCCCCCTTTAGGCTCAGTCCTCCGTGATCACAGAACCCAGCTTTCAAATCCCCCAGCGCCAGGAATCCCTCGGATCGCCTTTCCCTGTCAGGGGCTGTGCCTGTCCCAAGGGACTCGGCTATCTGCCACGCGGTCTCCCTCCGACCCTCTGGGCTCAGAGGTCTGGCAAACTTTCCTGCCCAAATCCCTGGGTTTTTTTTTTTTTACCTTTCCAGGGGAGTTCTGCCCTTCCTGGCTGCAAACCGTCTCACCAGCTGAGCACTCTCGCCAATTCGGGGTGGGTGTTATTAGTTTCAGCTGCTCACTCCATTTGCTCCGGGACACGACCTGGGATGCGTCTGCCTATATCGCCCCCATCTTCCCACTCTCCGGGAGTGCGGTTTTGCAGGCCAGATAGCAACCATGGATCCCCGGGTGCTGGGGTTGCTGGCTAGCCTGCTTCCGGCGATGGCCATGGAGATCGGAGGGCAGGAGGGCCAGAGCGCAAACCAGGCAGCAACCTGGACCCCCAATATGGTAATCGTAGGGCAGGATGGCCTGCATCCCTCAATCGCCATGGCAATCGAAGGCTGGGAGAGCCGGGGCGCTGTCCAGGCAGCAACCCCGGATCCCCACCATGCCGATCGAAGGCGGAAGGGACAGGGGGCAGGCCAGGCATCAACCCCAGACTCCCGCCATGGAGATCAGAGGGCGGAAGGGCCGTGGCGCAGGACAGGCAGCAACCCTGGACCCCTGACATGGCAATTGAGGGCAGGAGGGCCAGAACGCAGGCCAGGCATCAACAACTGACCCCCATAATGGCAACTGAAAGGAGGGAGGGCCTGCCTACCTTGATTGCCATGGCGATGAGAGGGGGGTGTTGCAGGCAAGGCAGCACCACGGACCCCCAACATGGCAATCGAAGGGAGGGATGGCCTGCATCTCTCAATCACCATGGCAAACGGAAGGTGGGAGTGTGGTCTTGGAGGCCAGGCAGCAACCACAAACCCCAGGTGCCGAGGTTGTTGGCTGGCCTATCTGGCGATCGTCATGAGATATTACAGCGGGAGGGTCAGAGCGCGAGCCAGGCCGCAACCGTGGACCCCCGTTATGGTGATAGGAGGGTGTGCTGGGCGGAGTGCAGCCCAGGCATCAACCCCGGACCCCCACCATGCCAATCGCGGGCGGAGGGAAGGAGCGCAACCCAGCCTGCAACATCAGACCCCCGCAATGGCAATCAAAGGGCGGGAGGGCCGGGGTGCAGGCCAGGCTGCAACCCTGGACCCCCACCATGGCGATTGAAAGCGGGAGGGCCAGGGTCCAGGCCAGACAGCCACCACAGACCCCCACCATGGCAATCGAGGGCGGCAGGGCCAGAATGCAGGCCAGGTATCAACACCTGAACCCCAACATGGGAACCGAAAGGCGGGAGGGCCTGCCTCCCTTTATCGCCATAGTGATCAGAGGGGGGTGTTGCAGGCCAGGCAGCAACCGCGGACCCTCAACATGGCAATCGAAGGGCGGGATGGCCTTCATCCCTCAATCGCCATGGCGATCGGAAGGTGGGAGAACCTGGGCACATGATAGGCAACAACCCTGGACCCCCGCCATGGCGATCGTAGGCGGGAGGGTCGGAGCGCAGGGCAGGCAACAACTCCAGCCCCCCACAATGGTGATTGAGTGCTGGAGTGCAACTCAGGCCTCAATCCCGGACCCCTGCCATGGCAATCCAAAGGTGGGAGGGCCAGGGCATAGGGGAGCAACCCGGGATCCCCTCCATGGTGATCGAGGGTGGGAGGGCTGGAGTGCCACCCAGGCCGAAACCCCGGACCCCCGCCATGGCAATCGAAGGGTGGAAGGGCCAGGGCGCAGGCCAGGCAGCAACCCCGGACCCCCACCATGGCGATTGGAGGTCAGGAGGGCTGGGCACAGGCCAGGCAGCAACCTCCGACCCCCATCCTGGTGATGGGAGAGCTTGGGGGCCAGAGCACCGGCCAGGCAGCAAACCTGGACTCCCAACATGCCATTCGTAGGGCGGGATGGCCTGCATCCCGCGATCGCGCATGGCTATATGAGGGCGAGAGGGCGCTCATGCAGGCCAGGCAGCAATCGGGGACTCCCGGGTGCCGGGTTACTGTCTTGTCTGCTTCCGGCGATGGTCATTGAGATAGGAGGGCATGAAGGCCAGAGTGCAGGCCAGGCATTAACCCCGGACCCCCACCATGGCGATCAGAGGGCGAGAGGGCCGGTGTGCAGGCCATGTATCAACCACGAACCACCACCATGGGAACCGAAGGGTGCAAGGGCCTGCTTCCCTTGATAGCCAAGGAGATTGGAGGGTGGTGTTGCAGGCCAGGCAGCACCGCAGACCCCCAAAATGGCAATTGAAGGGTGGGATGGCCTGCATCCCTCAATTGGCTTGGCAATTATAGGGCGGGAGAGCCATTGCAGAGGCCAGGCAGCAACCCCGGATCCCCACCATGGTGATCAAGGGCGGGAGGGCAGGAGCACAAGCCAGGCAGCAACCCTGGACCGCCAACATGGCAATTGAAGGGCGGGATGGTTCGCATTCCTTGATCGCCATGGTGATTGGAGGGCAGGAGGGCCAGAGTATAAGCCAGGCAGCAACCCAGACCCCCATCAAGGCAATCGTAGGGCGGGATGGTCCCCATCCCTTGATCGCCATGGTGATCAAAGGGCGGGATGGTCCACATCCTCGATTGCCATGGCAATCGAAGGCCGGGAGAGCCGGGGCAGTGGCCAGGCAGCAACCCCGGATCCCCACCATGCCGATCGAAGGCAGAAGGGACAGGGGGCAGGCCAGGCAGCAACCTCGGATCCCCACCATGCCAATCGAAGGCAGAAGGGACAGGAGGCAGGACAGGCATCAACCCCGGACTCCCGCCATGGCGATCACAGGGCGGAAGGGCCGTGGCGCAGTACAGGCAGCAACCCCGGTCCCCCGACATGGCAATAGAGGGTGGGAGGGCCAGAACGCAGGACAGACATCAACACCCGACCCCCACCATGGCAACTGAAAGGAGGGAGGGCCTGCCTCCCTTGATTGCCATGGCGATGAGAGTGGGGTGTTGCAGGCAAGGCAGCTCCGTGGACCCTCAACATGGCAATCGTAGGGAGGGATGGCCTGCATCCCTCAATCGCCATGGCAATCGGAAGGCGGGAATGCGGTCTTGGAGGCCAGGCAGCAACCACGGACCCAGTCATGGCGATAGGAGGGTGTGCTGGGCGGAGTGCAGCCCAGGCATCAACCCTGGACCCCCACCATGCCGATCACGGGCGGAGGGAAGGAGCGCAACCCAGCCCGCAACTGTTATGCCCAGATTTCAAGATCCCCCAAGACAGACCACTAGGGAGCCGAATCCGATGCAAAAGCATAGAGTCATTTATTCAAGCTCCGGACTTGGTCCCCCCACCCCTGCCTCCATTACTGGATGCAAGAGAGAGCCCTGAATCCCAAAGGAACAAAGAATTTATAGGCCTTGGGGTCGGGGGTGGGGGGCACACTCTGACCACTGATTTGGCCAATTCTGGTTGGTTGAGTGAGGGCCGGGGGCTAGTGACGCAAGGGCAGGGTGCAGCTAGGGCCTGGTTACACAAAGACGGGGGGGTGCGGGGGTGGCTAGCATACTCTTGGCCTTGGGTTAGTTTCCCCCGCTTTCCCATTGGCTGAGATAAGGGCAGGCTGAGTAACTGATACATTCTGTGGCTTTCCTGGGAGAGGAGTTAGAGACACAGCTATCAGTTCCGTTCTGTCCCTTCAATCCCCCCTTGTCTTGGACATTCCGGCTCAATCATGAGACAGACTGAACTATTGTTGTGCCCAGATTTCAAAGTTCCCAAGACCCCCAGGGAGCCAGTCAGTCTGATGCAAAAGCAAAGAGTCCTTTTTAATGCAAGCCGGGTTGCGCTCCCGGTTCACCAGACCCACTAACACAGCGGAAAATCCAGTGGCCGAGAGACCGAGGCCTGATGGGACAGGGGATTATATAGGGGGGTGGAGTGAGGGCAGGAGAGGGGACTGTGGGCCCCGCTGATTGGCCAGGCGTGAGTCGGTACAGGATGTGGTCATAGTGATGGCGTGCACTTCCCTTGATTATTATTGGTTAGTCCAGAGAAATCCTGGGTGGGTCTAGCAGCAGCTTTTTCCGGTGAAGCACATGGCACTGTTCCAAAATGGAGGACCCAAGGCAAGATGGAGGGCGCACACGGCTCTGTCCCAAAATGGAGGACCCAAGGCAAGATGGAGGGCACAGTCCCCGCCTGGCTCCCGCTGCCGCCGCTTGAACACGCCACAAGGCAGGATGGCCCTCCCGCACAGCACCCGCAGCCGGCCTGCGGGCGGACCGGGACTCCCGCAGCAGCGGCCTGGGCGGCACAGGCCCAGCAAACGGGGTGCGGCCGGTGGAGCGGCCCAGCTCCGGGAGAGCAGCATCCGCTCAGAGCAGGCCCGGCCCATGGGGCCGGGGCACTGCAGCATGGCAGCCTCCCCGGTCTAGGGCACGCGCCCCACTCCGCTGCCGCCCCTGCACTGGGGGCCGCGGGTCCACGCGGCCAGCGCAGGCCCGGTCCGGGGGGCAGCGGGCGGGTGGCAGCCCACGCTGAACTCCCGCCGCGGGCCGGGGGCCGACGCCCGAGGCTGCCAGCAGCACGGCCAGGCCAGGCCTCATGGGGCTCGGCGGCCGGCCCACGCAGGCCCCAGCCCCCCCGCAAGACCAGGCCCCAAGGGCCGCACGGACCCCCGGCCCCAGTGTGGGCAAGGGGGGTCCGACCACGGGGGAAGGGCTCCCCCGTGGTGGGTCGCCGCCCGGCACCCCTCGGCCCGCTGCCAGCCACGCAGCCGGTCCGGGCACTCGGAGCCGGCGGGCGCAGAGGGATCCCAGAGCCCAACGGCCAGACTCCTCCTCCCGTGTGCCCTTCACTATTAACTGGATTACTTTTATAAATTGCTTGACAAATTGAACTAGTCTGTTGATAATGCAAGGTCCGAAAGTCAACAGCATCAGGAAGGTTACAAGGGGTCCGCCGAGGTTTGTTCTCTTCTTGAGGGTGATCTGCAGCGGGTGTGTCTAGTCAGAGGTCACCTTCCAGTGAGGCTCCCTGCTGTCCTGGGCACAGAAGGAGCTGGGCTTGTGACCTGGCAGAGACAAACTATAACAAATGGTCCAGTGGAAGGGAAAGAAAACATTTCAGTTTTAATAACCTCCATTGAAATAGAGTTTTTCTTCCTAAAAATTCCTCTATGGCTATCAAAAGGCAAATCAAGATTAATTTATCTACTGCATTCAATTTGGCCTGATGTTTGCATAAACACAACAAGAATGGTAACTGACTATTTTTGCTGGAATTTAATGATTGAATCTTTTTTTTTTTAATATATTTTATTGATTTTTTACAGAGAGGAAGGGAGAGAGATAGCGAGCCAGAAACATCGATGAGAGAGAAACATTGACCAGCTGCCTCCTGGGGATGTGCCCACAACCCAGGTACATGCCCTCAACCGGAATCGAACCCGGGACCTTTCAGTCCTCAGGTCGACGCTCTATCCACTGAACCAAACCAGTTTTGGCTTCATGATTGAATCTTAATGTGCCCCGTAGGACCAGGAAGCCAAGCCATCCAGCTGCCATCAGGCCTGCCTGCAGTATCTGCTGTATTAGGTGAGTCTTTCACCTGTAGCAACTCCATCTGAGCCCACGCTCTAGGCTTTAAGGCCCATCTCAGTAGCCCTCCTACTTGTTGCGGCCCAGAGTGTGTGGGGGTTCCACAGGGACGCAGAGGTGTCCTTATTGCTCCCCTTCTACTCTTACCAACCGCCAGTGATGGTAGGGCATGGGCCTGACGCTCCAGCGCCAGCCATCTTCAGGGCTCCCAAGCAGGATACCAGGCTTTTCCTGTGGCACTCTTATTGGCTTCAAGTCTTCAGAGCTCAGACAGGTTTTTTAAAACATGATACTCCAAAGTTTCCGGTTAATAAAATCACTATTGAAAACTGGTCTTATTGATTTCATGCAAAGAAATGTATTGCCATGACTTATTTAGCATTGCCAAATTTCAGAGGAATTATATAAGGAGAAAAACATACTGATCTGCTCTGATTTTTCTCGTTAGTCCTTTTTCATGGACTCTTCAGAGTTATAACAAAACAGTAACTGCTGGATTTCTTTTATCAGTTTTCTCTAAGTACTTTGGTATAACTATTTACCCTCTGTTCAGTGAGGCAGAATGTAAGTTATTTATTTTTTCTGACTTACTGGCCTGTACCATTTGATTCATTTCCTTTTAACATTTTTCTTTTTATTTTTCTTATGTACATAACCTTTATGAATTTTATACTTTTAAACCAGCCTTTAAACCTTCTCTCTATGTCCTTTAAGAATGCATGACTATGCCTTAGATTTTTTTATTCCAAACAGGCCTTTTCTAGTTTTTTTTATTTTTTATTTTTTTTTATTTTTTATAGTTGAGGTATGTACCACCCCTGACATGGGCATGGTCACGCATACCTGCAAGATAGTATACAGGCTGCCAACTGTTAACTGTCTCTCAATAGAGATCAAAACCTGATGGGTATTCTTCTTTGTCCAGTTGGGTATCTGCCCTCTTGGCAGCCAGACATCCTTTACTTTTGGAGTTCATCCCACATACTCCTCTTCCAGGACAGCTAACATGTAGCTATAGCAATGTTCCTCAGTGTGGGAGACTGGACATTTGCCAGTTACAGCTACATTTAAACCTGTAAGAGAATTGAAGGTTAATACAACATATTAATACAATGAAACATAATATTGGCATCATGGCCACTTCAGGTAGCCAAATCCTCCGCTACTAAACATGAGATATGGCAGGGCTATACAAACATTTTAGGGAGGTGACTAAAGTCCACTCTTTGACCTTTCTATATAAGGTAAAATCGTGCTTGTCTTTCAGAAGCCATGTCTATGAAGATGCAGGCATCATCTGAGTCTATTATACAATTTTCTGCAGGTATAGTCCTTTTCAAGTTGGGGTGAGTCCTGGGGTCATGAACTTCTTTACCCATACCGAGTCCCTAGGCTGGAAAGGATGTACAGAGTCCGAGGTGGCACTGGCAGGGCATCTCGAACAAGCTTATGGGTGGCTTGTAATTTCTGTAAGAGATCACGTCCAAGTAAGGGGTACAGGCATTCTGGCATGACTAGAAATGAATGAGCTACCATGTTCTTTCTGAGTTCCACAGTCCTCTTTGATGTCCAAGGAAAAAGGCAGTTTGTGCGGTGGCTCTTAGAACTGGTGTCTTCTTAGATGTTACTAGTCCCATTGGCTCTGTCAAGACTGAATAGGCTGCTCCAGAATACACCAGGAAACTAACAGGGGGTTTCATTTATCTTATAAATATTTATATCTAAGTAGATATATAAATATCAAATAAACATTCACATTTATACTTTTTCAGTGAACAAGTACTTTTAGTCTTGGGAATTTTGGCAGATAACAGGAACACTGTCCAAGTCCCCTGATGGGGCCCTGACAAGAACAGATGTGGGGGCCTTTGGCTGGGGGGGTATAAAGTCTCCATTTTTCCTCTCTCGGCACTGCTAAGGACAGGATCATTGGAGAGGTCTCTTCACCTAGGCAAGGCTGTGCTGAGCCATCTGGGGTAAAAGTGGTTTCTGCTTCCATTTTGGCTAAAAGGTCTCTCCCGATTAGAGGGACCAGGTCAACTGGTAAATATAGGAATTCATGAACTACCTGATGGCTGCCTAACTGACATCAGCGGGGGCGGCAGAACAGTCTGCAGCTGTGGTACCAGTAGCTCTAATAATGGTGACTTCCTGTCCTGAGAGGGGAGCTACCTTCTGAGTAACTACCGAGTGCTCTTTCGCTGTATCAATCATAAAGTTCCCAGTCTGGCCCCTGATCTTCATTTTGACCATCGGCTCATGGGGGCCCAGTTGGAAAAAGCCCAGTCTGTCCTAGTCAGAGTCAGCTGTTCCCAGTCCGAGGAGGTCTGCCTCAGGCGGCTCTGGCCAATAGCGCCTGGGTGGTTTGGTGGCCTTGCCAGCTTCTTCTGGCCTGCTTCTGCCCTGCCTGCCTCTTCACTCCTGCTACTAAACCTTCCTCTGTCCCTTCTTACACATGCAGAACTGGACCCAAGGCAGCGAGGTTTGAGCAATTTTAAAATTCCTTAACATACATTTTATCACTCATGTTGCAGAGAGGGACCGGGTTGGCTCCTCCTGGATAAAAGAACTAATCAAAATAAGGCTTATTTTCTAACTTCATTTGTCCCTGGGTCTGGACAACAAATGCCACTAATCAGATTGACATAAACAATTTAACCTCTGTTTAGGGAGGCAAATGCAAAGCATTTACTCCCAAGTGTCACTGGTTTAGGGAAGATAGGATTTCTGCTCAGTTTCCCTATTTTACTTGTCCCAGCTTACTGGTCTATCATGCATTTAATTTTCTTTAAAATGTATTCTGGCACAGGAGAAAGTTGTTTTGCTGTACACAGGTAGCTTAACCCCTATATAACTGGGCTTGGACCTCTGCCCAGCAAACTGCAGTCTATAAGTTCAATATGCAGCCTCTAGTTTTTCTAACCCAATGAGGTTTCAGCCAGTCTCTGAGTCAGATTCCTCCTCTCTTGGAGAATTTCAAAGTCCTGATGGCTCCCAGGTTCAGGGAAAGTGCCTTTTTGTTAACCTTTAGGGCCCTGCTTTTTGCCTTTTTACCAGTTCCCTTTGTGGCAGAGCAGCAACCAGGCCTCTTTCAAGGAAGTGCACTGGAAGGGGATATTAGCCCCTCCTCTTCCAGCCTAGGGTCTCCCAGGGGCCCAGCCAGAGCATCCCCCAGCAAATCCCGGAAGCCGCTGCCCTTTTGCAGTGGTATGGACTCAAGCAGGGTTCACTGGATGTAGCCGGCAGCGAAGCGCTCGCTGGCTTCTGCCTGCAGCTGCTCGTGCCCACAAGCTCTGCCCCGCAGCACACGCTGCACCATCAGCTCCAGCATCTCAGAATTCTCCAGCTTAGCTTGCACCTCGATGCCCACCAGCAGCTGCTGCAGCTTCTGTAGGCTCTGGTTGATCCACGCGCACGCCGCTTCTTCTTCACCAGGGGCTTCCGGGCCTTGCGGGCAGCTCAGGCATTCAGCCCCCACTTCTTTGACCTGGCTTTCAGGGGCTGAGTCTGCCTGGCAAACAGTTCTAAATCAGCACGGGGGGCTGCAGATTCTAGCTTTGTTCCTCCTCCGCTTTTCTAGTGGGAGTTTAATTATTTTTTTTTATTTTTATTCTTAGAAACCTTAATCTTTTAATGATTACCAAAAGTGAACATTCAGCAATTTTAGATTAATATTTATGAACATATTTTAAATGTACTTTTACTCTTAAGATATATCTAGACCTTTGGTGATAAAACTAAGAACAGGTATCGGTCTGATTCAGCATTGGAGGGGTTAAAAGGATAAACCAGGGCAGAGAAAGACTGTGCTTACAGTTATTTTTTGTAACCTTGAAGTTCATTGATAAGACCTGTTAGGTTTGCAGCCAGCAGCATAACTGCCAACCCCCCGCCCCACTTCTCTTGGCCCAGGCTGCTTTTTCTCACAGATTTTTTTTTCTCTTTTACTCTTTTATAAGCAATCTCAGAACTAAGCAATCTTGGAATTACAGCGATTTACAACCCAGGTAAGAGCAACTGATGGACAGAAATTTATATGAACTAAGTGGGCTGATTCCTTCTGTAATGGTGAGCAAAAGACTCTGAGAACTGCTAGAGACTCTTGCAGCCCATCGCGGGTCCAGTCCAAACGTTTAGCCAGATGAATTAACAAATGCAAAATAAATGAAAGTAACTTTCACTTCACACAGACTAGTAATGAGCAGCCAAAATAGACAAAACATTCGTATTCACACTCTCTCAGTAGACTAGCCCAGACTGGAGGTGAGCAGATAAACAAAACAAGGCCCACCTCCCCAGACGGGCGTGGGGGCACTCCTGGCACCCATGTCCCAGAACAGAATTCTTGACCAACGTTTTGGTGAGAACCTACCGGAGGAGTTAAGACTGTGTCCAGTCCCCTCTCTTGGTAGCAAATTGGCTAGTTTCACACAAACAGCTGTTCACTCATGCTTCCTCAATGTTTTAGCATTCATTTTAATTTCACAATCTCTATTGTATCCCTTTAAAAAATTTTTTTTAACATGTAATTAAGAACAGCAGGTTTACTTTGTCCCGACCTCATGATGATTGGTGATGAGAGACAGACAAGGGAGGGGTGACCTGTTTTCACAGATTTTCACTCAGGTATCCGCCTGACCAAAGTTGTGGAGCCACACAAAGGAGAGGAGAGGGCAGGCCCCCTCCCTCCACACTCGCACACTTTCACCAGACATTCATTCAGCAAAGGCATTTAGCTACCATAACACACAGTTTTTCCCAATTCAATCTGAATCTTAAAATTTTAGCTGGCAAGTCAAATATTCAACATTTCTCAATCAGTAATGTTTTTAAGAATAAGCTTCAAAAATGCAAGACATAAATTTTTTATCATTTGAATTCAGTAAGCTTCAAGGTCCCAAGTTCTCAACAGTTCTGGAAAACCACACCTGAGGTTGGCAAGCAGGCTTGGCCCAGCCCTTGACTTTAAAACGGCCATAATGCTTAAAGGAGTAGTTTGAGTCTGTCCCATAACGTCCGTCCAGTAAGTCCACAGAAAACAGAAAAAAACAAAAACAAAAACACAAACCCAGACAAATACAGTCTTTCAACTTTATGGAAGCAAAACCAAAACAACCTTCCGACTCCATGGAAGCAAAACTACAGATTAGATGATGGCCATGCACCACTCGTTTCAGATTGAGGGGTTTCTTGGCCCCTCCAGATGGAGGATCGGGGTGTCCCCCGCCTTCTCCCGCCCGTGGCCCCCCATTGCGTCCACCTAGGCCTTTACAGGCAATACAAATTTCAGAAGTGAGCTCATACAGGACAGAACACACAGAATAGAATAGACAACATATAGACACTTACCGCGGTCAGTCAGACTCTCCGGATCAGGGTTCCTCGTGGGTCTTGGGGGTCCCGCACGAGCCCCCAAATGTTATGCCCAGATTTCAAGATCCCCCAAGACAGACCACTAGGGAGCCGAGTCCGATGCAAAAGCATAGAGTCATTTATTCAATCCCGGGACTTGGTCCCCCCAACCCCTGCCTCCATTACTGGATGCAAGAGAGAGCCCTGAATCCCAAGGGAACAAAGAATTTATAGGCCTTGGGGTCGGGGGTGGGGGGCACACTCTGACCACTGATTTGGCCAATTCTGGTTGGTTGAGTGAGGGCCGGGGACTAGTGACGCAAGGGCAGGGTGCAGCTAGGGTCTGGTTACACAAAGACAGGGGCGGGGGGTGGCTAGCATACTCTTGGCCTTGGGCTAGTTTCCCCTGCTTTCCCATTGGCTGAGATAAGGGCAGGCTGAGTAACTGATACATTCTATGGCTTTCCTGGGAGA
This sequence comes from Myotis pilosus, assembly GCA_036010255.1. Lineage (NCBI taxonomy): Eukaryota > Metazoa > Chordata > Mammalia > Chiroptera > Vespertilionidae > Myotis > Myotis pilosus. Next base: position 741,676 of record JASKON010000047.1, read on the forward strand.
TGAGTTAGAGACACAGCTATCAGTTCTGTTCTATCCCTTCAGAAACATCAGACCCCCGGTGCTGGGGATGCTGGCTGGACTGCTTCCGGCGATCGCCATGGCGAATGGAGGGTGGGAGAACCAGAGCTCAGGCCAGGCAGCAAACACGGACCCCCACCATGGCTATCGAGGGCGGGAAGGCAGGAGTTCAAGGCAGGCCACCACACCGGACCCCCTCCATGGCGATGGGAAGGTGGACTGGCCGGAGCGCAGCCCAGGCATCAACCCCAGACACCCACAATAGCAATCAATGGGTGGGAGGGCCGGAGCGAAGCCCACGTATCAACCCCGGAACCTCACCATGGCTTTTGAAGGAGAAGGAGGGCCGGAGTGCAGGCCAGGCAGCAACTGTGGACCCCTACCATGGCAATCGAAGGGCAGGATGGCTCATGTCCCTCGATCGACATGGCATTCGAAGGGTGGGACAGCTGGGGTGGAGGCCAGGCAGCAACCCCGGATCCCCACCATGGCAATTGGGAGTGAGAGGGCCAGAGTGCAGGCCAGGCATCTACCCCGGACCCCCACCATGGCGATCAGAGGGCAGAAGGGCCGTGGCACAGGACAGGCAGCAACACTGGACCTCGCCATGGCAATCGAGGGTGGGAGGGTCAGAACACAGGCCAGGCATCTACACCCGACCCCAGCATGGGAACCGAAAGGCGGGAGGGCCTGCCTCCCTTGATCGCCATGACGATGGGAGCGCAGTGTTGCAGGCCAGAGAGCAACCACAGACCCCCAACAGGGCCATCAAAGGTCGGGATGTCCTGCATCTCTCAATGGCCATGGCGATTGGAGGGCAGCAGAGCCGGGGCGGAGGCCATGCAGAAAACGCGTATCCCCACGATGGCGATCAAGGTCGGGAGGCCGGGAGCACAGGCCAGGAAGAAGCTCTGGACCCCCAACATGGCAATCGAAGGGCGGGATGGCCCGCATCCCTTGATCGCCATGGCGATCGGAGGGCGGAAGTGCGGTGTTGCAGGCCAGGTAGCAATCACGGACCCCCGGGGGCCGGGGTTTCTGGATGGCCTGCTTCCAGCGATCGCCATGGCGATCAGAGGGCAGGAGGGCCAGAGCGCAAGCCAGGCAGCAACCCCAGACCCCCAGAATGGCATTCGAGGGCGGAATGGCCAGAGCAAAGGCCAGGGAGCAACCCCGGACCCCCGCCATGGAAATTGGAGGGCGGGAGGGCCCGAGCGTTCACAATGAATCAACCCCGGATCCCCACCATGGCAATCGAATGAAGGGATGGCCGGACGCAGGCTAGACAGCCACCACGAACCTCCACCATGGCAATCAAAGGGCAGGAGGGCCGTGGCTCAGGACAGGCAGCAACCCTGGACCCCGCCATGGCAATCGAGGGCAGCAGGGCCAGAACGCAGGCCAGGCATCAATACCCAACCCCCACCATGGGAACCGAAAGGTGGGAGGGCCTGCCTCCCTTGATTGCCATGGCGATCAGAGGGTGTTGCAGGCCAGGCAGCACCGCCGACCCCGAACATGGCAATCAAAGGGCGGATGGCCTGCATCCCTCAATCGCCATGGTGATTGGAGGGCGGGAGTGAGGTGTTGCAGGCCAGGCAACAACCGCGGACCCCCAACATGGCAATGATTGGCAGGATATCCTGCAGCCCTTGATCGGCATGGGAATTGAAGGGTGGGAGAGCTGGGGCGGAGGCCAGGCAGCAAACCCAGATCCCCACCATGGCGATCAAGGGTGGGAGGGCCGGAGCATGGGCCAGGAAGCAAACCTGGACCCACAACATGGCAATCGAAAGGCGGGATGGCCCACATCCCTCGATTGCCATGGCGATCAGAGGGCGGGAGTGCGGTGTTGCAGGCCAGGTAGCAACCGCGGACCCCATGGTGCCGGGTTTGCTGGCTGGCCTGCTTCTGGCGATCGCCATGGCAATCAGAGGTTGGGAGGGCCAGAGCGCAAGCCAGGCAGCAACCCCAAACCCCCAGCATGGCAATCGAGGGCGGAATGGCCACAGCACAGGCCAGGGAGCAACACCGGCCCCCTTCCATGGACATTGGAGGGCGGGAGGGCCAGAGCGCACGCCATGAATCAACCCCGTATCCCCACCATGGCTATCGAAGGGCGGGAGGGCCGGGGCGCAAGCACCATGGCAATCAAAGGGCAAGAGGGCCCAGGCGCAAGCCAGGCCGCAACCCCGGACACCCATCATGGCGATGAGAGGGTGTGCTGGCCGGCGTGCAGCACAGGCATCAACCCTGGACACCCAACATGGCAATTGAAGGGAAGGATGGCCTGCGTCCCTCAATCACCATGGCGATAGGAGGGCAGCAGGATGGTTTTGCAGGCCAGGCAGCAACCGTGGATCCCGGTTGCAGTGGTTGCTGGCTGGCCGTTTCAGGCAATCGCCATATGTATCGGAGGGTGGAAGGGCCAGAGTGCAGGCCAGGCATCAACCCGGGACCCCCACCATGGCAATTGGAGGGCGGGAGGGCCAGGGCGCAGGCCAGACAGCCACCACAGACTCCAACCATGGCAGTCAATGGGCGAGTGGGCCAGGGCGCATGCCAGGCAGAAACCGTGGACTCCCACCATGGCAATCGAAGGGCTGGAGGGCCTGGGCGCAACCCAGGCCACACCCCTGGACCCCATCATGGAGATGGGAGGGTGTGCTGGCTGAAGTGCAGCCTAGGCATCAACTTTGGACCCCCAACATGGCAATTGAAGGGAAGGATGGCCTGTGTCCCTCGATCGCGATGGCTATCGGAGGGCGGGAGGGCAGTATTCCAGGCCAGGCAGCAACCGCGGAACCCGGGTGCCACAGTTGCTGGCTGGCCGACTTCCCATGACCACCATGTGGATCGGAGGGTGGGAGGGCCAGAGCGCAGGCCAGGCATCAACCCCGGACCCCCATCATGGGGATCAAGGGTGGGAGGGAAGGAGCACAACCCAGCCCGCAACCTCGGACCCCCCGCCTTAGCAATCAAAGTTTGGGAGGGTTGAGTCGCAAGCCAGGCTGCAACCTCGTATGCCCACCAGGGCGATCGTAGGTGGAGGGCTGGAGCACAGGCCAGGAAGCAACCCCGGAACCCTGCATTGGCCATCGGAGGGTGGAGGGCCACAGCGCATGCCATGCATCCACCCCGGACCCCCAACATGGCAATCGAAGGTCTGGAGAGCCGGGGTGCCAGACAGGCAGCACCCGCAGACATCCACCATGGCAATCTTCGGGCGGAATTGCCTGCATCCCTGGATCGCCATGGCAATCGAGGGCGGCAGGGCCAGGGCGAAGGCCAGGCATCAACCCCCGACGCCCACCTTGGTAACCGAAGGGTGGGAGGGCTGCGCCCCTTGATCGCCATGGCGATCCGAGGGCGGTGTTGCAGGCCAGGCAGCAACTGCGGGATCCAACATGGCAATCGAAGGGCGGGATGACCTCCATCCCTCGATCGCCATGGCTATCGGAGGGCGGGAGGGCGGTATTGCAGGCCAGGCAGCAACCACGGACACCCAGGTGCCGGGATTGCTGCGTGCCCTGCTTCCGGCAATCACCATGGAGATCGCAGGGCTGGAGGGCCAGAGAGCAGGCCAGGCAGAAACCCCAGACCGCCACCATGGTGATCGAGGGCGGGATGGCTTGCGTCCCTCGATCGCCATGAAGATCAAAGGGAAGGAGTGGGGTGTTGCAGGCCAGGCAGCAACCGCGGATAGCCAACATGGCAATCGAAGGGCGGGATGGCCTGCATCCCTGGATTGCCATGGCAATAGAAGAACTGGAGAGCCAGGGTGGAGGCCAGGCAGCAACCCTGGATCCCCACCATGGCATTCGAGGGTGGAATGATCTGAGCACAGGGGAGGAAGCAACCCTGGACCCCAAATATGGCAATCGAAGGGCAGGATGGCCTGCATCCCTGGATCACCATGGCAATAGAAGGACTGAAGAGCTGGGGCGCTGGCCAGGCAGCAACCCCGGACGCCCGCCATGGCGATGGAAGGATGGGAGGGCCTGAGCGCAAGCCAGGCAGAAACCCTGGACACCACCATGGTGATCGAGGGCGGGAAGAGAGGAGCACAAACAGGCTGCAATCCCGCACCCCCGCCATGGCGATGGGAAGGCAGGCTGGCCGGAGCGCAGCCCAGGCATCAACCCTGGACCACCAACATGGCAATCAAAGGGTGGGATTGCCGGTGTCCTTCGATCGCCATGGCGATCGCAGGGCGTGTAGGTGTGGTTGCAGGCCAGGCAGCAAACTGGACTTCCAGGTGCCGGGGTTGCTGGCTAGCCTGCTTCTGGCCTTTCCCATGTCGATCTGAGTGTGGGCGTCCATGGAGCAAGCCTGGCAGCAACGCCGGACACCCACCATGGCGATTGAGGGCAGGAGTGCCGGAGCACAGGCCAGGAAGCAACCCTGGACCCCCAATCGAAGGGCTGGAGGACTGGGGCGCAGTCCAGGCAGCACCCGCAGACATCCATCATGGCAATCTTTGGGCGGCAGGGCCAGAGCGCAGGCCAGGCATCACCACCCGACCCTCTTCATGGCAACTGAAGGGCGGGAGGGCCTGCCTCTCTTGATCGCCATGGCAATCGGAGGGTGGTTTTGCAGGCCAGGCAGCAACTGCGGGCCCCAACATGGCATTCCAAGGGCGGGATGGCCTCCATCCCTTGATCGCTATGGTGATCAAAGGGCGGGAGTTTGGTCTTGCAGGTAAGGCAGCAACTGCGGACGCCCAACATGGCAATCGAAGGGTGGGATGAACTGCATCCCTTGATTGCAATGGCAATCGAAGGACAGGAGAGCCGGGTGGAGGCCAGGCAGCAACCCTGGATCTCCACCATGGCGATTGAGAGCGGGAGGGAAGGAGCGCAACCCAGCCTGGAACCTCAGACCCCCGCCTTGGAAATACAAGGGCGGGAGGGACCTGGCCCAGGCCAGGCTGCAACCCTGGACCCCGACCATGGAGATCGAGGGTGGAATGGCCGGAGCACAGGCCAGGCAGCAACCCCGGACCCCTGCCATGAACATTGGATGGCGGGAGGGCAAGAGCGCATGCCATGAATCAACCTCGGAACCCACCATGGCAATCGAACGGCAGGAGGGCCGGGGCACAGGCAATTCAGCAACCCTGGACCCCCACCATGGCCCTCGAAGGGCGGGAGGGCCGCGGAGCAGGACGATGAGCACCTGTGGACATCCACCATGGCAATCTTAGGGCGGGATTGCCTGCATCTCTGGATCGCCATGGTGATCGGAGGCCGGGAGGGCAGTGTTGCAGGCCAGGCTGCAACCTCGGTCACCCACCATGGCGATCGAGTTCGGGAAGGGTGGAGCACAGACCATGCATCAAACCAAGACCCCACCATGGCAATCGAAGAGCGAGAAGGTCGGGGCGCAGGCCAGGCAGCAACCGCGAACCCCCACCATGGCAATTGAAGTGCGGGATGGCCTGTGTCCCTCGATTGCCATGGTGATCAGAGGGCGGGTGGGCGGTGTTGCAGGCCAGGCAGCAACCCCGGACACCAACCATGAAATCGACAGCGGTAAGGCAGTACCACAAGCCAGGTTGCAACCCCGAACCCCCACCATGTCGATGGGAAGGTGGGCTGGCCGGAGGGCAGCCCAGGCATCAACCTTGGACGCCCAACATGGCAATAGAAGGGCGGGATTGCCTGTGTCCCTTGATCGCCACGGCGATCGCAGGGCGGTAGGGCGGGGTTGCAGGCAAGGCAGCAACCCTGGACTCCCGGGTGCTGGAGTTACTGGCTGGCCTGCTTCCAGCCATCTCCATGGTTATAGGAGGGCTTGAGTGCCAGGGTGCAGGCAGGGCAGCAACCCCAGACCCCCACCATGGCGATCGAGGGTGGGATGGCCAGAGCGCAAGCCAGGCAGTAGTCAGAGAAACCCACCAGGTGATTGAGGGTGGGAGCACAAGACAGGCTGCAACGCCGGACCCCTGCCATGGCAGTGGGAATGAGGGCTGGCCAGAGAGCAGGCCATGCAACAACTTTGGACCTCCAACATGGGAAACGAAGGGCAGGATGGCCGGGGCACAGGCCAGGCATCAACCACAGACCCCCACTATGGCAATCAAAGGGCAGGAGGGCCGGAGCACAGGACAGGCATCAACCGCGGACCCCCACCATGGCAATCGAAGGGCGGGATGCCCTGCGTCACTTGAACGCCATGGCGATCGGAGGGCGGGAGGGCAGTGTTGCAGGCTAGGCAGCAACCGCGGAAGCCCAGGTTCCGGGGTTGTTGGCTGGCCTGCTTCTGGCGATAACCATGGCTATCGGAGTGTGGGGGGGAGGGGTTGGGGCCAGAGCGCAAGCCAGGCAGCAATCGCAGACACCCACCATGGGGATTGAGGGTGGGAAGGTCAGAGCAAAGGCCAGGTATCAACCCTGGACACCCAACATTGCAATCGAAGGGCGGGATCGGCTGCATCCCTAGATCGCCATGGCGATCGCAGTGCGGGAGGGCGGTTTTGTAGGCCAGGCAGCAACCCCAGACTCCCTTTGTGCCGGGGTTGCTGGGTGGCCTGCTTCTAGGGATCACAATGTCGATTGGATGCGGGAGGGCCGGGGTGCAGGGCAGGCAGCAACCGCGGACCCCCACCATGGCAATCACAGGGCGGGATGACTTGCGTCCCTTGATCGCCATGGCAATTGGAGGGTGGGGGGGGGGGTGTTGCAGGCAGCAACGCTGGACAACCACCATGTCAATCGAGGGTAGGAAGGTCAGAGCACAGGCCAGGCAACAATCCTTGACCCCCAATATGGCAATCGAAGGGTGGGATTGCCTGGGTCCCTCGATCCCCATGGATTTCAGAGGGCAAGAGGGCGGTGTTGCAGGCCAGCAAGCAACCACACAACCCCGGGTACCCAGGTTGCTTGCTGGTCTGCTTCTGGCGATCACCATGGCAATTGGAGGACAGGTGTGCCAGAGCTGAAGCCAGGCAGCAGCCTTGGACACCCACCATGGCGATTGAGGGCGTGAAGTTCGTAGCACAAGCCAGGCATAAACCATGGACCCCCAAAATGGCAATCGAAGGGAGGAAGGGCCAGGGCGCAGGCCAGGCAGCAACCGCGGACCCTCACCAAGGAAATCAAAGCGCGGGATGGCCTGCATCCCTCTATTGCCATGGCGATCAGAGGGCAGGAGAGCTGGAGCAGAGGCCAGGCAGCAACCCCGGATCCCCACCATAGCGATCAAGGGCGGGAGGGCCGGTGCACAGGTCGGTAAGCAACCCTGGACACCCAACATGGCAATCCAAGGGCGGGAAGGCCCGCATCCCTCGATCGCCATGTCGATTGGAGGGCAGGAGTGCGGTATTGCAGGCCAGGTAGCAACCCCGGACCCCCGGCACGGGGTTGCTGGCTGGCCTCATTCTGGCGATCGCCATGGATATCAGAGGGTGGGAGGGCCAGAACTCAAGCCAGGCAGCAGCCCTGGAACCCCAGCATGGCAATTAAGGGTGGAATGGCCAGAGCACAGGCCAGGGAGAAACCCCGGACCCCCTCCATGGGAACAAAAAGGCAGGAGGGATTGCCTCCCTTGATCGCCATGGCGATCGGAGGGGGGTGTTGCAGGCCAGGGAGCAACACAGGACGCCCACCATGGTGATCATAGGCCGGAGGGCCGGAGTGCTGGCCAGGAAGGAACCCCGGAACCCTGCCTGGCCATCAGAGGGTTGGAGGACCAAAGCACATGACATGCATCAACCCCGGACACCCAACATGGCAATCGAAGGGCTGGAGGGCTGGGGTGCCGGACAGGCAGCACCCGGGGACATCCACCATGGTAATCTTAGGGCGGAATTGCCTGCATCCCTGGATCGCCATGGAAATCGAGGGCGGCAGGGCCAGAGTGCAGGCCAGGCATCAACCTCTGACCCCCACCATGGCAACCGAAAGGTGGTAGGGCCTGCCCCCCTTGATCACCATGGCGATCGGAGGGTGGTGTTGCAGGCCAGGCACCAACCGCAGGCTCCAACATGGAAATCAAAGCACTGGAAGGCGTCCATCCCTTGATTGCCATGGTGATCAAGGGCGGGAGTGCGGTGTTGCAAGCCAGGCAGCAACCACGGACCCCCAGGTGCAGGTTTGCTGGCTTTCCTTCTTCCGGCGATCACCATGGAGTTCGGAGTGCAGAAGGGCCAGATCGCAGGACAGGCAGCAACCGCAGACCACCATCATGGAAATCGAAGTGCGGAGAGCCAGGGCGCAGGCCATGCATCAACCCTGTACCCAAACCATGGCAATCGATGGACGGGAGGGCAGGGGGCGCAGGCCAGACAGCAACCACGGACACACACCATGGCAAACGCAGGGCAGGATAGCCTGCGTCCCTCAATTGCCATGGCGATCGGAGGACGGGAGTGCGGTGTTGCAGGCCAGGCAGCAACCACGGACTCCCGGGTGTGGGGTTGCCTTCTGGCCTGTTTCTGGTGATTGCCATGGCGATTGGAGGGCGGGAAGGCCAGAGCGCAAGCAGGGCAGCAACCCCGGACCCCCAGCATAGCAATTGAGGGTAGAAGGGCCAGAGCACAGGCCAGGGAGCAACCCTGACCCCCCACCATGGTGATCGAGGGCGGGAGGGAAGGAGTGCAACCCAGCCCGCAACCTCAGACCGCTGCCATGGCAATCAAAGGGTGGGAGGGCCTGGGCGCAGGCAAGCCAGCAACCCTGAATCCTTGCCATGGCGATCGAGCACGGGAGGGCTGGAGAGCAGGCCAGGCAGCGACCCGGACTCCCACCACTGCGATCATAGGCGGGAGGGCCGGAGGGCGGTCCAGGAAACAACCCCGGAAACACGCCATCACCATCGGAGGGTGGGAGGGCCACTGCGCACGCCATGCAGCAACCCCGGATCCCCACCATGGCGATTGAAGGGCGGGAGGGCTGGGGTGCAGGCCAGAGAGCCACCACAGAACCCCACCATGGCAATCAATGGGCTGGAGGGCTGGGCGCATGCCAGGCAAAAACCGCGGACCCCCGGGTGCAGGGGTTGCTGGCTGGCCGGCCTCCGGCTATCACAATGTGGATGGGAGGGTGCGGGGGCCAGAGCGCAGCCCAGGCATCAACCCCGGACGCCCACCATGGCGATCGGAGGGCGGGAGGGCCAGGGCACAGGCCAGGCAGCCACCACAGAACTCCACCATGGCAATCAATGGGCTGGAGGGCCCGGGGGGAAGGCCAGGTAGCAACTGCAGACTCCCATCATGGAAATCGAAAGTCTGGAGAGCCCGGGAACAAGCCTGGCCACTACCCCGGACCCCCATCATGGCGATAGGAGGGCGCGCTGGCCGGAGCGCAGCCCAGGCATAAACCCTGGATCTCCAACATGGCAATCGAAGGGAATGATGGCCTGCGTCCCTCGATTGCCATGGCGATCGGAGTGTGGGAGGGTGGAATTACAGGCCAGGCTGCAACCATGGACCCCCGGGTGCTGGCCAGCTACCGGCAACCGCCATGGGAATTGAAGGCGGGAGGGCCATGGCGATTGAGGGCGGGAAGGCCATAGCACAGGCCAGGCAGAAACAGCGGAACCCAGGGTGCAGGGGTTGCTAGCTTGCCTGCTTCTGAGATCGCCGGAGGGTGGGAAGGCCAATGCGCAGGCAAGGCAGCAACACCGGATCCCCGCCATGGTGATGGGAGGGCTGGAACGCCGGAGTGCAAGCCAGGCAGCAACCCGGACCCCCACCATGGCAACGGAAGGTGGGAGGGAGGGAGCAGAGTCCAGGCAGAAACCCCGGACCCCCTCCATGGACATTGGAGGGCGGAAGGGCCAGAGAGCAGGCCATTCATCAACACCCAACCCTCACCATAGCAATCGAAGTGAGGGATGGCATGCGTCCCTCAAGCGCCATGGATATCAGAGGGCGAGAGTGCAGTGTTGCAGGCCAGGCATCAGCCCCGGACCCCCACCATGGCAATCAAAGTGCGGGAGGGCCAGGGCACAGGCCAGTCCGCAACCCCAGACCCCCGCCATGGCAATTGAAGTGCGGGATAGCCTGCATCCCTCAATCGCCATGAGATAGGAGTGCGGGAGGGCCATGTTGCAGGCCAGGCAGCAACCATGGACCCCTGGCTGCCGGGGTTGCTGGCTGGCCTGCTTCTGGCCATTGCCAGGTCGATCTGAGTGCAGGAGTCCAGAGCACAAGCCAAGCAGCAACACCGGACACCCACCATGGTGATCGAGGGCGGGTAGGTCGGAGGACAGGCCAAGCAACAACCCTGGACCCCCAAAATGGCAATAGAAGAGCGGGAATGCTTGCGTCCCACGATCCCCATGGTGATTAGAGGGCGTGAGGGCCGTGTTGCAGGCCAGGAAGCAACCGTGGAACCCCGGGTACCCGGGTTGCTTGCTGGCCTGCTTCTGGCAATCACCATAGTGATAGGAGGGTGGTGGTGGGGCAGAGCGCAGGGCAGAAAGTTCGTAGCACAGGCCAGGCATCAACCATAGACCTCCAACATGTCAATCGAAGGTCGGGATTGCCTGCATCCCTCGATTGCCATGGTGATTGCAGTGTGGGAAGGCAGTGTTGCAGGCCAGGCAGGAAGCCTGGACCCCCGGGTGCCGGGGTTGCTGGCTGGCCTTCTTTGAGAGATCACAATGTCTATCGGAGTTCGGGAGGGCCGGGGCACAGGTCAGGCTGCAACTGTGGACCCCCAACATGGCGATTGAGGGCGGGAGGGACGGGCGCAGGCCATGCATCAAACCCAGGTCACGAACATGGCAATCGAAGGGCGGGAAGGCCAGGGTGCAGGCCAGGCAGCATCGCAGACCCCCACCATTGCAATCAAAGAGCGGGATGGCCTGCGTCCCTCCATCGCGATGGCAATTGGAGGGCGGGAGGGCGGTGTTGCAGGCCAAACAGCAACCACAGAACCCCGGGTGCAGGGTTTGCTGTCTGGCCTGCTTCTGGGGATCGCCATGGTGATTGGAGGGCTGGTGAGCCAGAGCGCTGGCCAGTCAGCAACCCTGGACCTCCACCAGGGCAATCGAAGGGCAGGATGGCCTGCATCCCTCGATCGCCATGGCGATAGGAGGGCGGGAGGGCCATGTTGCAGGCCAGGCAGCAACCCAGGACGCCCACCATGGCTATTATAGACCGGAGTGCCGGAGAGCTGGCCAGGAAGCAACCCCAGAACCCTGCCATGGCCATCGGAGGATTGGAGGGCCACAGCACATTCTATGCATCAACCCCGGACACCCAACATGGCAATCGAAGGGCTGGAGGGCCGGTGTGCCGGACAGGCATCACTCGGGAACATCCACCATGGTAATCTTAGGGTGGAATTGCCTGCATCCCTGTATTGCCATGGCAATCAAGGGCGGCAGGGCCAGAGTGAAGGCCAGGCATCAACCCACGACCCCCACCATGGCAACCGAAGGGCAGTAGGGCCTGCCCTCCTTGATCACCATGGCAATCGGAGGGTGGTGCTGCAGGCCAGGCAGCAACTGCGGGCCCCAACACTGAAATCAAAGCACTGGAAGGCCTCCATCCCTTGATCGCCATGGTGATCGAAGGGCGGGAGTGTGGTGTTGCAGGCCAGGCAGCAATCGCTGACCCCCAACATGGCAATCGATGGGCGAGATGTCCTGCATCCTTGATCGCCATTGCAATCGAAGGTCAGGAGAGCAGGAGCGCAACCCAGGCTATAACCCTGGATGCCTGCTTAGGCAATGGGAGCGTGGGTTGGCTAGATCGCAGCCCAGGCATAAAACCTGGACCCCCAACATGGCAATCGAAGGGCGGGATGGCTTCCATTCTTCGATCGCCATGGCGATCGGATTGCGGTAGGGCGGTGTTGCAGGACAGGCAGTAACCACGGACCACCACCATGGCAATCGAAGGGCAGGAGAGCTGGGGCGGAGGCCAGGCAGCAACCTGGGATACCCACGATGGCAATTGAGGGCGGTATGGCCAGAGCGCAGGCCAGGCAACAGCCCGGGAACACCCCCATGGCGATCAGACAGTGGAAGGGCCATGGAGCAGGACAGGCAGCAGCCCAGGACCCCCGCCATGGCCATCGAAGGGCGGGAGGGCCAGAGCACAGGCCAGGTAGCCACCACGGGCCCCGTCATGGACATTGGAGGGCAGAATGGCCAGAGTGTTCACCATGAATCAACGCCGGACCTCCAACATGGCGATCAGAGGGCGGAAGGGCCATGGCGCAGGACAGGCAGCAACCCCATACCCCCTCCATGGCAATCAAGGTGGGGAGGGTAGAATGCAGGCCAGGCATCAACCACGAACTCCCACCATGGCAATCGAAGGGCCAGGGGGCCCGGGTGCAGGCCAGGCCGCAACCCCGGACCCCGTCATGGCGATGAGAGGGCGGGCTGGTCAGAGCACAGCCCAGGAATCAACCCTGGACACTCAACATGGCAATCGAAGGGAAGGATGGCCTGCGACCCTCGATCGCCATGTCAATCGGGGGACAAGAGGGCGGTATTGCACGCCAGGCAGCAACCGCGGATCCCCGGTTGCCGGTGTGGCTGTCTGGCCGGCTTCCGGGAACACCATGTGGATCAGAGGGTGGGAGGGCCAGAGCGCAGGCCAGGAATCAACCCCAACCACCATGATGCCGATCGAGGGCGGCAGGGAAGGACCGCAACCCAGCCCACAACCTCGGACCCCCGCCATGGCAATCGTACCCCTGGAGGGTCAGGGCGCAGGCCAGGCAGCACCCACGGACATCCACCATGGCAATCTTAGGGCGGGATTGCCTGCATCCCTGTATTGCCATGGCTATTGGAGGGCGGGCTGTCGGTTTTGCATGCCACTCAGCAACCACGGACCCCCGGATGCTGGGGTTGCTGGCTGGTCTGCTTCCGGCGATCGCCATGTCGATCAGAGGATGGGAGGGACAGAGCGCAGGACAGGCAGCAACTGTGGACCCCCACCATGGCATTCGAGGGTGTCAGGTCCAGAGCACAGGCCAGGCATCAACCCCCGACCCACACTTGGCAACCGAGGGGCGAGAGTGCCTGCCTCCCTTGATCACCATGGTGATTGGAGGGTGGTGTTGCAGGCCAGGCAGCAATCGCGGATACCCAACATGGCAATCGATTGGCGGGATGGCCTGCATCCCTCGATCGCCATGGCAATCGGAGGATGGGAGTGCGGTGTTGCAGGCCAGGCAGTAACCACAGAATCCCGGGTGCTGGGGTTGCCTTCAAGCCTGTTTCTGGTGATCGCCATGGCGATCAGAGGATGGGAGGGCCAGAGCGCAAGCCAGGCAGCAACCCCGGACCCCCAGCATAGCGATCGAGGGCAAAAGGGGCAGAGCACTGGCCAGGGAACAACCCCGGATCATAACCATGGTGATCGAGGGTGGGAGGGAAGGAGCGCAACCCAGCCCACAACCTTGGACCACCGCCATGGCAATCCAAGGGTGGGAGGGCTGGGGCGCAGGCCAGCCAGCAACCCCGAATCCCCACCAAGGTGATCGAGCGCGAGAGGCTGGAGGGCAGGTCAGGCAGCAACCCGGTTCCCCACCACTGCTATCATAGGCGGGAGGGCCTAAGCGCAGTCCAGGCAGCCACCACGGACCCACATCATGGCGATTGTATGCTGGAGGGCCGGAGCGCAGGCCATGAAGCAACCCTGGAACCACGCCATGGCCATCGGTGGGTGGGAGGGCCACTGTGCACGCCATGCATCAACCCCAGAACCCCACCATGGCAATCGGGCTGGAGGGCAGGGATGCAGGCCAGGCAGCAAACCGGATTCCCACCATGGAGAACAAGGGCGGGAGGGCTGGAGCACAGGCCAGGAAGAAACCCCGGACCCCCAACATGGAAATCAAGGGCAGAATGGCCAGAGCACAGGCCATGGAGCAACCCCGGACCCCCGTCTTGGGCATTGGAGGGTGGGATGGCCAGAGCGCCCACCATGAATCAACCCCGGATCCCCACCATGGCAATTGAAGGGCGGGAGGGCCAGGGTGCAGGTCAGAGAGCCACCACGGACCCCCACCATGGCAATCAAAGGGGAGGATTGCTGGGCACATGCTAGGCAGCAACCTGGACTCCCACCACTGCGATCATAGGCGGGAGAGCTGGAGCGCAGTCCAGGCAGCCACCATGGACCCACATCATGGCAATTGTAGGCTGGAGGGCCGGAGCGCAGTCCAGAAAACAATGCTGGAAACACGCCATGACCATCGGAGGGTGGGAGGGCCACTGCGCACGCCATGCATCAACCCCAGATCCTCATCATGGTGACTGAAGGGTGGGAGGGCCGGGGTGCAGGCCAGAGAGCCACCATGGACCCCCACCATGGCAATCAAAGGGCGGGAGGGCCGGGCGCATTCCAGGCAAAAACCGCGGACCCCCGGGTGCAGGGGTTGCTGGCTGGCCGGCTTCCTGCGATCGCAATGTGGATCGGAGGGTGCGGGGGCCAGAGCGCAGCCCAGGCATCAACCCCGGATGCCCACCATGGCAATCAGAGGGTGCAAGGGTTGGGGTGCAGGCCAGGAGGCAATCGCGGACCCTCAACATGGCAATCGAGGGCGGGAGGGCCCGGGCGCAGGCCAGGCAGCAACTGCGGACTCACATCAGGGAAATCGAAGGGCTGGAGGGCCCGGGCATAAGCCAGGCCGCAACCCCGTACCCCCATCATGGCAATGGGAGGGCTCGCTGGCCAGAGCGCAGCCCAGGCATCAACCCTGGATCCACAACATGGCAATCGAAGGGAAGGATGGTCTGCGTCCCGCAATTGCCATGGTGATCGGAGGGCAGGAGGGCGGTATTGCAGGCCAGGCTGCAACCACGGACCCCCGGGTGCCAGGGTTGCTGGCTGGCCAGCGTCCGGCGACCACCATATGGATCGGAGGGTGGGAGGGCCAGAGCGCAGGCCAGGCATCAACCCCGGACCCCTGGGTGCTGGGGTTGAAAGCTGGCCTGCTTCCGGCGATCGCCATGTCGATCGGAGGATGGGAGGGAGAAAGCGCATAACTTGCAGCAACCATGGACCCCCCTCCATGGCATTCGAGGGCGGCAGGGCCAGAGTGCAGGCCAGGCATCAACCCCCGTCCCCCACCTTGGTAACCGAGGGGCGGGAGTGTCTGCCTCCATTGATCGCCATGGTGATTGGAGGGAAATGTTGCAGGCCGGGCAGCAACCCCAGGCCCCAACATGGCAACCGATGCCAGGCAGCAACCCAGGATGCCCATCATGGCAATCGTAGGGGGGACGGCCGGAGCGCAGGCAAGGAAGCAACCCCGGAACCCAGCCATGGCCATCGAAGGGTGGGTGGGCCGGAGTGAAACCCAGACCGCAACCCCAAGCCTGCGCTTTGGAGATGGGAGTGTGGTTTGGCCGGAGCGCAGCCCCGGAATCATCCCTGGACCCCTAACATGGCTATTGTAGGGCGAGAAGGCCTCCATCCCTTGATCGCCATGGCGATTGGATTGTGGGAGGGCGGTGTTGCAGGCCAGGCAGCAACCGCGGACCCCTGAGTGCCGGGTTGCTGGCTTTCCTGTTTCTGGCCGTGGCCATGGAAATCGAGCGAGGTAGGGTCAGAGTGCAGGACAGGCAGCAACCGCGGACCACCACAATGGCAATTGAAGGGCGGGAGAGCCGGGACGCAGGCCACACAGCAATCCCAGATCCCCACCATGGCGATTGAGGGCAGGAGTGCCGGAGCAAGGCCAGGAAGCAATCCTGGACCCCCAACATGGCAATCGAAGGGCTGGAGGACCGGGGCGCAGTCCAGGCAGCACCCGCAGACATCCATCATGGCAATCTTTGGGCGGCAGGGCCAGAGCGCAGGCCAGGCATCACCACCCGACCCTCTTCATGGCAACTGAAGGGCGGGAGGGCCTGCCTCTCTTGATCGCCATGGCAATCGGAGGGTGGTTTGGCAGGCCAGGCAGCAACCGCAGGCCCCAACATGGCAATCCAAGGGCGGGATGGCCTCCACCCCTCGATCGCTATGGTGATCAAAGGGCGGGAGTTTGGTCTTGCAGGTAAGGCAGCAACTGCGGACGCCCAACATGGCAATCGAAGGGTGGGATGAACTGCATCCCTTGATTGCAATGGCAATCGAAGGACAGGAGAGCCGGGTGGAGGCCAGGCAGCAACCCCGAATCTCCACCATGGCGATTGAGAGCGGGAGGGAAGGAGCGCAACCCAGCCTGGAACCTCAGACCCCCACCTTGGAAATACAAGGGCGGGAGGGACGTGGCCCAGGCCAGGCTGCAACCCTGGACCCCGACCATGGAGATCGAGGGCGGAATGGCCGGAGCACAGGCCAGGCAGCAACTCCGGACCCCTGCCATGAACATTGGATGGCGGGAGGGCAAGAGCACATGCCATGAATCAACCTCGGAACCCACCATGGCAATCAAATGGCAGGAGAGCCGGGGCACAGGCCATTCAGCAACCCTGGACCCCCACCATGGCCCTCGAAGGGCGGGAGGGCCGTGGAGCAGGACAATGACCACCCGTGGACATCCACCATGGCAATCTTAGGGCGGGATTGCCTGCATCTCTGGATCGCCATGGTGATCGGAGGCCGGGAGGGCAGTGTTGCAGGCCAGGCTGCAACTCGGACACCCACCATGGTGATCGAGTGCGGGAAGGGCGGAGCACAGACCATGCATCAAACCAAGACCCCCACCATGGCAACCGAAGAGCGAGAAGGTCGGGGCGCAGGCCAGGCAGCAACCCAGGACACCAACCATGCAATCGACAGTGGGAAGGCAGTACCACAAGCCAGGTTACAACCCCGGACCTCCGCCATGTTGATGGGAAGGCGGGCTGGCCGGAGGGCAGCCCAGGCATCAACCTTGGACGCCCAACATGGCAATAGAAGGGCGGGATTGCCTGTGTCCCTTGATCGCCATGGCGATCGCAGGGCGGTAGGGCGGGGTTGCAGGCAAGGCACCAACCACAGAACCCTGGGTGCCTGGGATGCTTGCTGGACTGCTTCCAGCGATCGCCATGGCGATCAGAGGTCTGGAGGTCCAGAACGCAGGCCAGGCAGCAACCCCGGACCCCAACCATGGAAATGGGAAGTCAGGCTGCCCGGAGCGCGGCCCAGACATCAATCTTGGACCCTCAACATTGCAATCGAAGGGCAGGATGGCCTGAGTCCCTGGATCGCCATGGGGTTCACAGGGAGGGAGAGCAGTGTTGCAGGCCAGGCAGCAACTGCGGACCCCCGGGTGCACAGGTACTGGCTGGCATGATTCCAATGATCGCCATGTCGATCGGAGGGGGGGGGGGCATCCCGCAGGCCTTGCATTAACCCCGGACCCCCACAATGGCAATCGAGGAGTGGGAGGGCTTGGGCGAGGCCAGGCAGCAACTGCGGACCTCCACCATGGCCATGGGAAGGCGGGATGGTAAGAGCGAAGGCCATGCATCAACCCCGAACCCCCACCTAGGCAATCAAAGGGCAAGAAAGGTGGGGCGCAGGGCAGGGAGAAACCTAGGACCCCCACCATTGTGTTCAAGGGCTGGTGGGCCAGAGCGCAGGCCAGGCAACACCGCCCAAGCACCACCAGGGCCATCGGAGGGTGGTAGGGCCAGAGCACAGACATTGCATCAACCCCGGACACACACCATGGCAATTGCAGTGCGGAAGGGCAGGGTTGCAAGCCAGGGAACAACTCAGGACCCCCAGTGCTGGAGTTGCTGGCTGGCCTGCGTCTAGCGATCACAATGTAGATCGGAGTGCAGGAGGGCCAGGGCGCAGGCGAGGCAGCAACCGCGGACATCCACCATGGCGATTGAAGGCTGTGGTCCGGGGCACAGGCCATGCATTAACCCCAGACCCCCACCATGTAAATTGAAGGGCAGGATTGCCTGTGTCCCTTGATCGCAGAACGTGGGGGCGGTGTTGCAGGCCAGGCAGCAACCCAGGACCCCTGGGTGCCAGGGTCGCTGGCTGGCCTTCTTCTGGCGATCGCCATGGTGATCAGAGGATGGAAGGGCCAGAGCGCAAGCCAGGCCACAACTCCGAACCCCAGCCATGGCAATCGAAGGGCAGAACATCTGGGGCACAGGCCATGCATCAACTTCAGACCCCCACCTTGGCAATCAAAGGGCAGGAGGGCTGGTGCACAGGCCATGCAGCATTCCTGGACCCCTGCCATGGACATTGGAGGTTGAGAGGGCCAGAGCGCAGGCCATGCATCAACACCGGACCCTCACCATGGCAATCGAAGGGCGGGATGGCCTTGCTGGGAGCCGGTCCATCCTTGCTGTTTCTAGGGACCTGGCATATATGGCATACTGTTCTTAATATATTTGATCACCTTCTTGGCACTATGTGTTTTAACCTAGGTCACCTCTCCGAGAAAGGTTGTTTCCCCAGGTAGGGATTTTCCCCTGAAGTTAGGGAGGGAATAAAACCTCTTAACTAAGTGCCAGGCGGGTAATTAATCACTTTAACTACGAACAATCATGCTTAAGCTACATAATCTTTACTCCCTGGAATGGAGATAAGAAACGCCCTAACCTTTGGAATAGAGATTGATAGGATTAGAATCAACTGGTATAAATACAGATGCAACAAGACAACAAGGGACAGAACCTAGAGAGGCAGACTGAGACAGACCCAAGACACAGAAGTCAGAACCTACAGACAGAACCTACAGACAGAACTTAAGAGACAGAACTTAGGAGACAGAACTTACACGGAACTTAGAAGACAGAACCTGGCTGGAGATCCTAACCAGAACTTCGCTGGAGATCCTGACCAGAACTTGGCTAGAGGAACCTGGCTATGATGATCACCCGATGGCTGCCTCCGTGTCAAGAGAACCTGACTAGAACTTGGACAGAACCTGGCTGGAGAACCTAGCGAGGGAACATGGCTACAGAACCTGGCTGGAGATCCTGACAAGAGAACCCAACTATGCTGATGAACTGAACACTGCCTCTGTGCCATTCATTCCTTCTTCACTGACTCCATCCACACCTTTGGGGACCCCTGGACCCACTGGGGCTGGACCCCAGCATGGCCTGAATCCCTAGATAGCCCTGGCTATTGAAAAGCGGGAGGGCAGTTTTATAGGCCAGGCAGCAACCCCGGACCCCAGGTGCCAGGGTTGCTGGCTGGCCTGCCTCCGGCGATTGCCATGTCGATCGGAGTGGGAGAAGGCCAGGGCGCAGGCCAAGCATCAACCAAAGAACCCTGGGTGCCGGGGATGCTGGCTGGACTGCTTCTCGCGATCGCCAAGGCAATCAAAGGTCTGGAGTGCCAGGGCACAGGCCAGGCAGCATCCCCGGACCCCAACCACGCAAATGGGAAGGCGGGCTGGCCGGAGCGCAGCCCAGGCATCTACCCTGGACCCCCAACATGGCAATCGAAGGGCACGAGGGCCGGTGTGGGGGCCAGGCATCAACCACGGACCCCGACCATGGCAATTGAGGGCAGGAGGGCCGGAGCGCAACCCAGGCCTCAACCCTGGACCCCCGCCATGGCAATCGAAGGGCGGAGGGTGGGGCGCATGCCATGCATCAAGCCCGGACCCTCACCATGGCAATAAATGGGCGGAATGGCCTGCGTCCCTCCATTGCCATGGCGATCGAAGTGTGGGTGGGCGGTGTTGCAGGCCAGGTATCAACCGCAGAACCCTTGGTGCTGGGGATGCTGGCTGGACTGCTTCCAGGGATCGCCATGGCGATCAGAGGTCTGGAGGTCCACTGCGCAGGCCAGGCAGCAAACTCGGACCCCAGACATGGGGATGGGAAGGCGGGTTGGTTCGAGTGCAAGCCATGCATCAACCCTGGACGCCCACCATAGCAATCAAAGGGCGGGAGGAATGGGGCGCAGGCCAGGCAGCAACCGTAGACCCCCACCATCACCATTGGAGTGCGGGAGAGCCAGAGCGCAGGCAATGCAGCAACCCTGGACCCCCACAATGGCAATAGAAAGGCGGGAGGCCCGGGGCGCAGTGCATGCAGCAACCCTGTACCCCCAGCATGGCGATCGAGGGAGGGAGGGCCGGAGCGCAACCCAGGCTGAAACACCGGACCCCCGCCCTGGCAATCGAAGGCTGAGAGGGCTGGAGCGCAGGCCATGCATCAAACCCGGACCTCCACCATGGCATTCGAAGGGAGAGATGGTCGGGGCACAGGCCAGGCCGCAACTGAGAACTGACACAATGGCAATCGAAGTGCGGGATAGCCTGCGTCCCTCGATTGCCATGGTGTTCAGAAGGTGGGTGGGCAGTGTTGCAGGCCAGGCATCAACTGCAGAACCCTGGGTGCAGGGGATGCTGGCTGAACTCCTCCCGTTGATCGTCATGGTGATCAAAGTGCAGCAGGGCCAGAACACAGGCCAGGCAGCAACCCTGGATGCCCACCATGGTGATGGAAGGGCGGGAGGGCCTGAGTGCCAGCCAGGCAGCAACTCTGGTCACCAACCATGGTGATCAAGAGTGGGAAGGCAGGAGCACAAGCAAGGCCACTACCCCGGATGCTCGCCATGGCATCAAACCCGGACCTCCACCATGGCATTCGAAGGGAGAGATGGTCGGGGCACAGGCCAGGCCGCAACTGAGAACTGACACAATGGCAATCGAAGTGCGGGATAGCCTGCGTCCCTCGATTGCCATGGTGTTCAGAAGGTGGGTGGGCAGTGTTGCAGGCCAGGCATCAACTGCAGAACCCTGGGTGCAGGGGATGCTGGCTGAACTCCTCCCGTTGATCGTCATGGTGATCAAAGTGCAGCAGGGCCAGAACACAGGCCAGGCAGCAACCCTGGATGCCCACCATGGTGATGGAAGGGCGGGAGGGCCTGAGTGCCAGCCAGGCAGCAACTCTGGTCACCAACCATGGTGATCAAGAGTGGGAAGGCAGGAGCACAAGCAAGGCCACTACCCCGGATGCTCCCCAGGCATCAACACTGGACCCCCACCATGGCAATCAAAGGGCAAGAAGGTCGGGGCACAGGCCATGCATCAACCCCGGACCCCCACCATGACAATCGAAGGGCGAGAGGGCCGGGGCGCAGGACAGGCAGCATCCATGGACCCCCACCATGGCAATAGATGGGCGGAATGCCCTGCGTCCCTCCATTGCCATTGCAATCAGAGGGCGGGTGGGTGGTGTTGCAGGCCAGGCATCAACCGCAGAACCCTGGGTGCCGGGGATGCTGGCTGGACTGCTTCCGGCGATCGCCATGGCGATCAGAATTCTGGAGGTCCAGGGATCAGGCCAGGCAGCAACCGCGGACCCTAGCCATGGCAATGGGAAGGTGGACTGGCCGGAGCGCAGCCCAGACATCAACCCTGGATCCCCAACATGGAAATCGAAGGGCAGGAATGCCAGGGCACATGCCAGGCATCAACCGCCTCCCCCCCTGCCATGGCAATCGAGGGCGGGAGGGCTGGAGAACAACCCAGGCGGCAACCCCGGACCCCTTCCAGGCAAACGAAGGGCGGAGGGTGGGGCGCATGCCATGCATCAAGACCGTACCCTCACCATGGCAATTGAAGGGTGGGAAGGCCGGGGCGCAGGCCAGGCAGCAACCGCGGACTCCCACCATGGCAATGAAAGTGTGGGTTGGCCTGCGTCCCTCGATTGCCATGGCGATGGGAGTTCGGGTGGGCGATGTTGCAGGCCAAGCATCAACCACAGAACCCTGGGTGACAGGGATGCTGGCTGGACTGCTTCTGGTGATCGCCATGGTGATCAGAGGTCTGGAGGGCCAGAGCGCAAGCCATGCAGCAACCCAGGACCCCCACCATGGCAATCGAAGGGCCGGAGGGCCGGGGCGCAGGCCAGGCAGCAACCGCGGACCTCCACCATGGCCATCGGAAGGCGGGAGGGCCAGAGCTCAGACCATGCAGCAACCCAGGACCCCCTCCATGCCAATCGAAGGGCCGGAGGGCCATAACGCAGGGCATGCAGCAACCCCGGACCCACACCATGGCAATCGACGGGCGGGAAGTCCTGCGTTCCTCCATCGACATGGAGATCGGGGGGCGTGAGGGTAGTGTTGCAGGCCAGGCAACAACTGCAGAACCATGGTTGCCGGGGTTGCTGGCTGGCCAGCTTCCGGGGATCGCTATGGTGATCGGAGGGCGAGAGGCCCAGAGCACAGGCTAGGCAACAACCCCGGATGCCTGCCATGGCGATTGGAAGGCTGGCTGGCCACAGCGCATCCCAGGCATCAATCCTGGACCCTCAACATGTCAATCAAAGGATGGAATGGTCTGCATCCTTGGATCTCCATAGCGATCACAGAGTGGGAGGGCAGTGTTGCAGGCCAGGCAGCAACCGGAACCCCAGGGTGCAGGGATTGCTGGCTGGCATGCTTCCGGTGATCTCCATGTCGATTTGAGGGTGGAGGGCCATAGCGCAGGACATGCATTAACCACGGACCCCCACCATGGCAATCGAAAGTCGGGAGTGCCGGGGCGAGGCCAGGGAGCAACTGCTGACTCCCCCCATGGACATCGGATGGTGGGAGGGTGAGAGCGCAGGACATGCATCAATCCTGGACCCCCACCATGGCAATTGAAGGGCGGGAGGCCCGGGCCGCAGGACAAGCAGCAACTCCGGATGCCCCCCATGGGTGTCGAAGGTTGGAGGGCCGGAGCCCAGGCTAGGAAGCAACCCCGGACACCCACCATGTCGACAGAGGGCGGGATGGTCGGAGCACAGGCCAGGCATCAACACTGGACCCCCAACATGGCAATCGAAAGGCGGGATTGCCTACGTCCCTCTATCGCCATGGCGATCGCAGGGTGGGAGGGTGGTGTTGCAGGCCAGGAAGCAACCACGGACCCCTGGGTGCCGGGGTTGTTGGTTGGGTTCTTCTAGAGATCACAATGTCGATCGGAGTGCCCGAGGGACGGGGGGTAGGCCAGGCTCCAACCGCGGACTTCCACTATGGCGATCAAGGGTGGGAGGCCTGGGGCGCAGGCCAGTCAGCACCCGCGGACCCCCGCCATGGCAATGGGTAGGCGGGATGATCGGAGCACAGGCCATGCATCAACCCTAGACCCCCAACATGGCAATTGAAAGGAGGGAGGGCCGGGGCACAGGACATGCATCAACAGCGGACTCCCACCATGGCAATCAAAGGGCAGGAGGGCTGGTGCACAGGCCAGGCAGCAACCCTGAACCCACGCCCTGGACATTGGAGTTTAGAGGGCCAGAGCACAGGCCATGCATCAACAGCGGTCCCTCACCATGGCAATTGAAGGGAGGGATGGCCTGCATCCCTTGATTGCCATGGCGATCGAAAAGAGGGAGCGCGGTGTTGTAGGCCAAGCGGCAACCCCGGACCCTCGGGTGCTGGGGTTGCTGCCTGGCCTGATTCTGGCGATCACCATGTATATTGGAGTGGGGGAGGGCCAGAGCGCAGACCATGCATCTAAATCGGATGCCCACCATTGCAATCGAAGTGTGAGTGGACCAGGGCGGAGGCCAGGCAGCAACCGCAGACCTCCACCATGGCCATAGGAGGGCAGGGGGGCCATGCATCAACACCGGTCCTCTGCCATGGCAATCGAAGGGCGAGAAGGTCGTGGCGCAGGTCAGGCAGCAACCGCGAAACCCCACCATGGCAATTGAAGTGCGGGATTGCTTGCGTCCCTGGATGGCCAAGGAAAAGGAGGGCGGGTGGGCGGTTTTGCTGGCCATGCAGCAACCACAGATACCTATCATGGCGATCGAGGGCGGGAAGTTTGGAGCACAGGCCAGGCATCAACCCTGGACCCCCAACATGGTAATGGAAGGGCGGGATTGCCTGCGTCCCTCGATCGTCATTGCGATTGCAGGGCGGGAGGGCGATTTTGCAGGCCAGGCAGCAACCCCTGATTCCAGGGTGCCAGGGTTGCTTGCTGGACTGCCTGTAGCGATCACAATGTCGATGGGAGTGCGGGAGGGCTGGGGCTAAGGGCAGGCAGCAACCGCGGACTCCCACCATAGTGATCGAGGGAAGGAGGGACGAGGCGCAGGCCATGCATCAATCCTGGACCTCCACCATTCCAATCGAAGTGCGAGAGGGCCGGGCCGCAAGCCAGGAAGCAACTGTGGACCCACATGATGGCAATCAAAGGGCGGGATGGCCTGCGTCCCTTGATCAGCATGGCGATCGGAGGGCGGGAGGGCGGTGTTGCAGGCCAGGCAGCAACCCTGGACACCCACCATGTTGATCGAAGGCGGGATGGTCAGAGCACAGGCCAGGCATCAAACCTGGACCCCCAACATAGCAATCGAAGGGCAAGATTGCCTGCATCGCTCGATCACCATGGTGATAGCAGAACGTGAGTGAGGGGTTGCAGGCTGACCTGCTTCAGGCGATCGCCATGGCGATCATGGGGTGGGAGGGCCAGAGCGCAACCCAGGCCACAACCCCGAACCCCTGCCATGGCAATCGAAGGGCAGGAGGGCCGGGGCACAGGCCATGCATCAACTTCAGATACCCAGCATGGAAATCGAAGGGCGGGAGGGCAGGTGCACAGGCCAGGCAGCAACCCTGGACCCATGCCATGGACATTGGAGGTCAAGAGGGCCAGAGCACAGGCCATGCATCTAGAGATCACAATGTCAATAGGAGTGCAGGAGGGCCAGTGCACAGGCCAGGCTCCAACCGCGGACCCCTACTATGGCGATTGGGGCGGGAGGACGGGGCGCAGGCCAGTCAGCATCTGCGGACCCCCACCGTGGCGATGGGTAGGCGGGCTGATCGAAGCGCAGGCCATGCATCAACCCTGAACCCCCAAAATGGCAATCGAAGAGAGGGAGGGCCGGCTCAGAGGACATGCATCAACCGCAGACCCCCACCATGGCAATCGAAGGGTGAGATTCCCTGCGTCCCTCGATCGCCATGGTGACCGCAGGGCAGGAGGGCGGTGCTGCAGGCCAGGAAGCAACACGTACCCTAGGGTGCCGGGGTTGCTGGATGGGTTCTTCTAGAGATCACAATGTCAATCGGAGTGCGGGAGGGTTGGGGCGCAGGCCAGGCTCCAACCATGGACCCCCAACATGGTGATCGAGGGCGGGAGGGCCGGGGTGCAGGCCAGTCAACATCCGCGGACCCCCACCATGGCAATCGAAGGGCGGGATGTCGGGTGTCTCTCCATTGCTATGGCGATCATAGGGCGGGAAGGCCAGAGAGCAACACAGGCCGCAACCCTAACACCCGCCATGGCAATCGACGGGCAGGAGGGCTGGGGCACAGGCCATGCATCAACCTCAGACCCCCAGCATGGTAATAGAAGGCCAGGAGGACAGGTGCACAGGCCAGGCAGCAATCCCAGACCCACGCCATGGACATTGGAGTTCGAGATGGCCAGAGCGCAGGCCACGCATCAACACCGGACCCTCATCATGGCAATCAAAGGGAGGGAGGGCCAGTGCACAGGCCAGGCAGCAACCCCGGACCCAAGCCATGGACATTGGAGTTCGAGAGGGTGAGAGCACAGGCCATGCATCAACACTGGACCCTCATCATGGCAATCGAAGGGAGGGATGGCCTGAGTCCCTCGATCACCATGGCGTTTGGATAGAGGGAGCGCGGTGTTGTAGGCCAGGCAGCAACCCCAGACCCCCGGGTGCCGGGGTTGCTGTCTGGCCTGCTTCTGGTGATCGCCATGACTATTGGTTGGGGGAGGACCAGAGCGCAGGCAATGCATCAACCCTGGACGACCACCATGGCAATTGAAGTGTGGGAGGACCGGGCGCAGGCCAGGCTGCAACACCGGACCCCCACCCTGGCAATCGAGGGCGGGAGGGCCTGAGCGCAACCAAGGCCACAACACCGGACCCTTGCCGGAGCAATCGAAGGGCGGGACCCCGGGGAGCAGTCCATGCGTCAAACCTGGACCCCACCATGGAAATCAAAGGGCGAGAAGTTCGTGGCACAGGTCAGGCAGCAACCGCGAAACCCAACCATGGCAATCAAAGTGTGGGATTGCCTCTGTCCCTGGATCGCCATGGCGTCGGAGGGCGGGTGGGCGATGTTGCAGGCCAAGCAGCAACCAGAGAACCCTGGGTGCCGAAGATGTTGGCTGGACTTTTTCTGGAGATCGCCATGGCAATCAGAGGTCTGGAGGGCCAGAGCGCAGGCCAGGGAGCAACTCCGGACACCCACCATGGCGATTGTGGGTGTGAAGGCCAGAGCACAAGCCAGGCCGCAACCGCGGACCCCCGCCATCGCAATGGGAAGGCTGCCTGGCCACATCGCATCCCAGGCATCAATCCTAGACCCCCAACATGGCAATCGAAGGGCGGGATTGCCTATGTCCCTCTATTGCCATGGCGATCGCAGGGCGGAAGGACGGTGTTGCAGGCCAGGAAGCAACACGGACCCCTGGGTGCCGGGGTTGCTGGATGGGTTCTCCTAGAGATCACAATGTTGATCGGAATGAAGGAGGGCCAGGGCGCAGGCCAGGCTACAACCGCGGACACCCACTATGGTGATGGGTTGGCGGGCTGGTCGGAGCGCAGGCCATGCATCAACCCTTGACCCCCTACATGGCAATCGAAGGGCGGGAGGGCCGGGGCACAGGACAGGCATCAACCCTGGACCCCCAACATTGAAATCGAAGGGTGGGATTGCCTGCGTCCCTCAATCGTCATGGCGATCACTGAACGTGAGTGCGAGGTTGCATGCTTGCCTGCTTCCTGCGATCGCCGTATGTATCAGAGTGGGTGAGGGCCAGAGCGCAGGCAGTGCATCAATCCTGGACGCCCACCATGGCAATCAAAGTGTGGGAGGACTGGGGCGCAGGGCAGGCCGCAACACTGGACCCCCACCATGGCCATCAGAAGGCGGGAGGGCCATGCATCAACCCTGGACCCCCACCATGGCAATCGAAGGGCAAGATGCCCTGCGTACCTTGATCGCCATGGTGATCGCATGGCGGGAGGGCAGTGTTGCAGGCTAGGCAGCAACCGCGGAACCCCAGGTGCCGGGGTTTCTGGCTGGCCTGCTTCTGGCGATCACCATGGCGATTGGAAGGCGGAGGGGCCAGAGCGCAAGCCAGTCATCAACCCCAAACCCCCGCCATAGCAATCGAAGGGCATGAGGGCAGGTGCACAGGCCAGGCAGCATCCCCGGACCCACACCATGGACATTGGAGGCCGAGAGGGCTAGAGCGCAGGCCATGCATCAAGACAGGATCCACACCATGGCAATCAAAGGGCGGGAGGGCCGCTGCACAGGCCAGGCAACAACCTGGACCCACGCCATGGACATTGGAGTCCGAGAGGGCCAGAGAGCAGGCCATGCATCAATACTGAACCCTCACCATGGCAATCGAAGGGAGTGATGGCCCGCGTCCCTCAATCGCCATGGCAATCGGAAAGAGGGAGCGCAGTGTTGTAGGCCAGGCGGCAACCCCGGACTCCCGGGTGCAGGGTTGCTGGCTGGCCTGCTTCCAGCGATCACCATGTCTATTGGAGTGGGGGAGGGCCAGAGCGCAGGCCATGCATCAACTCTGTATGCCCATCATGGCAATCACAGTGTGGGAGGACCGGGGTGCAGGGCAGGCTTCAACACCAGACCCACACCATGGCCATCGGAGGGCAGGAGGCCATGCATCAACCCCGGAACCCTGCCATAGCAATCGAAGGGCAGGATGCCTGGGGAGCAGGCCATGCATCAAACACGGACCCCCACCATGGAAATCAAAGGGGGATAAGGTCGTGGTACAGGTCAGGCAGCAACCGCAAAACCCCACCATGGCAATCGAAGTGCGGGATGGAGTGCGTCCTTCGATCTCCATGGCAATCTGAGGGCGGGTGGGTGATGTTGCAGGCCAAGCAGCAGCCACAGAACCCTGGATGCCGGGGATGCTGGCCCGGACTGTTTCTGGAGATTGCCTTGGCAATCAGACGTCTGGAGGGCCAGGGTGCAAGCCAAGCAGCAACCATAGACACCCACCATGGCGATGGGAAGGCTGGCTGGCCACATCGCATCCCAGGCATCAATCCTGGACCCTCAACATGGCAATCAAATGGCGGGATGGCCTGCAAACCCCCACTATGGCGATCGAGGGCAGGAGGGTTGGAAGCGGGCCAGTCTGCATCCGTGGACCCCCGCCATGGTGATGGGTAGGCAGGCTGGTCGTAGTGCAGACCATGCATCAAACCTGGACCCCCAACATGGCAATCGAAGGGCGGGAGGGCCGGGGCGCAGGACATGTATCAACAGAGGAAACCCACCATGGCAATCGAAGGGCGAGATGTCCTGCGTCCCTTGTTCGCCATGGCGATCGGAGGGTGGGCGGGCAGTGTTGCAGGCTAGGTAGCAACTGGAACCCCAGGTGCCAGAGTTGCTGGCTGGCCTGCTTCTGGCGATCGCCATGGCGATTGGAGGGTGGGTGGCCAGAGCGCAAGCCAGGCAGCAACCCTGGACACCCACCATGGCAATCGATGGCGGGAAGGACGGAGCACAGGACAGGTATCAACCCTGGACCCCCAACATTGAAATCAAAGGGCGGGATTGCCTGTGTCCCTTGATCACCATGGCGATCGCAGAACGTGAGGGCAGGGTTGCAGGCTGGCCTGCTTATGGTGATAGCCATGGCGATCATAGGCCAGGAGGGCCAGAGCGCAACCCAGGCCGCAACCCCGAACCCCCGCCATGGCAATTGGAGGGCAGGAGGGCCGGGGCACAGGCCATGCATCAAACTCAGGCCTCAGCATGGCAATCGAAGGGCAGGGCAGGTGCACAGGCCAGGCAGCAACCCTGGATCCACGCCATGGACATTGGAGGTCAAGAGGGCCAGAGCACAGGCCATGCATCAAAACAGGACCCTCACCATGGCAATTAAAGGGCGGGAGGGCTGTTGCACAGCACATGCATCCACCGCAGACCCCCACCATGGCAATGAAGAGCGAGATTACCTGCGTCCCTTGATCGCCATGGCGACTAGAGGGCAGGAGGACAGTGTTGCAGCCTAGGCAGCAACCCCGGACACCCCCATTTCGCTCGAGGGCGGCATGGTTGGAGCAAAGGCCAGGCATCAACCCTGGGCCCCCAACATGGCAATCGAAGGGCGGGATTGCCTGCGTCCCTCTATCCACATGGTGATCGCAGGGCGGGAGGATGGTGTTGCAGGCCAGGAAGCAACACGGACCCCCGGGTGCCGGGGTGCTGGATGGGTTCTTCTAGAGATCACAATGTCGATCGGAGTGTGGGAGTGTTGGGGCGCAGGCCAGGCGTCAACCACGTACCCCCAGTATGGCGTTTGAGGGCGGGAGGGGGCAGGGCCCAGGCCAGGCAACATCCGTGGACCTCCACCATGGCAATCGAAGGGTGGAGTGTCCTGCGTCCCTCCATCGCCATGGTGATCATAGGGCGGGAGGGCCAGAGAGCAACCAAGGCCGCAACCCCGAACCTCTGCCATGGCAATCGAAGGGCAGGAGGGCCGGGGCACAGGCCATGCATCAACCTCAGACACAGCATGGAAATCGAAGGGCAGGAGGGCAGGTGCACAGGCCAGGCAGCAAACCCGGACCCACGCCATGGACATTGGAGGTCCAGAGGGCCAGAATGCAGGCCATGCATCAACACAGGACCCTCACCATGGCAATCAAAGGGCGGGAGGGCCGGTGCACAGGCCAGGCAGCAACCCTGGACCCACGCCATGGCAATCAAATGGAGGGATGGCGTGTGACTCTCGATCGCTATGGCGATCGGAAAGAGGGAGCGCGTTGTTGTAGGCCAGGCAGCAACCCCACCATGGCAATCAAAGGGTGGGAGTATCGGAGCGCAGGCCAAGCAGCAACCCTGGACCTCCGCCATGTCAATGGGAGGGCGGATCGCAGCCCAGGCATCAATCCTGGACCCCCAAAATGGCATTGGAAGAGCGGGATGGCCTGCGTCCCTCGATTGCCATGGTGATCAGATGGCAGGAGGGCGGAGTTGCAGGCCAAGCAGCAACCGCGGTCCCCGCTATGGCTATCGGAGGGTATGAGGGACTGAGCTCAGGCCATGCATCAACCACGGACCCCCACCATGACAATCAAAGTGTGGGTGAGTCAGGGCACAGGCCAGGCAGCAACTCCGGGCCCCCGCCACGGCGATCGTGGGCCGGAAGACTGGAGCGCAGGCCAGGCAGCAACCCTGGACCATCATCATGGCAATCGTAGGCAGGAGGGCCCGAGCACAGGCCAGGGTGCAAGCCTCAAACCCCACCATGTCAATCGAAGGGCAGGAGGGCCTAGGTACAGGAACAGGATGTTGTGTTAGTTCTGGCGGAGTATAGTAATGAATTTGATTTCCTTTTTACATGGTATACTATTGAATATTGTTAAACT
The DNA here is from genome assembly GCA_036010255.1 of Myotis pilosus. Classification (NCBI taxonomy): domain Eukaryota; kingdom Metazoa; phylum Chordata; class Mammalia; order Chiroptera; family Vespertilionidae; genus Myotis; species Myotis pilosus. Next base: position 771,937 of record JASKON010000047.1, read on the forward strand.
ATTGAAAGGATGGTCAGCTCTAGATGTGAAGTTTTATACCACAACTGGTACAGTATTTCCTTAAAGACCTTGATCTAGAACAGCCTTGTTATATATTGGAGATACTAGAGAAGTGAGGTTTCACTATCACTGTTTAATTGATGATTCACTTCATGTTACATTTGCCCGATACCAAAGTGAAATATTAGTAATAAGGGAAATTAGGTATGGTGTACATGGGTATTATCTTCACAATTTTTCTGTAAATCTGGAACTACTCTAAAATAAAATATCCATTAAAACAACACTCAAAATACTAAGAAATGGTAATATCTGAACATAGTGGAATGGACCACTGAAATGATGGGGGAGTTTGAGAAGTGCCTGAGAGGAATCACCAACTCCCTGCCTTATGCTGGACTATAATGAAACTAGAGAAAGAGAGAGAGAGAGAGAGAGAGAGAGAGAGAGAGAGAGAGAGAGAGAGGGAGAGGTCAGTTTGGGAAAAATATTAGGAGGTAAGAGCAAGGTCTCTCTTTTATAACCAGAGCATCTGAGACTCATGCAACCTCTCCCACCCCCACCCCTCCTGGATGGTCAAGCTGAGGCTTTGTGATGTCAAGCCACACCATGGCAACCATAGATTTTGGGCAACCAGAGCTGTAGTGAGTGGCTCCTCATTGACCTAGAGGGTATATATAGAGGCCAGGACCTTTTGAGCAGTGTTTGTTGCCTCAAGATAGCCAAACTTACTAAGAAGATATTGTAGACTTGTGAAGATAAGGAATAAGACTCCAAACACGAGGATGGATGAAGAAACTGTAAATCCTAAAGGGAATTAGAAGTCAGTTTCTCAACTGGATGTCAAAGAAGTGGATAAGGTCAGAATACCTTATTCAAATGCTGCCCCTTCCCCCGCCATGGTGATGGGAGGGCGGGAGGGCCGGAGCGCAGGCCATGCATCAACCCTGGTACCCCACCAGGGCCATCGGAGGGCGGGAGGACAAGAACGCAAGCCACGCATCAACCCTGGGCCCCCACCATGGCAATCAAAGGGCGGGAGGGGCAGGGCGCAGGCCAGGAAGCAGCACCAGACACCCAACATGGCGATGGTAGGGCAGGGTGGCCGGAGCGCAGCCCAGGCATCAACCCTGGAACCCCAACATGGCAATCGAAGGGTAGGATGTCCTGCGTCTATTGATCGCCATGGCGATCAGAGGACAGGAGAGCTTTGTTGCAGGCCAGGAAGCAACCACAGGACCCCTGGGTTCCTGGGTTGCTGGCTGGCCTTCTTTTGGCGATCACCATGGCGATCAGAGGGTGGGAGGTCCAGAGCGCAGGCCAGGCATCAACCTCGAACCTCCACCATGACGATCGGAGGGGATGAGGGCCGTGGCTAAGGCCAGGCAGCAACCACGGACCCCCACCGTGGCAATCAAAGGGCATGAGTTCCGAACACAGGTATGGCAGCATCCCTGGACCTCCACCATGGTGATCGAGGGCGGGAGGGCTGGAGCGAAAGCCAGGCTGCAACCCTGGACCCCAACCTAGGCGATTGTAGTGGGAGGGCCCGAGCGCGGGCCAGGGTGCAAATGCCAAACCCCACCATGTCAATCGAAGGGCAGGAGGGCCTAGCAATTGCGGACAAAAACATGGCAATCGAACGGAGGGAGGGACGGGCTGTAGGCCAGACAGCAACCCCGGAACCCACCATGGCAATCGAGGGCAGGAGGCCTAGGGCCCAGGCCAGGCATCAACCCCTGACTCACACTATGGCAATCAAAGGGCAGGATGGCCTGCTTCCCTTGTCGCCATAGCGATCGGAGGGTGGGAGGGCAGTATTGCAGGCCAGGCAGGAACCACTGACACCCGGGGGCAGGGGTTGCTGGCTGGCCTGTGTCTGGCGAACCCCAGGTAATCAGAAGCAGGAGGGCCAGAGCGCAGGCCAGGCATCAACCCCAGACCCCCAACATGGTAATCGACGGCGGGAGGGCCGGGTCGCAGGCCTGGCAGCTACCCCGTACTCCCACCATGGCAATCAAAGGGCAACAGGGCCGGATGTATGCCATGAATCAACCCTGGACCCCCATCATGACAATCTTAGGGTGGGAGATCGGGGAGCAGGCCAGACAGCAACTGTGGACCCCCACTATGGCAATCGAAAGGTGGAGGTTAGGATCGCCACCCAAGCATCAACCCTGGACCCCCAGTATGGCATTTGAAGGGCGGGATGCCCTGTGACCCTCGATCGCCATGGTGATCAGAGGGCGGGAGGCCGGTGTTGCAGGCCAGGCAGCAACCGCGGACCCCCGCTATGGCCATCGGAGGGTGTGAGGGCCTGAGCACAGGCCATGAATCATCCGAGGACCCTCACCATGGCAATCGAAGGCCGGGAGGTCCGGGGCGCAGGACAGGCAGCAACACCGGACCCCCACCATAGTGATCATAGGCGGGAGGGCCTGAGAGCGGGCCAGAGTGTAACCCCCAAACCACACCATGTCAATCGAAGAGCAGGAGGGCCTATGTCCAGGACCAGGATGTTGTGTTAGTTCTGGTGGAGTATAATAATAAATTTGATTTCCTTTTTACATGGTAGACTATTGAATATTGTTAAACTATTTAAAGGATGGTCAGCTCAAGATGTAAAGTTTTATGCCACAACTGGTACAGTGTTTCCTTGAACACCTTGGTCTAGAACAGACTTGTTATATATTGGAGATACTAGAGAAGTGAGGTTTCACTCTGTTTCACTGATGATTCACGTCATGTTACATTTGCCCCATACCAAAGTGAAATATTAGTAATAAGGGAAATTAGGTATAGTGTACATGGGTAGTATCTTCACAATTTTTCTGTAAATCTGGAACTATTCTCAAATAAAATATCCATTAAAACAACACTCAAAATACTAGGAAATGGTAATATCTGAACATAGTGGAATGGACCACTGAAATGACGGGGGAGTTTGAAAAGTGGCTGAGAGGAAACACCACCTCCCTGCCTTATGCTGGACTATAATAGAAATAGAGGAAAAGAGAGAGAGAGAGAGAGAGAGAGAGAGAGAGAGAGAGAGAGAGAGAGAGAGAGAGAGGTCAGTTTGGAAAAAAAATTAGGAGGTAAGAGGAAGGTCTCTTTTCCATAACCAGAGTGTCTGAGAATTCTGCAACCTCTCCCACCACCCCCCCCTGCCCTTCCTGGATGGCCCAGCTGAGGCTTTGTGATGTCAAGCCACACCAAGGCACCCACAGATTTTGGGCAACGAGAGCTGAAGTGAGTGGCTCCTCATTGACCTAGAGAGTATATATAGAGGCCAGGACCTTTTGAGTAGTGTCTGTTGCCTCAAGATAGGCAAACTTACTAAGAAGATATTGTAGACTAGTGAAGATAAGGAATAAGACTCCAAACACAAGGATGGATGAAGAAACTGTAAGTCCTAAAGAGAATTAGAAGTCAGTTTCTGAACTGGATGACGAAGAAGTGGATAAGGTCAGAATACCTTATTCAAATGCTGCCCCATCCCCTGCCATGGTGATGGGAGGCAGGAGTACCTGAGCCCAAGACAGGCAGCAACCCCAAACCACAAACATGGTGATTGAGGACTGGAGGGCCAGAGCGCAGGCAAGGCAGCAACACCTGACCACCTACATGGCAATCGAAGGGCGGGATGGCCTGCGTCCCTCATTGCAATGGCCATCAGAGGAGGGGATGGTGGTATTGCAGGCCAGGCAGCAACCGTGGACCCCAGGGGCCGGGGTTGCTTGATGCCTGCATCTGGCAATCCCCATGTAATCCGAGGCGGGAGGGCCAGAGCGCAGGCCAGGCATCAACCCCGGACCCGCACCATGGCAATCGAAGGGTGGGAGGGCTGTGGCGAAGGCCAGGTAGCAACCCCGTAATCCCTCCATGGCAATCGAAGGGCGAGAGGGTCTGGGCGCACGCCCTGCATCAAACCTGGACCCTCACCATGGCAATCTTAGGGCTGGAGAGCCGGGGCGCAGGCCAGGCAGCTACCGTGGACCCCCACCATGGCTATTGGAGGGCGTGAGGGATGGGTCGCAGGTCTGGCAGCAACCTTCGACTCCCACCATGGCAATTGAAGGGCGGGAGAGTTGGAGAACAGGCCAGGCAGCAACCCCAGACTCTTGTCATGGCAATGGGAGGGCAGGATTGCTGGAGCGCAGCCCAGGCATCAACCCTGGACCCCAACATGGCATTCGAAGGGAGGGATGGCCTGTGTCTCTCAATCACCATGGCGATCAGATGGCGGGAGGGCGGTGTTTCATGCCAGGCAGCAACCGCGGACCCCCGCCATTGCCATCGGAGTGTTTGAGGGCCAGAGTGCAGGCCATGCATCAACCGCGGACCCAGACCATGGCGATCGAGGGCGGGAGGGAAGGAGTGCAACCCAGCCCGCAACCTCGGACCACCACAATGGCAATCAAATGAAGGGAGGGGACTGGCGCTGGGCAGGCTGCAACCCCGGAACCCCACCACGGTGATCAAGGGCTGGAGGGCCGGAGCACAAGCCAGGCAGCAACCCAGGATGCCCACCATGGCAATAGTAGGCTGGGGGGCCGGAGCACAGACCAGAATGCCACCCCGTAACCCCGGCATTGCCATCCGAGGGTGGGAGGTCCAGGGTGCAGGCCAGGCAGCACCCGCGGATATCCACCATGGCATCCATTGGTGGGATGTCCTGCATCCCTTGATCGCCATGGCAATTGAAGTGCGGGAGAGCCGGGGCGGAGGCCAGGCAGCAAACCCTGATCCCCACCATGGCGATCAAGGGCAGGAGGGCCGGAGCTAAGGCCAGGAAGAAACCCTGTACCCCCAACATGGCAATCAAAGGGTGGGATGTCCCGCATCCCTCGATCACCATGGCGATCAGAGGGCGGGAGTGTGGTGTTGCAGGCGCGGTAGCAACTGCGGACCTCTGGGTGCCAGGGATGCTGACTGTCCTGCTTCGGGCGATTGCCCTGGCGATCAGAGGGCAGGAGGGCCGGGGTGCAGGCCAGACAGCAACCACGGACCCCACCATGGAAATCAAAGGGCTAGTGGGCCCAGGCGCAAGCCAGGCCGCAACCCCGGACCCGCCTTATGGCGATGGGAGGGCGTGCTGGCAGAAGCGCCGTCCAGGTATCAACCCTGAACCCCCAACATGGAAATCGAAGGGAAGGATGGCCTGTGTCCCTTGATCGCCATGGTGGGAGTCCTGGGGTGGGAGTCCCTCATTTGGAGGGCGGGAGGGCAGTATTTCAGGCCAGGCAGCTACCCGGGCCCCCGGATGCTGCTGTTGCTGACTGGTCTGCTTCCGGGGATAGCCATGTTGATCGGAGGGCGGGAGGGACAGAGAGCAGGACTTGCAGCATCCACGTACCACCCCCATGGCGATTGAAGGGCGGGAGGGCCTTTGCGCAGGACAGGCAGTAACCCTGGACACCCACCTTGTCAATCGAGGGCAGCAGGGCCAGAGCACAGGCCAGGCATCAACCCCCGACCCACACAATGGCAACCGAAGGGCTGGTGGGCCTGCCACCCTTGATCGCCATGGCGATCGGAGGGCGGTGTTGCAGGCAAGTCAGCAACCGCGGGCCCCAACATGGCAATCGAAGGGAAGGTTGGCCTCCATCCTCAATAGCCGTGGTGATCGGTGGCGGGTGTTGCAGGCCATGCAGCACGAGGGACCCCCAACATGGCAAGAGAAGGGCGGGATGGCCTGAATCCCTCAATCGCCATGGCGATCGGAGTGTGGGAGTGCGGTGTTGCAGGCCAGGCAACAAGCGCGGACCCCCAACATGGCAATCCATTGGCGGGATGTCCCGCATCCCTTGATCGGCATGGCAATCGAAGGGTGGGAGAGCCGGGGCGGAGGCCAGGCAGCAACCACGGATCCCCACCATGGCGATCGAGGGCGGGAGGGCCAGAGCGCAGGCCACGCATCAACCCCAGACCCACACCATGGTTTCAGAGGGCGGAAGGTCCGTGGTGTAGGAGAGGCAGCACCCCGGACCTCCGCCATGGCATTGAGGGCGGCAGGGCCAGAAAGCAGGCCAGACATCAACATCAGTCCCCCACCATGGGAACAGAAAGGCGGGAGGGCCTGACTCCCTTGATCGCCATGACGATCGGAGGGGGGTGTTGTCGGCCATGCAGTACTGCGGACCCCCAAGATGGCAATTGACTGGCGGGATGGCCCACATCCCTCGATTGCCATGGCGATCGGAGGGCGGGAGTGGGGTCTTGCAGGCAAGGTAGCAACCGCGGACCCCCGGGTGCCGGTGTTGCTGGCTGTCGGGCTTTGGGCGATCACCTGGCAATCAGAGAGCAGGAGGGCCAGAGTGCAACCCAGGCAGCAACCCTGGACCCCCAGTATGGCAAACGAGGGCGGAATGGATAGAGCACAGGCCAGGGAGCAAACCCGAACCCCCGCCATGGACATTGGAGGGCGGGAGGTCCAGAGTGTAGGCCAGGCATCTACCCCGGACACCCACCATGGTGATCGGAGGGCGGGAGACCCGGGGCGCAGGCCAGACAGCAACCACTGACCCCCACCATAGCAATCAAAGGGCAGGAGGGCCGGGGCGCAGGCCAGGCAGCAACCACAGACTCCCACCGTGGCGATCGAAGGTCTGGAGTGCCCAGGCGCAAGCCAGGCTGCAATCCCGGACCCCCATCCGGGCAGTGGGATGGCGTGCTGGGCGAAGTGCAGCCAAGGTATCAACCGTGGACCCCCAACATGACAATCCAAGGGAAGGATGGCCTGCGTCCCTCTATTGCCATGGCGATCGGAGGGTGGGAGGCCAGTATTGAAGACCAGGCAGCAATCCTGGCCCCCAGTTGCTGGGGTGCTGGCTGGCCGGCTTCCAGCGATCATCATGTGGATCGGAGAATGGGAGGCCAAGCACAGGCCAGGCATCAAACCCGGACCTACACCATGGCGATAGGAGGCAGGAGGTCCGGAGCACAGACCAAACAGCCACCACGGACCCCCACCATGGCAATCGAAGGGCTGGTTGGCTGGGGTGCATGCCAGGCAGCACCCATGGACATCCACCATGGCAATCTTAGGGCGGAATTGCCTGCATCCCAGGATCGCCATGGCGATCGAAGGGTGGGAGGGTGGTGTACGCCAGTCAGCAACCGTGCACCCCCGGATGCTGGAGTTGCTGGCTGGTCTGCTCCCGGCGATTGCCCTGTCCATCGGAGGGCAGGAGGGATAGGTCGCAGGACAGGCAGCAACCACGGAACACCACCATTGCAATAGAAGGGAAGGATGTCCTGCGTCCCTCGATCGCCATGGCGAACGGAGGGTGGAAGGGCAGTATTGCAGGCAAGGTAGCATCCCGGGCCCCCAATGCTGGGTTTGCTGGCTTGTCTGCTTCCGGTGATAGCCATGTCGATCGGAGGGTGGGAGGGACAGAGTGCAGGACATGCAGCAACCACGGACCACCACCATGGCAATCGAAGGCCTGGACGGGCTGGACATAGGACAGGCAGCTACCGTGGACCACCACCATGGCAATAGAGGGCGGCACGGCCAGAGCGCAGGCCAGGCATCAACCCCCGACCCCCACCATGGCAACCGAAGGGCAGGTGGGCATGCCACCCTTGATCGCCATGGCGAAGGATAGTGGTGTTGCTGGCCAGGCAGCAACCACGGGCCCCAACATGGCAATCGAAGGGCAGGATGGCCTGCATCCCTCAATAGCCATGGCGATCGGAGGGCGGGTGTGCGGTGTTGCAGGCCAGGCAACAACCGCGGACCACCAAAATGGCATTGCATTGGCGGAATATCCTGCATCCCGTGATCACCATGGCAGTCGAAGGGCAGGAGAGCCTGGGCGGAGGCCAGGCAGGAACCCCGGATTCCCACCATAGTGATCGAGGGCGGGAGGGCCAGAGTGCAGGCCATGCATCAACCCCGGACCCCCACCATGGCGATCAGAAGGCAGAAGCGCCATGGCGCAGGACAGGCAGCAACCCCGGATCTCCGCCATGGCAATTGAGGGCAGCATTTCCAGAACGCAGGCCAGGCATCAATATCTGACCCCCACCATGGGAACTGAGAGGCGGGAGGGCCTGTCTCCCTTGATCGCCATGGCAATCAGAGGGGGGTGTTGCAGGCCATGCAGCACCGTGGACCCCCAACATGGCAAAAAAGGGTGGGATGGCCTGTATCCCTCAATAGCCAGGGTGATCGGAGGGCACGAGTGTGGTGTTGTAGGCCAGGTAGCAACCGCGGATCTTGGGTGCTGGGGTTGCTGGCTGTCCTGGTTCGGGGGAACGCCCTGGTGATCAGAGGGCGGAATGGACAGAGCACTGGCCAGGGAGCAACCCCGGAAACCCGCCATGGATATTGGAGGGCGGGATGGCCAAAGTGCAGGTCAGGCATCAACCACAGACCCCCACCATGGCGATCGGAGGGCAGGAGGGCCGGGACGCAGACCAGGCAGCAAACCGATACCCCCACCTTGGCCATTGAAGGGTGGGAGGGCCGGGGCACAGACCAGACAGCCACCATCGGCCCCCACCATGATAATCAAAGGGTGGGAGGGCCGAGCGCAAGCCAGGCAGCAACCGCGGACTCCCACCATGGCAATAGAAGGGCTGGAGGGCCCGGGCTCAAGCCAGGCCGCAACCCCTGACACCTGTCATGGCGATGGGTGGGCGTGCTAGTCTGAGCTCAGCCCAGGTATCAACCTTGGACCCCCAACATGGCAATCGAAGCGCGGATTGGCCTGCGTTACTCAATAGCCATGGCGATTGGAGGGCTGGAGGGAAGTATTGCAGGCCAGGAACCAAACCGCGGACTCCCGGGTGCTGGAGTTGCTGGCAGGCCGACTTTCAGCAACCGCCATGTGGATCGGAGGGTGGGAGGGCCTGAGCGCAGGCCAGGCATCAACCCCGGATGCCCACCATGGCGATCGTAGGCGGGAGGGCCAGAGCACAGGCCAGGAAGCAACCCCAGAACCTTGCCATGGCCATCAGAGTGTGGGAGGGCCACAGCGCATGCCATGCATCAACCCCGGACCCCCGCCATGATGATGGGAGGGCAGGAAGGCTGGAACGCAGCCCAGGCATCAACCATGGACCCCCAACATGGCAATCGAAGGGCGGGAGTGCCTGTGTCCCTTGTTTGCCATGGCGATCACAGGGTGGGAGGGTGGGGTTGCAGGCCAGGCAGTAAACCAGGACACCCGGATGCCTGGGTTGCTTGCTGGCCTGCTTCTGGCGATTGGAGTGCGGAAGGGTCAGAGCGCAACCCAGGCCGCAAACTCGGACCCCTGCCATGGCAATCGAAGGGTGGGAGGGTTTCGCTCCGGCCCTCCCGCCCTCGATTGCCCCACGGGGTCCGGAGTTGCTGCCTTGCCTGCAACACCGCCCTCCCACCCTGCGATCGCCATGGTGATCAAGGGACGCAGGCAATCCTGCCCTTCGATTGCCATGTTGGGTGTCCTGGGTTGATGCCTGGCCTGTGCTCCTTCCTACCCACCCTCGATCGCCATGGTGGGCGTCCGGGTTTGCTGCCTGGCTTTTGCTCTGGCCTCTGCCTCCACTGATCGCCATGGTGATAGCCAGAAGTAGAGCAGCCAGCAACCCTGGCACCCGGGGATCCGCGGTTCCTTTCTGGCCTGCAACACCGCCCTCCCGCCCTTCGATCACCATGGCGATCAAGGGACGAAGGTCATCCCGCCCTGCGAATGACATGGTGGGGGCCCGCGGTTGCTGCCTGGACTGCGCCCTGGACCTCCCGCCCATCGATTGCAATGGAGGGGGCGGTCCAGGGTAGGGAAATGGGTTGCGCTCCGGCCCTCCTGCCCTCGATTGCCATGGTGGGGGTCCGGGGTAGATGCATGGCATGCGCTCCAGGCCTCTCGCCCTTCGATTGTGATGGCTGGGCTCCAGGGTTGCGACCTGGCCTGCGCCCAACCCTTCCCGCACTTTGATTGCCATGGTGTGGGTCCGGAGTGGCTCCCTGGCCTGCAACACCGCACTCCCCCTCTCCAATTGCCATGGTGATTGAGGTACGCAGGGCATCCCGCCTTTCGATTGCCATGGTGGGGGTCCGCAGTTGATGCATGTCCTGTGCCCCAGCCCTCCCACCCTTCGATTGCCATGTTAGGCATCCAGGGTTGATGCATGGCCTGCGTCCCGGTCCTCCCTCCCTCTGATTGCCATGTGGGCATCCACGGTTGATGCATGGCCTGCACTCCGGCCAGCCTGCCTTCCCATTCCCATGGCAGGCGTCCGGGGTTGCTGCCTGGCCTGCGCTCTGGCCCTACTGGGCTTGATGCATAGCCTGCGACCCTGCCCTCCCGCCGTTCAATTGCCATGGCGGGGGTCCGGGGTTGCAGCCTGGCCTGTGCCCCAGCCCTCCTGCCCTTCGATTGCCAAGGTGAGGGTCCGGGGTTGCTGCCTTCACTGCGGCCTGGTCCACCTGCCCTTCGATAGCCATGGTGGGTTCTGCAGTTGCTGCCTGGCCTGTGCCCCCGCCCTCCCGCCCATCGATTGCCCTGCTGGGGTCCGGGGTTGATGCCTAGGCTGCACTCCTGCTTTCCTGGCCTCGATCGCCATGGTGGGAGTCCGGGGTTGCAGCCTGGCTTGCGCTCTGGCCTTCCTGCCCTTCCATCCCCATGGCGGGCGTCCAGGGTTGCTGCCTGGCCTGCGCTCTGGCCCTCCTGCTCTCCAATCACGTTGGCAATCGCCGGAAGCAGTCCAGCCAGCATCCCCTGCACCAGGGTTCTGTGGTTGCTGCCTGGCCTGCAACACCGCCCACCCGCCCTCCGATCGCCATGGGGATCGAGGGACGCAGGCCATCCCGCACTTTGATTGCCTTGGGGGGAGGTCTGTGGTTGCTGCCTCGCCTGCGCCCAGCCCTCCCGCACTCCGATAAGCATTGTGATCCCTAGAAGCAGGCCAGCCAGCAACTCTGGCACCCGGGGGTCTGTGGTTGCTGCTTGACCTGCAAAACCGCCATCTGGGCCTCGTATCGATATGGCGATCGAGGGATGCAGGCCATCCTACCCTTAGGTTGCCATGGTGGGGGTCCGTGGTTGCTGCCTGGCCGGCGCCCCGGCCCTCCCCCCCTTCGATTGCCATGTTAGGGGTCCACGGTTGCTGGCTGGCCTGAGCCCCGGCCCTCCCACCCTTCGATTGCCATGGTGGAGGTCCGCGGTTGCTGCCTGGCCTGAGCGCCGACCCTCCCGCCCATCGATTGCCATGCTGGGGTCCCAGGTTGATGCCTGGGCTGCGCTCCACCCTTTCTGCCTCAATTGCCATGGTGGGTGTCAGGGGTTGCTGCCTGGCCTGCACTCTGGCCCTCCTGTCCTCTGATCACCATGGCAATCGCCTGAAGCAGTCCAGCCAGCATCCCCTGCATCCAGGGTTCTGCGGATGCTGCCTGGCCTGCAACACCGCACACCCGCCATCAGATCGCCATGACGATCGAGGGACGCAGGCCATCCCGCACTTTGATTGCCTTGGGGGGATTCCGCGGTTGCTGCCTGGCCTGCGGCCTTTCCCTCCTGCCCTTTGATTGCCATAGTGGGTGTCCAGGGTTGATGCATGGCCTGCGCTCTGGCCCTGCATCCCTCTGATTGCCCTGGCGATCACAGTATGATGGCCAGTCAGAAACCCCGGCCCCCGAGGATCTGTGGTTGCTGCCTGGCCTGCAACACCGCCCTCCGATCGCCATTGCTATCAAGGTAGGCAGGCACTCCTGCCCTTTGGTGGCCATGATAGGGGTTGGGGGTTGATGCCTGCCCTGCCCTCTTGCCCTCCTGCCCTATATTACCATGGAGTGATCCATGGTTGCTGCCTGGTCTGCGCCCTGGCCCTCCTGCCTTCCGTTCGCAATGTTTAAGGTCCGGGGTAGCTCCATGCCCTGTGCCCCGGCCCTCCAGCCCTTTGATCGCCATGGTGGGGGTCCACAGTTGCTGTGTGGATTAAACCCCAGTGCTCCCACCCTCCGATGGCCATGGTGGAGGTCCAGAGTTGAGGCCTGGCCTGTACTCCAGCCCTCAAGCCCTTGATTGCCATAGTGGAAGTCCGTGTGGCTGCCTGGCCTGCGCTCTGGACCTCCTACCCTCCAATGTCCATGGCGGGGGTCCGGGGTTGCTGCCTGGCTTGTGGTCCGGACCTCCCGCCCTCTATCACCATGGTGGAATTCCGGGGTTGCTTCATGGCCTACACCCCGGCCATCCTCCCCTCCGATGTCCATGGTGGAGATCCAGGGTTGCTGCCTGGCCTGCCCCTGGCCCTAATGCCCTTCGATCAACAAGGTGGGGGTCCACGGTTGCTGGCTGACCTGCGCCCCGGCCCCCATGCCCTCTGATGGCCATGGCGATAACCGGAAGCAGGCCAGCCAGCAACCCCGGCACCCGGGGTTCCCGGGTTGCTTCCTGGATTGTGCTATGGCCCTCCAGGCCTCGATCGCCATGGAGGGGGTCCGAGGTTGCTGCCTGGCCTCCTCTCTGGCCCTCCGGACCTCCTATCGTCATGGCCTGAGTCCAGGGTTGTTGTCTGGCCTGTAACACCGCCCTCCAATGGCCATGGCGATCGAGGGATGCAGGCCATTCAGCCTTTCGATTGCCATGGTGGGGGTCTGCGGATGCAGCCTGGCCTGCGCCCTGTCCCTCTGGCCCTTCAATTTCCATTGCGGGGGTCCGGGTTTGCGGCCTGTGTTGCGCTCCGGCTTCCCACCCTCTATTGCCATGGTGGGGGTCTGCAGTTGCTGCCTGGCCTGGGCCCAGGCCCTCCCGCCCTTTGATTGAAATGGTGAGAGTCCACGGTTGCTTCCTGGCCTGTGCCCTGGCCCTCCCGCCCTTCGATTGCCAAGGTGAGGGTCCAGGGTTGCTGCCAGCCCTGCTCCCCGGCCCTCCCGCCCTTCAATTGCCATGGTGGGGGTCCGCAGTTGCTACCTGGGCTGTTCCTGGCCCTCCTAACCACGATCACAATGGTGGGGGTCCGCGATTTCTGCCTCACCTGCACACTGGACCTCCCGCACTCCGATCCACAGTGTGATCCCTAGAAGCAGGCCAGCTAGGAACTATGGCACCCAGGGGTCCACGGTTGCTGCCTGGCCTGGAACAGCTCCCCCGCGGCCTCCTATCGCCATGGCGATCGAGGGATGCAGGCCATCCCGCACTTCGATTGCATGGTGTGGGTCCGGGGTTGATTCATGGCCTGCGCTCTGGGGCACCCGCCCTCCGATGACCATGGTGTGGGACTGGGGTTGCTGCCTGGCTTGCGCTCCAGCCCTCCCTCCTACGATCCCCTCGGTGGAGGTACGGGGTTGCTGCCTGGCCTGCGTCCGGCCCTCACGCCCTTTGATTGCCTTGGTGGTGGTCTGTGGTTGCTGCCAGGGATGAGCCCCGGCTCTCCTGCACTCTGATTGCCAAGGGGAAGGCTCCAGGTTGATGCCTGGCCTGTGTTCTGGCCCTCCCACTCTCTGATCACCATGGCGATCACCAAAAGCAGGCCAGCAACCCAGAGCCCCAGGGGTCCGTGGTTGCTTCCTGGCCTACAACACAGCTCTCCCGCCCCCCGATCGCCATGGCGATCGAGGAACGCAGGCCATCCCGTTCTTCAATTGCCATGTTGGGGTTCCAGGGTTGATGCCTGGCCTCCCCTCCGGCCAGCCTGCCCCTCCCATAGCCATGGTGGGCGACTGGGCTGCTGCCTGGCCTGGGCCCCGGCCCTCTCACACTTTGATTGCCATGGTGGGGGTCCGGAGTTGATGCCTGGCCTGCGCACCAGCCCTCCTGCCCTTGATCACCATGTTTGGGGTCCGGTTTGCTGCCTGGCCTGTACTCAGGCCCTCCCACCCTCCCATTACATGGGAGGGAGGGAGGGACAGCATATGAATAAGGTATTCTGACCTTATCCGCTTCTTCGTCATCCAGTTGAGAAACTGACTTCTAATTCCCTTTAGGACTTACAGTTTCTTCATCCACCCTTGTGTTTGGAGTCTTATTACTTATCTTCACAAGTCTACAATATCTTTTTAGTAAGTTTGGCTACCTTGTGGCAACAGACACTACTCAAAGGGTCCTGGCCTCTATAGATACTCTCTAGGTCAATGAGGAGCCACTCACTACAGCTCTGGTTGCCCAAAATCCATGGTTGCCATGGTGTGGCTTCACATCACAAAGCCTCAGCTTGACCATCCAGGAGGGGTGGGGGTGGGAGAGGATGCAGAAGTCTCAGATGCTCTGGTTATAGAAAAGAGAACTTCCTCTTACCTCCTAATATTTTCCCCAAACTGATCTCTCTCTCTCTCTCTCTCTCTCTCTCTCTCTCTCTCTCTCTCTCTCTCTCTTCCTCTAGTTCCATTATAGTCCAGCATAAGGCAGGGAGGTGGTGTTTCCTCTCAGCCACTTCTCAAACTTCCCCGTCATTTCAGTGGTCCATTCCACTATGTTCAGATATTACCATTTCCTAGTATTTTGAGTGTTGTTTTAATGGATGTTTTATTTTAGAATAGGTCCAGATTTACAGAAAAATTGGGAGGATAATACCCATGTTCACCATACCCAATTTCTCTTATTACTAATATTTCACTTCGGTATGGGGCAAATGTAACATGACGTGAATCAGCAGTGAAACAGTTAGAGTGAAACCACACTTCTCTAGTATCTCCAATATATAACAAGGCTGTTCTAGACCAAGGTTAAAGGAAATACTATACCAGTTATGGCATAAAACTTCACATCTAGAGCTGACCATCCTTTCAATAGTTTAACAATATTCAATAGTATACCATGTAAAAAGGAAATCAAATTCATTATTATACTCTGCCAGAACTAACACAACATCCTGTTCCTGGACCTAGGCCCTCCTGCCCTTCGATTGACCTGGTGGGGTTTGGGGGTTGCACCCTGGCCCACGCTCGGGCCCTCCTGCCTACGATTATCATGATGAGAGTCTGGGGTTTCTGCCTGGCCTGCACTCTGGCCCTCCCACCCTCGATCGCCATGGTGGGGGTCCGGAGTTGTTGCCTGGCCTGTGTCCCGGCCCTCCCGACCTTCGATTGCGATGGTTGGGGTCTGGGGTTGCCTCCCCTGCGCCCCGGAAATCCCTCCCTTAAATTGCCATGGTGGCGGTCCGTGGTTGATGCATGGCCTGCGCTCAGGCCCTCACACCTTCCAATGGCCATGGCAGTGGTCCGCGGTTGCTGCCTGGCTTGCAACACCGCCCTCCCGTCCTCTGGTCACCATGGCAATTGAGGGATGCAGGCCATCCCTCTCTTCGAATGCCAAGTTGGCGGTCCAGGGTTGATGCCTGTGCTTCGATCCGGCCATCCCGCCCTCCCATTGCCATGGCGGAAGTCCGGGGTTGCTTCTTGGCCTGCGCTCCGACTCTCCCACCATTTGATTGCCATGGTGGGGTTCCAGGGTTGCTGTATGCCCTGCACCCTGGCCCTCCTGCCCTTCAATTGCCATAGTGGGGGTCCTGGATTGATGCAAGGCCTGTGCTCTGGCCC
This sequence comes from Myotis pilosus, assembly GCA_036010255.1. Taxonomy (NCBI): domain Eukaryota; kingdom Metazoa; phylum Chordata; class Mammalia; order Chiroptera; family Vespertilionidae; genus Myotis; species Myotis pilosus. The sequence goes on from JASKON010000047.1 coordinate 787,400, forward strand.
TCCCACTCTTCGATGGCCATGGTGGGGGTCTGCGGTTGCTGCCTGGCCTGTGCCCACCTCCTCCCTCCCTTCGATTGCCATGGTGGGTGTCCAGGGTTGATGCATGGCCTGCGCTCTGGTCCTCCCCTACTCTGATCGACATGGTGATCGCCGGAAGCAGGCCAGCCAGCAACCCTGGCATCCAAGGGTCCGGGTTGCTGCCTGGCCTACAACACCACCCTCATGATTTCCGATCGCCATGGCGATCTAGGGACGCAGGCCATCCAGCCTTTCGATTGCTATGCTGGGGGTCTGAGCTTCATGCATAGCCTGTGCCCCAGTCCTCCTGCCCTTTGATTGCCATGGTGGGGGTTCAGGTTTGCGGCCTGGGTTGCGCTCTAGCCCTCCCACCCAATGATCGCCATGGCGATCGCCGGAAGCAGGCCATCCAGCAACCCCGGCACCCGGGAGTCCTGGGTTACTGCCTGGCCTGCAACCCTGCACTCACTTTCTGCGATCCCAATGGCGATCGTGGGACACAGGAAATTCCGCCCTTCAATTGCCATGTTGAGGTGAAGGGTTGATTCCTGGGCTGTGCTCCAGCCAGCCCGCATTTCCATCGCCATGGCGATCGAGGGAAGCCCACCCGCTTTCCTATCGCCATGGCGATCGAGGGACCCAGGCCATCCCGCCCTTCGATTGCCATGGGGAGGGTCCGGTATTGATGCATGGCCTGCGCTCTGGCCCTCTCCACCTCCAATGTCCATGGCGGGGGTCCGGGATTGCTGCCTGGCTTGCACTCTTCCCTCCCATCCTCTGATAGCCATGGGGATTGCAGGAATAAAGCCAGCCAGCAACCCTGGCATCCAGAGGTCCTGGGTTGCTGCCTGGCCTGCAACTGTTCCTCACGTTCTGCGATCGAGGAACACAGGCAATCCTGCCCTTCGATTGACATGGTGGGGGTCCGGGGTTGATGCCTGGCCTGCGCCCCGGCCCTCCCACCGATCGATTGCCATATTGGGGGTCCGGGGTTGATGCCTGGCCTGCGCACTGGTCCTCCAACCTCCGATTACATGGGGTTCGCCAGACACAGGCCAGCCAGCAACCCCGGCCCCCGGGGGGTCCATGGTCGCTGCCTGGCCTGCAATACCGCCCTCCCACACTCCGATCGCCATGGCGACGAGGGAAGCAGGCCATCCTGCCCTTTGATTGGCCTAGTGTGAGTCCGGGGTTGATGCCTGGCATATGCCCCAGCCTTCCTGGCCTCGATAGCCATGGTGGGGTTCCGGGGTTGCTGCCTGGCCTGCACCCAAGCCCTCACGCCCTTTGATTCCCATGGTGGGCCCCGGTGTAGATTCATGTCCTGTGCTCCGGGTCTCCCGCCCTCGATCGCCATGGTGGAGGTCCAGGGATGCTGTCTGGCCTGTATCCGGTTCTCAGGCCCTTTGATTACCATGGTGGGGGGCCAAGGTTGCTGCCTGGCCTGAGCCCCAGCCCTCCTACCCTCTGATCGACATGGTGGAGGTTCCAGTTTGATGCCTGGCCTGTGTTCTGGCCCTCCCGCTCTCTGATCACCATGGCGATCGCCAAAAGCAGGCCAGCTGCTGGGGTCGAACCCCAGCAGGTCCAGGGGTCCCCATAGGTGTGGACAGAGTTGGCGAAGAAGGAATGACACGGAGGCAGCGTTCAGTTGATCAGCAGCCTTTCCGGGATCTTTAGCCACAATCTCCAGCCAAGTACTGTGTCCATGTTCTCTTGCTAGGTTCTCCAGCCAGGTTCTCCAGGTTCTCCAGCCAGGTTCTATAGCCATGTTCTCTCGCTAGGTTCTCCAGCCAGGTTCGGTTTAGGTTCTCCAGCCAGGTTCGGTCACCAGGTTCTATAGCCGGGTTCTTCAGCCAGGTTCTGTCTAGGTTTTCCAACCAAGTTCTGTCACCAGGTTCTGGTCAGGTTCTTTTGCCATGTTCTCTCCAGTGAAGTTCTTCTGTTTCTAAATTCTGTGTAGGTACTGTCTTCTAAGTCCTGTCTCTAAGTTCTGTCTCTAGGATCTTCATCCAAGTTCTGTCTCCTGTTGTCTTGTTACATCTGTATTTATACCAGTTGATTCCAATCCTATCAATCTCTATTCCAAAGGTTAGGGCTTTTCTTATCTCCATTCCAGGGATTAAAGATTATGTAGCTTAAACATGATTGTTCGTAGTTAAAGTGATTAATTACCCGCCTGGCACTTAGTTAAGAGGTTTTATTCCCTCCCTAACTTCAGGGGAAAACCCCTACCTGGGGAAACAACCTTTCTCGGATAGGTGACCTTGGTTAAAACACAGCACCAAGAAGGTGAGCAAAAAATATTAAGAACAGTATGCCATATATGCCAGGTCCTTGAAACAGTAAGGATGGACTGGCTCCCGGCAAATTCCCCCTATTTTTATTTTTTAAAAGCAGGCATTAAAAAGAAAAATCCCAAATGTTCTCTTGTATCCATTTTAAGAGTACGATTGGCGCTTTCCGCTATTACCTGAGTCCTGATCTATCATCCCAGGGAGAGCTTGCCAATCCTGCACTATCCCGGGGTGGAAAGGCTGCAGTGGGGTTAAGGATAAGGCTCCTTGGGCCTACCTTCTCCCATGCCATTACATTTACCTTTCCTTCCTCAGAAAAGCATAAGAAGGTGAGCAAACATATTAAGAACACTATGCCATATATGCCAGGTCCCTTGAAACAGCAAGGATGGACCGGCTCCCGGCAGCCAGCCAGCAACCCAGGCCCCCAGGGGTCCGTGGTTGCTTCCTGGCCTACTACACAGCCCTCCCGCCCTCTGATGGCCATGGCGATCGAGGGACACAGGCCATACCGGTCTTCAATTGCCATGTTTGGGATCCAGGGTTGATGCCTGGCCTGCCCTCCAGCCAGCGCCCTCCCATCGCCATGGCGGGTGTCCGGGCTGCTGCCTGGCTGGGCCCCGGCCCTCTCGCCCTTTGATTGCCATGGTGGGGGTCCGGAGTTGATGCCTGGCCTACACACCAGCCCTCCCGCCCTTGATCGCCATGTTTGGGGTCCGGTTTGCTGCCTGGCCTGTGCTCAGGCCCTCCCGCGCTCCAATCACATTGTGGGGGGAGGGGTAGCATATGAATAAGGTATTCTGACCTTATCTGCTTCTTCGTCATCCAGTTGAGAAACTGACTTCTAATTCCCTTTAGGACTTACAGTTTCTGCCTCCATCCTTGTGTTTGGAGTCTTATTCCTGATCTTCACTAGTATACAATATCTTTTTAGTAAGTTTGGCTACCTTGTGGCAACAGACACTACTCAAAGGGTCCTGGCCTCTATACTCTCTAGGTCAATGAGGAGCCATTCACTTCAGCTCTGGTTGCCCAAAATCCATGGTTGCCATGGTGTGGCTTCACATCACAAAGCCTCAGCTTGACCATCCAGGAGGGGCGGGGGTGGGAGAGGATGCAGAAGTCTCAGATGCTCTGGTTATAGAAAAGAGAACTTCCTCTTACCTCCAAATATTTTCCCCAAACTGATCCCTCTCTCTCTCTCTCTCTCTCTCTCTCTCTCTCTCTCTCTCTCTCTCTCTTCCTCTAGTTCCATTATAGTCCAGTATAAGGCAGGGAGGTGGTGTTTCCTCTCATTCACTTCTCAAACTCCCCTGTCATTTCAGTGGTCCATTCCACTATGTTCAGATATTACCATTTCCTAGTATTTTGAGTGTTGTTTTAATGGATGTTTTATTTTAGAATAGGTCCAGATTTACAGAAAAATTGGGAGGATAATACCCATGTTCACCATTCCTAATTTCCCTTATTAGTAATATTTCACTTTGGTATGGGGCAAATGTAACATGAAGTGAATCATCAGTGAAACAGAGTGTAACCACACTTCTCTAGTATCTCTAATATGTAACAAGGCTGTTCTATACCAAGGTTAAAGGAAATACTATACCAGTTGTGGCATAAAACTTCACATCTAGAGCTGACCATCCTTTCAATAGTTTAACAATATTCAATAGTATACCATGTAAAAAGGAAATCAAATTCATTATTATACTCTGCCAGAACTAACACAACATCCTGTTCCTGGACCTAGGCCCTCCTGCCCTTCGATTGACCTGGTGGGGTTTGTGGGTTGCACCCTGGCCCGCGCTCGGGCCCTCCTGCCTACGATTACAATGGTGAGGGTCCGAAGTTGCTGCCTGGCCTGCGCTCTGGCCCTCCCACCCTTGATCGCCATGGTGGGGGTCCGGAGTTGCTGCCTCCCCTGCGCCCGGAACTCCCTCCCTTCGATTGCCATGGTGGCGGTCCGTGGTTGATGCATGGCCTGCGCTCAGGCCCTCTCACCCTCCAATGGCCATGGCGAGTGTCCGCAGTTGCTGCGTGGCCTGCAACACCGCCCTCCCGCCCTCTGATCACCATGGCGATCGAGGGATGCAGGCCATCACGCCCTTCGAATGCCAAGTTGGTGGTCCAGGGTTGATGCCTGTGCTTCGATCTGGCCATCCCGCCCTCCCATTGCCATGGCGGAGGTCCGGGGTTGCTTCTTGGCCTGCGCTCCGACACTCCCACCATTTGATTGCCATGGTGGGGTTCCAGGGTTGCTGCATGCCCTGCACCCTGGCCCTCCCACCCTTCGATTGCCATGGCATTGGTCCGGGGATATGGCATGGCCTGTTCTCCGGCCCTACCGCTCTCGATCACCATGGTGTGGGTCCACGGTTGCTGCCTGGTCTACACCCCGGCCCTCCTGCCCTTTCATTGCCAAGTGGGGTTACGGGGTTGCTTCCTGGCCTGCAACCCTGCCCTCTCGCCCTTTGATTGCCATTGTAGGGGTCCGCAATTGATGCATGGCATGCACTCTGGCCTTCCCGCCTTCTCATGGCATAGGTTGGGGTCTGTGGTTTCTGCCTGGCCTGTGCCCTGGCCCTCCCACCTTCGATCGCGATGGTGGGTTCCGTGGTTGTTGCCTCACCTGCGCCCTGGCCCGTCTGCCCTTCGATTGCCTTGGTGGGCATCTGGGCTTGATGTATGGCCTGCGCTCTAGCCCTCCAGTCCTCCGATGGCCATGGTAGAGGTCCAGGGTTTCTGACTGGCCAGCGTTCTGGCCCTCCCGCCCTCGATTGCCATGGTGGGGGTCAGGGTTGCTGCCTTCCAGCGCTCCGGCCCTCCCGCCCTTCCATTACCATGGTCGGGGCCCACGTTGATGTATGGCCTGCGCCCCAGGCCTCCCGCCCTCAATCGCCATGTTGGTGGTCCGCGGTTGTAGCCTAACCGGTGCCCCGGTCCTCCCACACTCCGATCGACATTGTGATCTGTAGAAGAAGGCCAGCTAGCAACTCTGGAACCCGGGGGTCCGTGGTTGCTGCCTGGCCTGCAACACCGACCTCCCTGCTTCTTATAGCCATGGCATTCCAGGGATGCAGGCTATCCCGCCCTTCGATTGCCATGGTGGGGATCTGGGGTTGATGCATGGCCTGCGCTCTGGCCCTCCAGTCCGCCGATGGCCATGGTGGGGGTCCGGGGTTTCTGACTGGCCAGCGCTCTGGCCATTATGCCCTCGATTGCCATGGTGGGGGTTGGGGTTGCTGCCTGGCCTGTGCTCCAGCCAGCCCGCCCTCCCATCGCCATGGCGGGGGTCCAGGGTTGATGCATGGCCTGTTCCCCGGCCCTCCTGCCTTTTGATGGCCATAGCGGGGTTCTGGCGTTGCCACCTGGCCCGCAAAACTGCCTTCCCATTCTGCGATCACCATGGCGATCAAGGGAGGCAGGCCCTCCTGTCTTTTGGTTGCCATGGTGGGGGTCAGGATTGATGCCTGCCCTGCTCACTGGCCCTCCCACACTCAATTACCATGGCATGGGTCCACGGAATCCGCCTGGCCTGTTCCCCGGCTTTCCCGCCCTTCGATCGTCATGGTGAGGGTCCACGGTTGCTGCCTGGCCTACGCCCTGGACCTCCAGCCCTCCGATTGCCATGGCGATTGAGGGATGCAGGCCATACCATCCTTTGATTGCCATGTTGGGGGTCCAGGATTGATGCCTGGGCTGTGCTCCGGCCAGCCCCCTGTCCCATCCCCATGGCGGGTGACCGGGGTGGCTGCCTGTCCTGAGCCCCGGCCAGCCTGCCCTCCCATCGCCATGGAGGGGGTCCGGGGTTGGTGCCTGGCCTCCTCCCCGGCCAGCCTGCCCTCCCATCGCCATGGAGGGGGTCCGCAGTTGCTGCCTGGCCTGTGCCCTGGCTAGCCTGCCCCCCCATCGCCACAGAGGGGGTCCACGATTGCTGCCTGGCCTGTGCCCGGCCAGCCTGCCCTCCGATTACCATGGCGGGTTCCTGGATTGCTTCCTGGCCTGCGCTCTGGCCCTCCCGCCCTCTATCGCCATGGTGGGGGTCCGGAGTTGCTGCCTTGTCTGTGCTGCGGCCCTCTCGCCCTTCTATTGCCATGGTGGGGGTCCGCAGTTGCTGTCTGGCCTGCGTCCTGACCCTACCGCCCATTGAAAGCCATGGTGGGGGTCCGGGGTTGCTGCCTGACCTGCGCCCCATCCCTCCTGCCCATTGATTGCCATGGTGGGTGTCTGGGGTTGATGCCTGGGCTGCACTCAGGCCAGCCCTCCTTCCCATCGCCATGGCAGGGGTCCGGCGTTGCAGCCTTGCTTATGCTCTGGGCTTTCCGCCCTCCATCGCCTAGGTGGGGGTCCGGGTTACTTCCTGGCCTGCACTCTGGCCCTCCCACACTCCGATAGCCATGGTGATCGCTGGAAGCAGTCCAGCCAGCATCCCAGGCACCCAGGTTTCTGCGGTTGTTGCCGGCCTGCAACACCGCCCACCAGCTCTCTGATCGCCATGGCAATCGAGGGACGCAGGCCATCCCGCACTTTGATTGTCTTGGATGGGTGTCCGTGGTATGCTCCTGGCCTGCCCCCTGGCCTTCCCGCCCTTCGATTGCCATGGTGGGGGTCCTGGCTTGATGCATGGCCTGCGCCCCAGCCCTCTTGCCCTTCGATTGCCATTGTGGGGTTCTGGGGTTGTGGCCTGGGATGCGCTCCGGCCCTTCTGACCTCGATCACCATGGTGGGGTCCGGGGTTGCTGCATGGCCTACGCCTGGCCCTCCCGCCATTCGATAGCCATGGTGGGGATCCAGGATGCTGCCTGGTCTCCTCCCTGGCTCTCCTGCCCTTTGATTGCCATGTTGGGGATCTGGGGTTGCTTTCTGGCCGTGGCCCGGCTCTCCCGCCTCTCGATTGCCATGTTGGGGGTCCGCGGATGCTGCCTGGCCTACAGTACCGCCCTCCAATCGCCATGGCGATCAAGGGAGGCAGGCCCTCGCTCCCTTCAGTTGCCATGGTGGGGGTCGGGGGTTGATGCCTGGCCTATGCTCTGTCCCTCCGCCTTTGATTGCCATGGCTGGGTTCCAGGGTTGCTGCCTATCCTGCGCTCAGGCAAGCCCGCCCTCCCATCACCATTGCTGGTGTCTGGGGTTGCTGCCTGACCTGCGCTCCGTCCCTCCCGCCCTCCAATCGACATGGCGATCCCTGGAAGCAGACCAGCCAGCAACCCCACCATCCAGGGCAACACGGTTGCTACTGGCCTGCGGCACTGCCTTACCTACCTCCTATAGTCATGGCGATAGAGGGATGCAGGCCATCCCGCCCTTCGATTTCCATGGTGGATGAACACGGGTGCTGCCAGTCCTTCGCCCCTGCCCTCCGGCCCTTCAATTGCCATGCTTGGGGTCTGGGGTTGATGCATGGCATGTGCTATGGCCCTCCCACAGTCTGATGGCCATGGTAGAGTTCCGTGGTTGCTTTCGGGCCTGCGATCTGGCCCTCCCATCTATGATCGCCATGGTGGGGGTCCAGGGTTGCTACCTGGCCTGCGTGTAGGCCCACCCGCTTACAATCGCCATGGTGGGGGTTTGGGGTTGCAGCCTGGCCTGCAACACCGCCCTCGGGCCCTACTATAGCCATTGCGATCAAGGAATGCAGGCCATTCCGCCCTTCGAATGCCATGCTGGGGGTTCTGGGTTGCTGATTGGCCTACGCCCTGGCCCTCCCACTCTTCAATTGCCATAATGGGGGTCCAGGGTTGCTGCCTGGCCTGCAACAATGCCCACCAGCCTTCTGATTGCCATGGCAATCGAAGGACGCAGGCCATCCTGCTCTTTGATTGCCTTGTTGGGGGTCCGCGTTTGCTGCCTGGTCTGCGCCCGGCCTTCCCGCCCTTCAATTGCCATGGCAGAGATCCGGGGTTGCGGCCTGGGATGCGCTCCAGCCCTCCTGACCTCAATCACCATGGTGGAGTCTGGGGTTGCTGCATGGCCTATGCCCTGGCCCTCCCGCCATTCGATTGCCATGGGGATCCAGGGTGCTTCCTGGCCTCCGCCCTGGCTCTCCTGCCCTTTGATTGCCATGTTGGGGATCTGGGGTTGCTGTCTGGCAGTTGCCCAACTCTCCCGCCCCTCGATTGCCATGTTGGGGTCCATGGTTGCTGCCTGGCTTGCAGCATCGCCCTCCAATCGCCATGGCGATCAAGGGAGGCAGGCCATCGCGCCCTTCAGTTGCCATGGCGGGGGTCCGGAGTTGATGCCTGGCCTGTGCTCTATCCCTCCAACCCTCGATTGCCATGGCCGGGGTCTGTGGTTGCTGCCTGTCCTGTGCTCGGGCAAGCCCGCCCTCCCATCACCATTGCTGGTGTCTGGGGTTGCTGCCTGGCCTGTGCTCTGTCTCTCCCGCTTCCAATCAACATGGCGATCCCTGAAAGCAGAACAGCCCACAACCCCAGCATCCAGGGCAACGCGGTTGCTGACTGGCCTGCAACTCCACCTTTCCACCCTCCTATAGCCATGGCGATAGAGGGATGCAGGCCATCCCGCCCTTTGATTGCCAAGGTGGACGTCCGAGGGTGCTGCCAGTCCAGCGCCCCGGCCCTCCGGCCCTTCGATTGCCATGGTCGGGGTCCGGGGTTGATGCATGGCATGTGCTATGGCCCTCCCACACTCTGATGGCCATGGCGGAGTTCTGGGGTTGCTTCCTGGCCTGCGATCTGGCCCTCCCACCTACGATCGCCATGGTGGGGGTCAAGGGTTGCTGCATGGCCTGCGCTCGGGCCCACCCGCCCACGATCACCATGGTGGGGGTCCTGGGTTGCTGCCAGGCCTGCACTCCGGCCCTCCCGCCTATGATTGCCATGGTGGGGGTTGCAGGCCACCCCGCCCTTTGTTTTCCATGTTGGGGCCCCCGGTTGCTGCCTGGCCTGCAACACCGCCCTCCGATCCCCATGGTGATCGAGAGACGCAGGCCATCCTTCCCTTCAATTTCCATGTTGGGGGTCCAGGGTTGATGCCTGGGCTGCGCTCCGGCCAGCACGCCCTCTCATCGCTATGACAGGGGTCCAGGGTTGTGGTCTGGCTTGTGCCCGGGCTGTCCAGCCCTTTGATTGCCATGGTGGGATTCCACAGTTGCTGCCTGGGCTGTGCCCGGGGCCTCCTGCCCTTTTATTGCCATGGTGGGGATACGGGGTTGCTGCTTGGTTTCTGCCGTGGCCCTCCCACCCTCAGATGGCCATGGCGGAGTTCCGGGGTATCTTCCTGGCCAGCCTTCCGGCCCTCCCACCTATGATCACCATGGTGGGGGTCCGGGGTTGGAGAATGGCCTGCAACACCACCCTCCCGCCGTACTATAGCCATGGCAATCCAGGGATGCAGGCCATTCTGCCTTTCGAATGCCATGTTGGGCTCCAGGACTGCTGTCTGGCCTGTGCACTGGCCCTCCCACCCTCTGATCATCATGTTGGGGGTCCTCGGTTGCTGCTTGGCCTATGCCGTGGACCTCCCGCCCTTCGATTGCTATGTTGGGGGTCCGAGGTTGCTGCCTGACCTGCAAAACCGCCCTTCGATAGCCATGGCGATCAAGGGAGGCAGGCCCTCCAGCGCTTCGGTTGCTATGGTGGGGTTCGGGGATTGATGCCTGGCCTGTGCTCTGGCCCTCCCACCCTTGATTGCCATGGCAGGCATTCGGGGTTGCTGCCTGTCCTGTGCCCAGGCCCTCCCACCCCTTAATTGCCATGGTGGGGGTCCGCGGCTGCTGCCTATACTGCACCACGGCCCTTTTGCCCTCTGATCGCCATGGTGGGGGTACGGGGTTGATGTCTGGCCATGGCGATTGCCGGAGGCCATCCAGCCAGCATCTCTGGCATCCAGGGTTCTGCGGTTGCTGCCTGGCCTTCAACACCACACTCCCACCCTCCGATCGCCATGGCAATCGAAGAATGCAGGCCATCCCGCCCTTCGATAGCTTCCTGGCCTGTGCTCCGGCCCTCCTGTCCTTGATCACCATGGTGGGGATCTGTTGCTGCTGCGTGGCCTCCACCCCGGCTCGCCCACCAATCTATTGCCATGTCGTGGACCCCCACCATGTTTTTCGATGGGCTGAGGCGCAGGCCAGGATAGCAACTGCAGACCCCCAACATGTCAATCGAAGGGCGGGGTGGCCTGCGTCCCTCGATTGCAAGGCAATCGGAGGGCAGGAGGGCGGTGTTGCAGGCCATGGCAATCGAGGTATGCGGGGCATCCCGCCCTTCGATAGCCATGTAGGGGGTCCAGGGATGCTTCCTGGCCTGTGCTCCGGCCCTCCCGTCCTTGATCGCCATGGTGGGGATCCATTGTTGCTGCCTGGCCTCCACCCCTGCTCTCCCGCACTTCGATTGCCATGTTGGGGATCCAGGGGTGATACATGGCCTGCGCTCTGGCTAGCCCGCCTTCCCGTCGTCATGGTTGGGGTCCGGGATTGTGGACTGACTTGTTCTCCGGCCTTCCCGCCCTGGATCACCATGGCGGGCGTACGGGGTTCCTGCCTGGCCTGGGCGCAGGCCCTCCAGAACTCTGATCACCATGGCGATCGTCGGAAACAGTCCAGCCAGGATCCCTAGCAACCCAGGTTCTGCGGTTGATGCCTGGCCTGAAACACCACTCACCCGACCTCGATCTCCATGGCGATCGAGGGACACAGGCCAACCCACACTTTCTTTGCTATGGTGGGTGTCCGGGGTTGCTGCCTGGCTTGTGCTCTGGATTCTCCCTTCCTCCGATCACCATGGCGATCGCCAGAAGCAGGCCACCCAGCAACCCCATACCGGGGTTCCGCTGTTGCTGCCTGGCCTGAAACACTGCCCTGCTGCCCTCTGATCGCCATGGCGGTCAAAGGGTGGATGGCATCCCGCCCTTCGATTGCCATGGTGGGGCTCTGTAGTTGATGCCTGTCCTGCGTCCCAGCCTCCCGCCCTTTGATTGCCATGGTGGGGTCCGGGGTTGCTTCCTGGCCTGTGCACCGGCCATCCCACCCTTCGATTGCCATGGTGGGGTCTGAGGTTGATGCATGGCCTGTGCCCCGGCCCTCCTGCCCTTCGATTGCCTGGGCGGGGGTTTGGGGTTGCGGCCTGGCTTGCTCTCTGACCCTCCTGCCCTCTGATTGCCATGGTAATCGCCGGAAGGCCAGCCAGCAACCCCGGCACACAGGGGTCCTGGGTTGCTGCCTGGCCCTCAACCCTGCCCTCATGTTCTGCGATTAGGTACACAGGCAATCCTGCCCTTCAATTGACATGGTGGTGGTCTGGGGTTGATGAATGGCCTGCGTCCCGGCCCGCCAGCCCTCGATCGCCATGTTGGGGGCCCGCGGTTGCTGCTTCTCCTGCGCCCTGGCCCTACCACGCTCCGGTCCACATTGTGATCGCTAGCTAGATGCAGGCCAGCCAGCAACTCCGGCACCCGGGGGTCCTGGGTTGCTGCCTGGCCTTCAACCCTCTCCTCCCGCCCTGCGATCACCATGGTGTTTGTCCGGGGTTGATGCGGTCTGTGCTCTGTCCCTACCACAATCCGATTGCCCTGGTGGGGGTCCGGGTTAGCTGCCTGGCCTGCACCTCACCCCTCCTGCCCTTGAACACAATGGTTGGGGGTCCTGAGTTTCTCCCTGCCCTGCGTCCCACCCCTCCTTCCCTTTGATTGCCATGGTGGGGTTTTGGGGGTTGATGCACGGCCTTCGCTCTTACCCTCCCACCTTCCCATGGCCAGGGTGGAGGTCCTCAGTTGCCACCTGGCTGCGCCCCGGCCCTCCAGCTCTTCGATTGCCATGGTGGGGGTCCGGGATTAATGCAAGGCCGGCGCTATGTCCCTCCCCCCTCCGATTGACATGGTGATCGCCGGAATCATGCCAGCCAGCAAACCCTGCAAACGGGGGTCCTCTGTTGCTGCCTGGCCTGCAACACCACTCTCACGCCCTGTGATCCCCATGGCGTAACAGGGACGCAGGCCATCCTGCTCTTCGATTGCAATGTTGAGGCTCTAAGATTGATGCCTGGGCTGTGCTCAGGCCATCCCGCCTTTCCATCACCATCGCGGGGGTTCAGCGTTGCGGGATGGCTTGTTCTCTGGCCTTCCTGCTCTCCATTGCCATGGTGGGTGTCCAGGGTTGCTGCCTTGCTAGTGCTCCGGCCTGGCTGCCCTTCCATCAACATGGCGGGCGTCCGGGGTTGCTGCCTTGCCTGCGCTCTGGGCCTCCAGACCTCTGATTGCCATGGTGTTCGCCAGAAGCAGTCCAGCCAGCATCCCTCCTACCCAGGGTTCTGTGGTTGCTGCCTGGCCTCAACACCGCCCACCCGCTCTCCGATCGCCATGGCGATCGAGGGACGCAGGCCACCCCACAATGTCATTGCCATGGTGGGGGTAGCGGTTGCTGCCTGGCCTGCGCCCCGGCCTTCCCGCCCTTTGATTTGCATGGTGAGGGTCCAGGCTTGATACATGGCATGAGCCCCGGCCCTCCATCCTTTGATTGCCATGGCAGGGGTCCGGGGTTGTGGCCTGGGTTGCGCTCCGGCCCTCCCGCCCTCAATAGCCATCCTGGGGGTCGCAGTTGATGCCTGGGCTGCGCCCTGGCCCTCCCACACTTCCATCACCATGGCGGGCATCCGGGTTTCTGCCTGTCCTGCGCTCTGGCCCTCCAGACCTCTGATCAACATGGCGATGCCCGGAAGCACTCCAGCCAGCATCCCCGGAACCCATGGTACTGCGGTTGATGCCTGGCCTGCAACACCACCCACCCGCCCTCCAGTCGACATGGCAATGGAGGGACACAGGTCATCCCGCCCATCTATTGCCATCGTAGGGGTCCGCGGATGCTGCCTGTCCTGCGCTCCAGCCCTCCTGCCCTTGATCGCCATGGTGGGTGTCCGTGGTTGCTGCCTGCCCTGCGCCCTGGCCCTCCCGCACTTTGATGGACATTGTGATTGCTAGAAGCAGGCCACCCAGCAGCACTGGCAAAAAGGGAGTCCGGGGTTGCTACCTGGCCTGTGAAAACGCCCTCCCGCCCTGCGAACGTCATGGCGATCCATGACGCAGGCAATCCTGCCCTTCATTGCCATGTTGGGTGTCTGGGATTGCTGCCTGGCTTGTGCTCTGCCCGCCCCCATCCTCCGATCGCCATTGCGATCGCCAGAAGCAGGCCACCCAGCAACCCTGTACCCAGGGTTCCGGGGTTGCTGCCTGGCCTGAAACACTGCCCTCCCACCCTCCGATCGCCATGGCGATCAAGGGATGCAGGACATCCCACTCTTCAATTGCCATGGTGGGGGTCCGCAGTTGATGCCTGGCTGGTTCCCTGGCCCTCCCGCCCATTGATTGCCATGTTGGGGATCCAGAGTTGATGCATGGCCTGCTCTCTGGCTAGCCCACCTTCCCATTGCCATGGTGGGGGTCCCGGGTTGCAGACTGACTTGTTCTCCAGCCTTCCCGCCCTCTGTCACCATGGCAGGTGTCCGGGGTTGCTTTCATGCCTGGGCTCTGGCCCTCCAGAACTCTGATTGCCATGGCGATTGTCGGAAGCAGTCCAGCCAGCATCCCTAGCACCCAGGGTTCTGTGGTTGATGCCTGTCCTGCGCCCCGGCCCTCCCACCCTTCGGTTGCCATGGTGGGGTCCAGGGTTGATGCATGGCCTGCGCCGTGGCCCTGCTGCCCTCGATCGCCATGGTGGTTGTCCGCGGTTGATCCCTGGCCTGCGCTCCGGCCAGCCTAATTCCCATCCCCTGGCGGGGGTCCGGGCATGTGGCCTGGTTTGCGGTCCGGCCCTCTCACCCTTCCATCAACATGGCAGGCATCCAGGGATGCTTCCTGGCCTGTGCTCTGGCCCTCCAGACCTCTGATCGCCATGGCGATCACTGGAAGCATTCCAACCAGCATCCCTGGCATCCAGGGTTCTGCGTTTGCTGCCTATCCTGCAACACTGCTCTCCTGCCCTCCGATCGCCATGGCGATCAAGTGTCACAGAACATCCTGCCCTCCGATCACCATGGTGATCCCTGGAAGCAGGATAGACAGCAACCCTGCCAACTGGGGTTCTGAGGATGCTCCCTGGCCTGCAACATCGCACTTCCGCCCCTGATCTCCATGGCGATGGAGGGACGCAGGCCATCCTGACCTTCAATTGCCTTGGTGGGGGGTCCGCGGATGCTGACTGGCCTGCTGCCCCGGCCCTCCCACACTCCGATTCACATTGTGATCACTAGACTCAGGCCAGCCAGCAAATCCAGCGTCCGGGGGTCCTGGGTTGCTGCCTGGCCTGCAACCCTGCCCTCCCCCCTTGTGATCGCCATGGTGGGGGTCCGGGGTTGATGCAAAGTCTATGCTCTGGGCCTCCTGCACTCTGATCGCCATGACGATCCCTGGAAGCAGGACAGCCAGCAACCCCGCCAACTGGGGTTCTGAGGTTGCTGCCTGGCCTGCAACATCGCACTCCCCCCCTTCCCCGCCCCCCCAATCTCCATAGCGATGGAGGGATGCAGGCCATCCCGCCCTTCGATTGCCATGGTCGGTGCCCAGGGTTGATGCAAGGCCTGCGCCCCGGTCCTCCCGCCCTCAATTGCCATGGTGGGTGTCCGGGGTTGCTGCTAGGCTTGCTCTCTGGCCACCCCGCCTTCTGATTGCCATAGCGATCGCCAGAAGCAGGCCAGCTGGCAACCCCGCACCTGGGGTTCCGCGGTTGCTCCCTGGCGGGCAACACTGCTCTACCGCCCTCCGATCGCCATGCTGATCGAGGGACGCAGGCCATACTGCCCTTCGATTGCCATGGTGGGTGTCTGGGTTACTTCCTGATCTGCAACCCAGCCCTCCAGGCTGTCGATTTCTATGGTGGGGGTCCGGAATTGATGCATGGCTTGCACCCTGGCCTTCCCGCCTGCGATTGCCATGGTGGGGGTCCGCGGTTGCTGCTTGCCCTGTGCCCCGGCCCTCCCGCACTACGATCCACATTGTGATCACTAGAAGCAGGCCACCCAGCAACCCCGGCACAAAGGCAGTCCGGGTTGCTGCCTGTCCTGCAAAACCGCCCTCCCACCCTGCGATCGCCATGGCGATCAAGGGACGCAGGACATCCCGCCCTTCGATTGCCATGGTTGGGGTCCTCAGTTGATGCCTGGCCTGTGTCTGGCTCTCCCGTCCTTCAATTGCCAAGTTGGGGGTCCAGAGTTGATGACTGGGCTGTGCTCCGGCCAGCAAGCCTTCACATCACCATGGCTGGGGTCCGGGGTTGTTGCCTGGCCTGTGCTCTGGATCTCCAGAATCTGATCGCCATGGCGATTGCCAGAAGCAGTCCAGCTAGCATCCCTGGCACACAGGGTTCTGCAGTTGATGCCTGGCCTGCAACACCACCCTCCTGCCCTACAATCGCCATGGCAATGGAGGGACACAGGCCGTCCCGCCCATCTATTGCCATGGTGGGGGTCTGTGGTGGATGCATGGCCGGCGCCCAGGCCCTCCTGCCTGGCTTGAGCTCTGGATCCTCCTCCCTCTGATCACCGTGATGATCGCCAGAAGCAGGCCACCGAGCAACCCCAAACCGGGGTCCGCGGTTGCTGCCTGGCCTGAAACACTGCCCTGCCGCCCTCTGATCGCCATGGCGATCAAGGGACGCAGGGCATCCCGCCCTTCGATTGCCATGGTGGCGTCTGGGGTTGATGCATGGCCTGCGCCATGGCCCTCCTGCCCTCGATCGCCATCGTGGGGGTCTGCGGTTGATGCCTGGCCTGTGCTCTGGCCAGCCCCCCTTCCCATTGCCATGGCGGGGGTCTGGGGTTGTGGCCTGGCTTGCGCTCTGGCCCTCTGGTCCTTCGTGCTGGGAGCCAGTCCATCCTTGCTGTTTCAAGGGACCTGGCATATATAGCATACTGTTCTTAATATGTTTGCTCCCCTTAGCGCTGTGTGTTTTAACCAAGGTCACCTCTCCAAGAAAGGTTGTTTCCCCAGGTAGGGATTTTTCCCTGAAGTCAGGGAGGGGATGAAACTCCTTAACTAAGTGCCAGGCGGGTAGTTAATCACTTTAACTACAAACAATCATGCTTAAGCTACATAATCTTTACTCCCTGGAATGGAGATAAGAAATGCCCTAACCTTTGTAATAGAAATTGACAGGATTAAAATCAACTGGTATAAATACGGATGTAACAAGACAATAAATGGCAGAACTTCTCTGGAGATCCAGACCAGAGCTTGGCTGGAGATCCTGGCTAGGCTGCTGATCAACTGAACGCTGTCTCCGTGTCATTCGTTCTTCGCCGACTCCGTCTACACCTTTGGGAACCCCTGGACCTGCTGGGGTTGGACCCCTGCTGGGGTTGGACCCCAGCACCTTCCATCAACATGGCGGGCATCGAGGGTTGCTTCCTGGCCTGCGCTCTGGCCCTCCAGACCTCTGATCGCCATGGCCATCGCTGGAAGCAGTCCAGCCAGTATCCCTAGCACCCGGGTTCTGCGGTTGCTGCCTGGCCTGCAACTCCGCCCACCCGCTCTCCAATCGCCATGGCGATGGAGGGATGAAGGCCATCCTGCCCATCTATTGACATGGTGGGGGTCTGTGGTTGCTGCCTGCCCTACGTCCCAGCCCTCATGCCCTCCAATCAACATTGTGATTGCTAGAAGTAGGCTACCCAGCAACCCCGGCACCCGGTAGTCTGGGGTTGCTGCCTGGCCTGCAAAAAAGCCCTCCCGTCCTGCGATCACCATGGCAATCGAGGGATGCAGGCAATCCCACCTTTCAATTGCCACGTTGGGGGGTCCAGGGTTGAAGCCTGGCCTGCAACTCAGCCCACCTGCCATCCAATCGCCATGACGATCGAGGGATGCAGGCCATGCCACACTTTCATTGCCATGGTGGAAGTGTGCGGTTGCTGCCTCGCCTGAGTCTCAGCCTTTTCCGCCCTATGATTGCCATGGTGAGGGACGGCCCCGCCTTCCTGCCCTGCGATCGCCATGGCAATCGAAATCCTTCCATTCGATTGCAATGTTGGGGGTCCAGGGTTGATGCCTGGGTGACACTCCTGCCAGCCCACCTTCCCATCGCCATGGCTGGGGTCTGGGTTGCTGCCTGCCCTGCGATCTGGACCTCCAGACCTCTGATCACCATGGCTGTCACTGGAAGCAGTCCAGCCAGCATCCCCAGCACCCAGGGTTCTGCGGTTGATGCCTGGCCTGCAACTCTGCCCACCCACCCTCCAATCTCCATGGGGATCCAGCATTGATGCATGGCCTGCACCCCAGGCAGACCCTCTTCCCATCGCCATGGGAGGTGTCCAGGGTTGCGGACTGGCTTGTGCTCTGGGGCTCCAGATCTTTGATCACCATGGCAATCACCAGAGGCAGTCCAGCCAGCATCCCTGGCACCCAGGGTTCTGCGGTTGATGCCTGGCCTGCAACACCACCATCCTGCCCTAGGTGATCTAGGGACACAAGGCATCCCACCCTTCGATTGCCATGGTTGGATTCTGCGGTTGATGCCTGGCTTGTGCCCCGGTTCTCCCACCCTTCCATTGACATGCTGGGGGTCCGGGGTTGATGCATGGCCTGCGCCTCGGCCCTCCCGCACTCTGATTGACATTGTGATCGCTAGAAGCAGGCCACCCAGCAAACCAGGCACCCAGGAGTCGGGGTTGCTACCTGTTCTGCAAAACCGCCCTCACACCCTGCGATCGCCATAGCGATCGAGGGAAGCAGGCAATCTCGCCCTTCGACTGCCATGTTGGGGGTCCAGGGTTGAAGTCTGGCCTATGCTCCGAACTTCCCACCCTCGATTGCCATGGTGGGTGTTCGGGGTTGCTGCCTGTCTTGAGCTCTGGCCCCCCCGCCCTCCGATTTCCATGGCTATCGCCAGAAGCAGGCCACCCAGCAACCCTGTACCCGGGGTTCCGTGGTTGCTGCCTGGCCTGTTCCCCGGCACTCCGGCCCTTCGATTGCCATGTTAGGGATCCAGCGTTGATTGATGGCCTTCCCTCTGGACATCCCCCCTTCGATCACCATGGGAGGTGTCTGGGGTTGCGCACTGGCTTGTGCACTGGGGCTCCAGATCCCTGATCGCCATGGCGATCGGCAGAGGCAGTCCAGCCAGCATCCCCGGCACACAGGGTTCTGCAGTTAATGCCTGGCCTGCTACACCACCATCCTGCCCTCCTATCGCCATGGCGATCTAGGGATGCAGGACATCCCGTCATTTGATTGCCATGGTGGGGGTTCGTGTTTGATGCCTGGCCTGTTCCCTGGCCCTCTGGCCCTTCGATTGCCATCTTGGGGGTCCAGGGTTTATGCATGGCCTGCGCTCCAGACAACACCCCTTCCCATTGCCATGGGAGGGGTCCTGGGCTGCGGACTAGCTTGTGCTTCAGGGCTCCAGATCTCTGATCGAAATGGCAATCACCGGAGGCGGTCCAGACAGCATCCCCGACACCCAGTGTTCTGTGGCTGCTCCCTGGCCTGCCACACCATCCACCCTGACTCCGAAGCCATGGCAATCGAGGGATGCAGGCCATCCCACACTTCAATTGGCATGGTGTGGTTTCGCGGTTGCTGCCTGACCTGCGCCATGACCTTCTCGCCCGTCGATTGCCATGGTGGGGGTCTGGGTTTAATGCATGGCCTCTGCACCACCCTTCCCTCCCTCGAACTCCATGATGGGTGTCTGGGGTTGCAGCCTGGCCTGCAACACTGCCCTACAGCCTCTGATCGCCATGGCGATCAAGGGACGCAGGGCATCCCGGCCTTCGATTGCCATGGTTGTGGTCCCCGCTTGATGCCTGGCCTGAGCCCCGACCCTCCCGCCTTTCGATTGCCATGTTGGGGGTCTGGGGTTGATGCCAGGGCTGTGCTATGGCCAGCCCACCTTCCCATTGCCATGGCTGGGGTCTGGGTTGCTGCCTGGCCTGCAATCTGGACCTCCAGACCTCTGATCACCATGGCGATCGCCGGAAGCAGTCCAACCGGCATCCCCAGCACCCAGGGTTCTGCGGTTGATGCCTGTCCTGCAATACCACTCACCCGACCTCGATCGCCATGGCAATCGAGGGACGCAGGCCAACCCACACTTTCATTGCCATGGTGGTGTCCAGGGTTGCTGCTTGGCTTGCGCTCTGGATCCTCCTCCCTCCGATCACCATGGCGATTGCCAGAAGCAGGCCACCGAGCACCCCCAAACTGGGGTTCTGCGGTTGCTGCCTGGCCTGGAACCCTGCCCTGCTGCCCTATGATCGCCATGGTGATCAAGGGATGCAGGGCATCCCACCCTTCGATTGCCATTGTGGGGTCCAGGGTTGATGCATGGCCTGTGCCGTGGCCCACCTGCCCTCGATCACCATGGTGGGGGTCCGCGGTTGATTCCTGGCCTGCGCTCCGGACAGCCCGCCTTCCCATCGCCATGGCGGGGGTCTGGGGTTGTGACCTGGTTTGCGCTCTGGCCCTCTGGCATTTCCATCAACATGGCAGGTGTCCAGGGTTGCTTCCTGTCCTGCGCTTTGGCCCTCAAGACCTCTGATCGCCATGGCGATCGCTGGAAGCAGTCCAGCCAGCATCCCTGGCACCCAGGGTTCTGCGGTTGCTGCCTGGCCTCCAACTCCTCCCACCCGCCCTCCAATCGCCATGGCGATTGAGGGACGCAGGCCATCCCACACTTTCATTGCCATGGTGGAAGTGTGCGGTTGCTTCCTGGCCTGAGTCCCGGCCTTTTCCGCCCTTCGATTGCCATGATGAGGGTCCGGCCCCGCCCTCCCGCCCTGCGATCACCATGGCTATAGAGGGACACCGGCAATCCTTCCATTTGATTGCAATGTTGGGGGTCCAGGGTTGATGCCTGGGCTGCGCTCTGGCCAGCCCACCTTCCCATCGCCATGGTGTGGGTCCGGGGTTGCAGCCTGGCTTGTGCTCCTGCCTTCCCTCTCTCGATTGCCATGGTTGGTGTCCAGGGCTGCTGCCTGGCTTGTGCTCAGGCCCTCCCGCCATTCCATCACCATGATGGGCATCCAGGGTTGCTGCCTAGCCTATGTTCTGGCCCTCCTGCACTTTGATCACGATGGTGATCGATGGAAGCAGCCTAGCCAGCATCCCAGGCACCCAGGGTTCTGTGGTAGCTGCCTGGCCTGCAACAATGCCCACCTGCCCTCCTATTGCCATGGGGATTGAGAGACGCTGGCCATTCCGCACTCTGATTGCCATTGTGGGGGTGCGAGGTTGATGCCTGGCCTGTGCCCCGACCTCCTCGTCCTTCGATTGCCATGGTGGTGGTCTGGATTTGATGCATGGCCTGCGCCCTGGCCCTCCCACCCTTTGATTGCTATGGTGGGTGCCCAGGGTTGATGCATGGCCTGCGCTATGGCCCTCTCGACCTTCAATGTCCATGGTGGGGGTCCGTGGTTGCTCCCTCGCCTGTGCACCAGCACTCCTGCCCTTCGATTGCCATGCTGGGGTCTGAGCTTGATGCATGGCCTGTGCCCCGGCCCTCCTGCCCTTCAATTGCCATGGTGGGCGTTCGGGTTGCAGCCTGGTTTTTCTCTGGACCTCCTGCCCTCTGATCGCCATGGCGATCGCTGGAAGAAGGCCAGCCAGCAACCCGGGCACCCGGGGGTCCTGGGTTGCTGCCTGGCCTGCAACCCCATCCTCACGTTCTGTGATCAAGGGACACAGGCAATCCCGCCCTTCGGTTGACATGGTTGTGGTCCGGGGTTGCTGCCTCACCTGTGCCCCGGCCCTCCTGCACTCCGATTCACATTGTGATCACTAGACACAGGCCAGCCAGCATATCCAGAACCCAGGGGTCCTGGGTTGCTGCCTGTCCTGCAACCCTGTCCTCCCCCACTGCGATCTCCATGGTGGAGGTCCGGGGTTCATGCAAAGTCTGTGCTCTGGCCCTCCCGCCCTCCAATCTCCATGGCGATCCCTGGAAGCAGGACAGCCAGCAACCCGGCCAACTGGGGTTCTGAGGTTGCTGCCTGGCCTGCAACATCGCACTCCCGCCCCCGATCTTCATGGCGATGGAGGGACGCAGGCCATCCCGCCCTTTGATTGGGGGTCCGCGGTTGATGCATGGCCTGCGCCCTGGCCCTTCCATCCTCAATTGCCATGGTGCGTGTCCGGGGTTGCTGCTAGGCTTGCTCTCTGGCCACCCCGCCTTCTGATCACCATAGCGATCGCCAGAAACAGGCCAGCTAGCTAACAACGCCTGGGGTTCTGCGGTTGCTCCATGGTGGGCAACACCGCTCTACCGCCCTCTGATTGCCATGCTGATCGAGGGACGCAGGCCATACTGCCCTCGATTGCCATGGTGGGTGTCTGCAGTTACTTCCTGACCTGCGCCCCAGCCCTCCCGCCTGTCGATTGCTATGTTGGATGTCTGGAATTGATGCATGGCTTGTGCCCCGGGCTTCCCACTCGCGATCGCCATGGTGGGGGTCTGCGGTTGCTGCCTGCTCTGTGCCCCGGCCCTACCGCCTTTCGATTGCCATGTTGGGGGTCCAGGGTTGATGCCAGACTTGTGCTCTGACCTTCCCGCCCTCGATCACCATGGTGGATGTTGGGGTTGCTGCCTGGCTTGCGCTCTGCCCCCCCCACACTCCGATCGCCATGGCGACTGCCAGAAGCAGGCCACCCAGCAGCCCTGACACCTGGGTTTCCACTGTTGCTGCCTGGCCTGCAACACTGCCTTCCTGCCTTCTGATCGCCATGGCGATCAAGGGACGAAGGGCATCCTGCCATTCGATTGCCATGGTGTGGGACTGCAGGTGATGCCTGCCCTGTGCCCCAGCCATCCTGCCCTTCGATTGCCATGTTGGGGGTCTAGGGTTGAGGCCTGGCCTGTGCTCTGGCCTTCCTGCCCTCGATAGGCTGGTGGGTGTCTGGGGTTGCTGCCTATCTTGCGCTCCGGCCATCCAGCCCTTGATCCCTTTGTTGGGGTCCATGGTTGAAGCCTGGCCTGTGCTCCGAACTTCCTGCCCTCGATCGCCATGGTGGGTGTCCGGGGTTGCTGCCTGGCTTGGGCTCTGGTCTACCCGCCCTGCAATCGTCATGGCTATCGCCAGAAGCATATCACCCAGCAACCCCGTACCCGGGGTTCCGCGGTTGCTGCCTGGCCTGCAACACTGCCCTCCCGCCCTCCGATCGCCATGGCGATCACGGGATTCAGGGCATCCCGCCCTTCGATTGCCATGGTGGTCGTCCGCGGTTGATGCCTGGCCTGTGCCCCGGCTTCCCGCCCTTCGATTGCTATGTTGGTGGTCCAGGGTTGATGCCTGGGGTGCGCTCCGGCCAGTCCGCCTTCCCATCGCCATGGCTGGGTCGGGGTTTGTTGCCTGGCCTGCGCTCTGGACCTCCAGACCTCTGATCGCCATGGCGTTCACCGGAAGCAGTCCAGCTAGCATCCCTGGCACCCAGGGTTCTGCGGTTGATGCCTGGACTGAAACACCACCCTCCTGCCCTCCTATCGCTATGGTGATCAAGGGACGCAGGGCATCCTGCCCATCTATTGCCATGGCGGGGTTCCGGGGTTGATGCATGGCCTGCGCTCCAGCCCTCCTGCCCTCGATCGCCATGGTGGGGATCCGTGGTTGCTGCCTGCCCTGTGTCCCGGCCCTCTCGCACTCCAATCGACATTTTGATCGCTAGAAGCAGGCCACCCAGCAACCCTGGCACCCAGGAGTCCGGGGTTACTGCCTGGCCAGCAAAACCGCCCTCCCTCCCTGCCATCGCCATTGCAATTGAGGGATGCAGGCAATTCCGCCCTTCAATTGCCATGTTGGGGGTCCATGGTTTATGCCTGGCCTGTGCTCCGACCTTCCTGCCCTCAATAGCCATGGTGGGTGTCCGGGGTTGCTACCTGGCTTGTGCTCTGGACCCCCACACCCCTCCAAGCTCCGATCCCCATGGTGATTGCCAGAAGCAGGCCACCCAGCAACCTTGTACCTGGGGTTTTGTGGTTGCTGCCTGGCCTGCAACACTGCCCTCCCGCCCTCTGATAGCCAGGGCGATCAAGGGACACAGGGAATCCCGCCCTTTGATTGCCATGGTGGGGTTCTAGAGTTGATGCCTGAGGTGCGCTCTGGTCAGCACACTCTCCCATCGCCATGATTGGGGTCGGGGTTGCGGCCTGGCTTTCACCCGGGCCCTCCATCCTTTCAATTGCCATGGTGGTAGTCCGCGGTTGCTTCCTGGCCTGCTCCCCGGCCCTCCCGCACTTGATCCTTATGGTGGGGATCTGGGTTTGCTGCTTGGCCTCTGCCTTGGCTCTCATGCCCTTCCATTGCCATGCCGATCAAGGAATGCAGATATCCTGCCAATCATTGTGATGTTGGGGGTCCGCGGTTGTTGCCTGGCGTGCAAAACCACACTCCCGCCTTCCGATCGCCATGACGATTGAGGGATGCAGGCGATCCCGCCCTTCGATTGCCCTGTCCGGGGTCCGCGGTACTGCCTGGCCTGCAACACCCCCCTCCAATCACCATGGAGATCAAAGGAGGAAGGCCATCCCGCCCTTCGATTGCCATGGTGGATGTCTGCGGTTGCTACCTGGCCTGGGCCCCGGCCCTCCTGCCCTTCTATTGCCATTGTGGGGGTCTGGGGTTGATGAATGGCCTGCGCTCTGGTCCTCCAGCCCACCGATTGCCATGGTGCAGGTCCAGGGTTTCTTACTGGCCAGCGCTCTGGCCCTCCCGCCCTCAATCGCCATGTGGGGGTTGGGGTTTCTGCCTGGCCTGTGATCCGGCCAGTCCGTCCTCCCATTGCCATTTGGGGGTCCAGGGTTGTTGCATGGCCTGCACTCTGGCCCTCCCACACCTCTATTTCCATGGCGGGTGTCCGGAGTTGCTGCCTGTGCTGTGCACTGGCCTTCCGGGCCTCCCATCTCCATGGCAGGGGGTCCGGGTTTGCTGCCTAGCCTGCGCTCTGGCCTTCCACCCTCCGATCGCCATAGTGATCACCAGAAGCAGGCCAGCCAGCAACCCCGGCATCAGAGGGTCCACGGTGGCTGACTGGCATGCTACACCACCCTCCCACCCTCCAATCGCCATCGCGATCCTGGGATGCAGACGATCCCCCCCTAAGATTGCCATGGTGGATGTCCACGGGAGCTGCCCTGCCTGCACCCCACCCTCCAGCCCTTCGATTGTCATGGTGAGGGTCCAGGGTTTATGCATGGCATGCGCTGTGGTTTTCCCAACCTCCGATTGTCATGGAGGGGACCCGGGGTTGCTTCTTGGCCTGCGCTCCGGCCCTCCCACCTACGATCGTCCCTCTTGCCTACTGTGAGCATCCTGGGTTGCTGTCTGGCCTGTGCTCCGACCATCCCGCCCTCTATCGCCATGGTGGGGGTCCGGGGTTGCAGCATGGCCTGAGCCCCGGCCCTCCTGCCATTTGATTGACGTGGCGGGGGTCCGATGTTGAGGGCTGGGTTGCGCTCCTTCCCTCCCAACCTTGATCACCATGGTGGGGGTCCGTGGTTTCTGTCTGGCTTATGTTCCGACCCTCCCGCCCTCCCAACATCATGGCGGTGGTAGTGGATGCTGCCTGGCCTCTGTTCTGGCCCTCCCGCCCTCTGATAGCGATCACCAGAAGCAGACCAGCCAGCAACCCCGGCACCCATGGTTCCGCGATTGCTGGCTGGCCTGCAACACTGCCCTCCTGCACTACAAACGCCATGATCGAGAGACCCAGGCCACCCGCCCTTCGATTGCCATGGCGGGGGTTGGGGGTTGTGGCCTGGGTTGTGCTTCGGACCTCCCGTCCTCTATAGCCATGGTGGGGGTCCAGGGTTGATGCCTGGTTGGCGGCCCAGCCCTCCCATCCTTCGTGTGCCATGGAGGGGGTCCGCGGTTGCTGCCTGGCCTGCGTCACGGCCCTCCCGCCCTTCGATGGCCATGGCGGTTGTCCCGAATTGCTGCCTGTCCCTTGCACTGGCCTTCCAGCCTTCCCTTCAACATGGCGGGGGCTCCGTCCTTGCTGCCTAGCCAGTGCTCTGGCCTTCACACCCTCAGATCGCCATGGCAATCGCCAGAAGCAGGCCAGGCAGCATACCCAGCACCCGGGGTTCCGCGGTTGCTATCTGGCCTGCAACACCGCCCTCCCACCCTCCAATCGCCATGGCAATCGAGGGATGCAGGCCATCCCGCCCTTCAATTGCTATGGTGGGGGGTCCGCCTTGCTACCTAGCCTGCGCCACGGCCCTCCTGCCCTTCGATTGCCATGGTGGGGGTCCGTGTTGCTACCTATCCTGCCCGCCCCACCCATTCTCCAGCCCTTCTATTGCCATGGTGGGTGTCTGGGGTTGATTCATGGCATGCTCTGTGGACTTCCCAACCTCCAATGGTCATGGCGGGGTTCCAGGGTTGCTTCTTGGCATGTGCTCCGGCCCACCCGCCTACGTTCGCCATGTTGGGCTTCCTGGGTTTCTTCCTGTCCTGCGAAATGGCGCTCCTGCCCTTTGATTTCCATGGTGGGTGTCCCTGGTGGGTGTCTGGCATTCCCCCCTGGCCCTCCCGCCCTTCAATTGCCAAGGTGGGGATCCAGGGTTGATTCATGGTGAGCGCTCTGGCCTTCCCACACTCCAATGTCCATGGCGTGAGTCTGGGATTGCTCCCTGGCCTGTGCTCTGGACATTCCGCACTCAATTGCCATGCTGGGGGTCTGAGGTTGCTGCCTGGATTGCTCTCTGGCCCTCCCGCCCTCTGATCGCCATTGCGATCGCCGGAAGCAGGCCAGCCAGCAACCCCTGCCCCCGGGGGTCCACGGTTGCTACCTGGCCTGCAACACCGCACTCCCGCCCTCCGATCGACATGGTGATCGAGGGTTGCAGTCCATCCCGCCCTTCGTTTGTAATATTGGGGGTCCAGGGTTGCTTCATGGCCTGTGCTCCGGCCCTCCTGCCTTTGATCGCCATGGTGGGGATCCAGGTTTGCTGCCTGGCTTCCGCCCCAGCTCTCCCACCCTCCAATCGCAATGGCGATGGAGGGTTGCAGGCCATCCTGCCCTTCTTTTTTCTTTTTTAAATTTTTTATTACAAAGGGTATTACATATGTGTCCATTTCCAACCCCCCCGCCCCCCGCCCTAGACAGTCCCCTAGCCTCCCCTATCCCCCAGTGTCTTATGTCCATTGGTTATGCTTATATGCATGCATACAAGTCCTTTGGTTGATCTCTTACCCCCCTACCTACCGCCCCCCAACCCTCCCCGGCCTTCCCGCTGCAGTTGACAATCTGTTTGAGGCAGCTCTGCCTCTGTATCTATTATTGTTCAAAAGTTTATAATGGTCTCAATTATCCATGAATAAGTGAGATCATGTGGTATTTTTCCTTCATTGACTGGCTTATTTCACTTAGCATAATGCTCTCCAGTTCCATCCATGCCGTTGCAAATGGTAAGAGTTCCTTCCTTTTTAGAGCAGCGTAGTATTCCATCGTGTAGATGTACCACAGTTTTCTAATCCATTCATCTACTGATGGGCACTTAGGCTGTTTCCAGATCTTAGCTATGGTGAATTGTGCTGCTATGAACATAGGGTGCATATATCCTTTCTGATTGGTGTTTCTGGTTTCTTGGGATAGATTCCTAGAAGTGGGATCACAGGGTCAAATGGGAGTTCCATTTGTAGTTTTTTGAGGAAACTCCATACTGTCTTCCATAGTGGCTGCACCAGCCTGCATTCCCACCAGCAGTGCACAAGTGTTCCTTTTTCTCCACATCCTCTCCAGCACTTGTCGTTTGTTGATTTGTTGATGATAGCCAGTCTGACAGGTGTGAGATGGTACCTCATTGTTGTTTTGATTTGCATCTCTCGGATGATTAGTGACTTTGAGCATGTTTTCATATGTCTCTTGGCTTTCTGAATGTCCTCTTTTGAAAGGTGTCTATTTAGGTCCTTTGCCCATTTTTTGATTGGATTGTTTATCTTCCTTTTGTTAAGTTGTATGAGTTCCCTATAAATTTTGGAGATTAGGCCCTTATCATATAGGACATTGGCAAATATGTTTTCCCACACAGTGGGTTTTCTCATTGTTTTGTTGATGGTTTCTTTTGCTGTGCAGAAGCTTTTTATTTTGATGTAGTCCCATTTGTTCATTTTATCTTTAGTTTCAAGTGTCCTAGGAGCTGTATCAGTGAAGAAATTGCTTCGGCATATGTCTGAGATTTTGTTGCCTTTGGATTCTTCTAGAATTTTTATGGTTTCCTGTCGTACATTTAAGTCCTTTATCCATTTTGAGTTTATTTTTGTGTATGGTGTAAGTTGGTGGTCTAGTTTCATTTTCTTGCATATATCTGTCCAATTTTCCCAGCACCATTTATTGAAGAGACTATCTTGGCTCCATTGTGTGTTCTTGCCTCCTTTGTCAAATATTAATTGAGCATATTGGTTCGGGCCAATTTCTGGGCTCTCTATTCTATTCCATTGATCTATATGCCTATTCTTGTGCCAGTACCAGGCAGTTTTGAGAACACTGGCTTTGTAATACATCTTGATATCTGGTATTGAGATCCCACCTACTTTGTTCTTTTTCAGGATTGCTGCAGCTATTCAGGGTCTTTTTTTATTCCAGATGAATTTTTGGAGAGTTCGTTCTAGATCTATGAAGTATGCCGTTGGTATTTTAATGGGAAGTGCGTTGAATTTATAGATTGCTTTGGGTAGTATGGACATTTTAATGATGTTGATTCTACCAATCCATGAACACGGTATGTTCTTCCATCTGTTTATGTCTTCCTCTATATCTTTTTTGAATGTCCTGTAGTTTTCTGAGTAGAGGTCTTTTACCTCTTTAGTTTATTCCTAGGTAGCTTAATTTTTTTGGTGCGATGGTAAACGGGATTGTTTTTATAATCTCACTTTCTGAAAGTTCACTATTGGTGTATAGAAATGCCTCAGATTTCTTGGGGTTAATTTTGTATCCTGCTACATTGCCAAATTCATGTATTAAGTCTAGTAGCTTTTTGATGGAGTCTCTAGGGTTTTGTATGTATAATATCATGTCGTCAGCAAATAAGGACAGTTTTACTTCCTCTTTTCCAATTTGGATGCCTTTTATTTCTTCTTCTTGCCTAATTGCAATGGCTAACACTTCCAGTACTATGTTGAACAGGAGTGGTGAGAGGGGGCACCCCTGTCTTGTTCCTGTTCTTAGGGGAAATGGTGTTAGTTTTTGTCCATTGAGTATGATGCTGGCTGTGGGCCTGTCATATATGGCTTTTATTATGTTGAGGTATGAACCTTCTACTCCCGCCTTACTGAGAGTTTTTTTCAAAAATGGATGTTGAATTTTGTCGAATGCTTTTTCTGCATCAATTGATATGACCATGTGGTTTTTTTCTTTCAATTTGTTTATGTGATGTATAACGTTTATTGATTTGCAGATATTGTACCATCCTTGCATCCCTGGGATAAATCCTACTTGGTCATGGTGTATGATCTTTCTGATGTACTGCTGGATCCGATTTGCTAAGATTTTGTTGAGGATTTTGGCATCTATGTTCATGAGGGATATTGGCCTGTAATTCTCTTTCATTGTGTTGTCTTTACCTGGTTTTGGTATTAGGGTGATGCTGGCTTCATAGAATGAGCTTGGAAGTGTTCCTTCCTCTTGAATTTTTTGTAGTAGTCTGAGGAGGATAGGTTTTAGTTCTTCCTTGAATGTTTGTTAAATCTCCCCTGTGAAGCCGTCAGGTCCTGGGCTTTTGTTTGATGGAAGCTTTTTGATGACTGCTTCAATTTCTTCCATAGTTATTGGCCTGTTGAGATTTTTAGATTCTTCCTTATTGAGTTTTGGAATGTTGTATTTTTCTAGGAATTTGTCCATTTCCTCCAGGTTGTCTAGTTTGTTGGAGTAGAGCTGTCCAAAGTATTTTTTAACAATCATTTGTATTTCTGTGGGGTCTGTTGTTATTTCGCCTCTATCATTTCTGATTTTGTTTATTTGGGTTCTCTCTCTTTGCTTCTTGGTGAGTCTGGCTAGGGGTTTATCAATCTTGTTTATCCTTTCAAAGAACCAGCTCTTGGTTTCATTGATTTTCTGTATTGTTTTTTTGGTCTCTATGTCATTTATTTCTGCTCTAATCTTTATTATCTCCTTCCTTCTGCTCACTCTGGGCTTTGCTTGTTGCTCTCTTTCTAAATCTTTGAGTTGTAGAGTTAGATGATTTACTACCATTTTTTCTTGTTTTTTTGAGATAGGCCTGTAGAGCTATAAACTTCCCTCTCAGGACTGCTTTCATTGTGTCCCATATATTTTGGATTGTTGTGTTTTCATTGTCATTAGTTTCCAGGATGTTTTTAATTTCTTCTTTGATCTCATTGGTAACCCAATCAATATTTAATAACATGCTATTCACCTCCAAGTGTTTGAGTATTTTGGATTGTTTTTATTTAAGTTTATTTCTAATATTATGCCATCATGGTCTGCGAAGATGCTTGGTATGATTTCAATCTTCTTGAATTTGGGGATACTTTGTTTGTGACCCAATATGTGGTCTATTTTTGAATATGTCCCATGAGCACTTGAGAAGAACGTATATTCCCTGGCTTTGGGGTGAAGCGTTCTGAAGATGTCTATTAAGTCCATCTGATCAAGTGAGTCATTTAGGATTGCTGTATCTTTGCTGATTGTTTGTCTATAGGACTTATCCAGTGCTGTCAGTGGTGTATTAAAGTCCCCTACTATGATTGTATTGTTGTCGATATCTCCGTTGATATCTTCCAGGAGTTTTTTTTATAAATTTGGGTGCTCCTGCATTGGGTGCATATATGTTTACCAGGGTTATATCTTCTTGTTGTATTGATCCCTTTAGTATTATGAAGTGGCCTTCCCTATCTCTTGTTATGGCCTTCACTTTGAGGTCTATTTTGTCTGATATAAGTATTGCTACCCCAGCTTTCTTTTCCTTTCCATGTGCCTGAAAGATATTTTTCCATCCTTTCACTTTCAGTTTGTGTGAGTCCCTTCTAATGAGGTGGGTTTCTTGTAGACAGCAGATGTATGGGTCATGTTTTTTTATCCATTCAGCCACTTGATGTCTTTTGGTTGGGGCATTTAGTCCGTTTACGTTTAAAGTTATTATTGAAAGGTACTTGTTTGTAGCCATTTCTTTTTGTGTGTGGCTGTTTTCTTTCTGAGCTTTTTATTTCTTCTTTTTATACCAGACCCTTTAGCATTCCTTGCATTGCTGGCTTGGTGGTGATAAACTCCCTTAGCCCTTTTTTGTCTGTGAAGCTTCTTATTTCCCCTTCAAGTTTGAATGATAGCCTTGCTGGATAGAGTATTCTTGGATTCAGTCCTTTGCTTTGCATCACTTTGTAAATTTCTGTCCATTCTTTTCTGGCCTGATGTGTTTCTGTTGAGAAATCATTTGATAATCTAATGGGGGATCCCTTATATGTGACTTTCCGTCTCTCTCTTGCGGCCTGTAAGATTTTCTCTTTGTCCTGAACATTTGCCATGGTAATTATGATGTGTCTTGGTGTGGGTCTTTTCAGGTTCACCTTGTTTGGGACTCTCTGGGCTTGTGTGACTTTTTTCTTCCCCACCTCAGGGAAGTTTTCTGATATTATTTCTTCAAATAGGTTTTCTAATCCTTGTTCATCTTTCTGTTGTTCTGGTACGCCTATTATTCGTATGTTGTTTTGTTTCGTGTTGTCCCAAAGCTTCCTTAGGCTCTCCTCCTTTCTTTTAATTTTTTTCTCCAATTGCAGTACGTTTTGGGTGTGTTTTGCTTCCTTGTCTTCTAATTCACTAATTCGGTCCTCCGCTTCTCCTAGTCTACTGTTGATACTTTCAATGGTGTTTTTCATTTCAGCTATATCACTCTTCATTTCTTCTTGGGTCTTACTTAAGTTGTTGACTTTTTCATCTGTTTCTTCTAGCTTCTTGTAGAGGTTGTCGATTTTTTCCTCCATCCGGTTTATGCACTCTAGGACCCTTATTCTGAATTCTTTTCCTGTCATGTTGCATGCCCCTGTATTACTTAGCTGCTTTTCTGGAGAGCCCTCCCTCTCTTTCCTTTGGGGGTTTCTTTGTCTACCCATGTTTGATCTCACTGACATATCTAGACATTGAGTCGTTCAGTGGCTGCTCCCTGGGTGGCAGTGAGTCCTTGGTCTGTGGTTGCTCTTCGGGCGGTTGCGCAAGCAGCTGCTCTCCAGTTGACGGCAGCTCCTCTGGTGGGTGCTGTTCACAGCTGTGGTGACTCTTCTGGCTGGTGGGGGGCGGTTTCACGTACAGCTGCTGTTCCTTAGCAGAGGGTATGGTGCTCAGGAGATTGCTGTTGCTTGGATCTGCTGCGTTGATTTAAGGGCACAAAATACAACACAACAAGGCACCACGTACCAGGCACTAAACACAAATATATTCACAATATTAATAACCCCAAATAAAGGCGACCACCCGAATTAAGAGAATTAAGGGATAAGGCAGAAGGAAAATAAAAAGATAAAAGAGAAAAAAGAAAAGTATGGACCAAAAAAAGGAGTGTAAAAAAGAAATTGGGAAAAAGAAGGGGGGAAAATAAAAGCGAGAAAAGAAAAAAGAAAAAAAAAGACTGAAAAGAGATAATGAAGTGGAGGAGGGGAAGAGACTTTTAATATGATGAGAATACTCCTATAGAACCACCACTAATCCCAGCAAATTCCAGCAACAGCTCCCTGTAGATGGATGCAAACTAGAAACAACCAATAATATAACGATGAAAATAGAATGGAGAACACTAATCCCAAAATAAAATAGAGAGAAAATAAAATGGCATTTTAAAAGATGGTAAAATGATAGCAGTAATAATACTGGTTAAAATAAGAAGGTAGTAATGAAAAGGGTAAAACCAGGTGATGGAAAAAGAGGAGAAAAAAAAAGAAGAAACAAAAGGGAAAAAAAAAGAAAGAAAATAAAAAAAAATTGGTTTCTTGGTTAAAAGGTGAAAAAAGAAAAAAAAAATTGCAGTAGTGAAGGTCCTTCGGTTCTTCTATTCTTCAGTCTTGCTCGCCTTTAGTCCTGCCTGGTATTCAGGAGAGTGTTGAGTTTCCCTGCGATACACTGTTCCTCTGTGTTGTAAATCACAGTCCTTATTTTAAAGCAGGCCGGATTTTGTTTCCAGACTGCCTTATTTTCTGTTTAGCAAAGAGTCAGTTTGTGGCTCAGCCTCTGGGTGGCACTGTTCTGGGCTTGGCCTCTGAGGCTATATGGCATTGAAAATCCCTCTATAGGCCAGACCCTGTTAACTCCCGGGTGCTGATCAGATTATTTTAATCCTTGATCTCATTCAGGGTGGAATCTGGGTGTGGCTGTGCTCCTTGCCTGGGGGCTGGGGGGAGGAGTCTCACTATCCGGAGAGAATGGCTGCCCCAGTCCTGGGCTAAGGGGCATCTCAGCACTCAATTCGCTTCCACCTCTCCTGGCCCCCCTTCTCTCCTCAGTCTCTCCCCAGATTCCACTCCTCCGCACCCTCTCCCTCTGTTCAGCACAGACACTCACCTGTATCCGAGTGTCTGTATCCGAAATGTCCCATGAACAGGATTCCATGAGAACAAACAAACAAACGCCGGCCGCGGAAATGGGGAAGGCTTAGTCCCTGTAAACTCTTCTTTTACGGGCACTGCATGGTCAGGTCAGCTCTTCAGGCTGCCCCCTTTAGGCTCAGTCCTCCGTGATCACAGAACCCAGCTCTCAAATCCCCCCGGCGCCAGGAATCCCGCGGATCACCTTTCCCCCGTCAGGTGCTGTGCCTGTCCCGAGGGACGCGGCTCTCTGCCACGTGGTCTCCCTCCGACCCCCTGGGCTCAGAGGTCTGGCAAACTTTCCTGTCCAAATCCCTGTTTTTTTTTTTTTTTTTTTACCTTTCCATGGGAGTTCTGCCCTTCCCGGCTGCAAACTGTCTCACCAGCTGAGCAATTTCGCCAATTTGGGGTGGGTGTTATTAGTTTCAGCTGCTCACTCCATTTGCTCCGGGACATGACCTGGGAAGCGTCTGCCTATATCACCGCCATCTTTCTCCCATCCTGCCCTTCGATTTCCATGTTGGGGGTCCGTGGTTGCTGCTTGGCCTGCAACACCCTGCTCCGATCGCCATGGCGATCAATGTAGGCAGGCACTCCCGCCTTCCGGTTCCCATGGTGGGCATCGGGTATTGATGCCTGGCTTGCGTTCTGGCCCTCCCGCCATAAAATGCCATGGCGAGGTTTCCGGGTTGCTGCCTCTCCTGCGCAATGGCCCTTCTGCCCTCTGATCGCCTTGGTGGGGGTCCGGGGTTGATGCCTGGCCTGCGCTCTGGCCCTCTTGCCCTCGATCGCCATGGCGGGGATCCGGGGTTGATGCCTGGCTTCCGCCCCGGCTCTCCCACCCTTCAATTGCCATGGTGATCATGGGATACAGGTTATCCCGCCCTTCTATTGCCATGTTGGGGGTCCGCGTTTGCTGCCTGACCTGCAACACTGCACTCCCGCCCTTCGATCGCCATGTAGGCTATCCTTAGCTTTGATTGTCATGTTGAGGCCTGCGGTTGCTGTCTGCCTTGCAACACTGCCCTTCGATTGCCATGGCGGAGTCCAAGGTTGATGCCTGGCTTGTGCTCAGGCCCTCCCACCCTTCAATTGCCATAGTGGTGGTCCGTGGTTGCTGCCTATCCTGCGCTCTGTCCCTCCTGCCCTCCAATCAACAAGGCGATCGCCAGAAGCATACCAGAGAGCAACCCCAGCATCCGGGGGTCCGTGGTTGCTGACTATCATGCTACACCGCCCTCCCGCCCTCCTATCACCATGGCGATCCAGGGATGCAGGCAATCCCGCCCTAAGATAGCCATGGTGGATGTCTGCGGGTTCTCCCTGGCCTGCTCCCCGGCCCTCCCACCCTTCGATGGCCATGGTGGGGGTCCAGGGTTGCTGCCTGGCCTGTGCCCCGCCCTCCCGCCCTTCAATTGCCATGGTGGGGTCTGGGGTTGATTCATGGCGTGCGCTCTGGCCCTCCCGCCATCCAATCTTCATTGCGGGGGACCGGGGTTGCTCCCCGATCTGTGCCCCGGCCCTTCCATCCTCAATCGCCGTGGTGGGGGTCCAGGTTTGTGCTGTCTGGCTTGAGCTCTGCCCCTCGCCCCTGGCCTCCGATCGCCATGGCGATTGCTGGAAGCAGGTCAGCCAGCAACCCCGGCACCTGGGGTTCTGAGGTTGCTGCCTGACCTGCAACACCACAGTCCCGCCCTCCCATCGCCATGGCGATCGAGGGATGCAGGCCATCCCGCCCTTCGATTGCATGTTGTGGGTCCAGGGTTTCTTCCTGGCCCGTGCACTGACCCATCCCCCCTAGATCGCAATGGTGGGGATCCGGGGTTGCTGCCAGGCCTCAGTCCCGGCTCTTCTGTACTTTGATTGCCATGGTGATCAAGGGTTGCAAGCCATCCCGCTCTTTGATTGCCATGTTGAGGGTCCGAGGTTGCTGCCTAGCATGCAATACCGCCCTCCGATCACCATGGCGATCAAGGGAGGCAGGCCCTCCTGCCCTTCAGTTGCCATGATGGGTGTCGGGGGTTGATACCTGGCCTGCGCTCTCTCCCTCTCGCCCTCCGATCGACATGGCGATTGCCGGAAGCAGACTGGCCAGCAAGCCCAGCATCTGGGGATCCAAGGTTGCTGACTGGCCTGCAACACCGCACTCCCGCCCTCCGATCGCCATGGCGATCGATGGATGCATGCCAACAGGCCTTTCGATTGCCATGGTGTATGTCCACGGGTGCTTCCTGGCCTGCGCTCCGGCCTTTTCGGCTGCGATCGCCATTGTGGGGGTCCTGGGGTGCTGCCTGGACTGCGCTCCGGACCTCGCGCTAAGATCACCATAGTGTGGGTCAGGTTGCAGCCTAGCCTGCTCCCGGCCCACCCGCCCTTCGATTGCCATGTTGGGGGTCCACTATTGCCTCCTGGCCTGCACCCCGACCCTCCCGCCCTTCGATTGCCATGGTGGGGGTCCGGGGTTGATTTCTGGCCTGCGCTCTGGTCCTCCCACCCTCTGATCGCCATTGCGATCACCGGAAGCTGGCCAGCCAGCAACCCCGGCACCCGGTTTTCCGCAGTTGCTGCCTGGCCTGCAACACTGCCCTCCCGCTCTCCGATCGCCATAGAAATTGAAGGACGCAGGCCATCCTGCCCTCAATTGCCATGTTGAGGGTCCAGGGTTGATGCCTAGCCAGCGCACCAGCCAACCCGGCTGCCTATTGCCATAGTGGCGGTCAGGGGTTTCTTCATGGCCTCCGCCCAGGCTCTCCTGCCCTTCGATTGCCATGGTGGAAGCCTGAGATTACTGCCTGGCCTGCACTATGGCCCTCCCACCCTCCAGTCTCCATGGCGATCACCGGAAGCAGGAAAGTCAGCAACCCAGCACCTGGGGGTTCACGGTTGCTGCCTGGCCTGCAACACCGACCTCCCGCCCTCCGATCGCCATGGCAATCGAAGGACGCAGGACATCCCGCCCTTCGCTTACCATGTCAGGGTCCAGTGTTGATGCCTGGGCTGCGCTCCAGCCATCCCGCACTTTCATCGCCAAAGCGGGGGTCCGGGGTTGCATCCTGGGTTGTGCTACAGCCATCCCGACCTTCAATTGCCATGGAGGGTCCGGGGTTCATTCATGGCAGGCACTCTGGCCCACCCACCATCCAATGTCCATGAGGGGGGGGTCCGGGATTGCTCCCTGACCTATGCTCCGGCCCTCCCGCCTACGATGGCCATGGTGGGTGTCCTGGGTTCTGCCTGGCCTGTGCTCCGGACTTCCCACCTTCGATCGCCATGGTGGGGTCCGGGGTTGCTTCTGGGATTGGCCCCGTACCTCCCGCCCTCTATCGCCATGGTGGAGGTCCAGGGTTGCTGCCTGGACTACACCCCGAACCTCCTGCAGTTCGATTGTCATGGTGGGGGTCCAGGGTTGATGCATGGCATGCGCTGTAGTCCTCCCATCCTTTGATGGGCATGGCAAGGTTCCGGGTTTGCTTCCTGGCCTGCGCTAAGCCTTCCCGCCTACGATCGCCATGGTGGGGGTCCGTGGTAGCTGCATGGACTGCGCTACGGCCCTCCCACATACTATTGTCATGGTGGGGGTCCACGGTGGCTCCCTGGACTGCATCCAGCCCTCCCGCCTACGATCGCCATGGTAGGGTGCCGTGGTTGCTGCCTTGCCTGCAACACCACCCTCCCACCCTCCGATCACCATGGCAATCGAGGGACGCAGGCCCTCCCGCCCTTCGATTGCCATGGTGGGGGTCTGGTGTTGATGCATGGCATGCCCTGTGGCCCTCCCACCCTCCGATGGATATGAGGTGGTCCGGGGAGGCTTCCTGGCCTCCTCCTGGCTCTCCCTGCCTTCGATTGCCGTGGTGGGGTTCCGGGGTTGCTGCCTGGCCACAGCCCCGGCTCTGCCGCCATTTGTTAGCCATGGATGGGGTCTGTGGTTGCTACCTGGTCTCCGCCCCACCCCTCCTGCCCTCGATCGCTATGGTGGAGGTCCAGTGTTGCTGCCCGGACTGCGCCCATCCCTCCAGCCCTTCAATTGCCCTTGTGGGGTCTGGGTTGTTGCATGGCCTGCTCTCTGGCTCTGCCACACTCCGATGGCCATTGACGGGGGTCCAGGTTTGCTTCCTAGCCTGCGCTCCAACCCTCACACCTACGATCCCCATGGTGGGGGGTCCAGTGTTCCTGACTGACCTGCACTCATGGCCTTCCACCTATGATCGCCTAGGAGCGCATCCGGAGTTGCTGCCTGGCCAGCATTCTGGGCATCCCGCCCTCGATCGCAATGGTGGGGGTCCGGGGTTGCTGCCTGGCCTGTGCCCTGGCCCTCCCGCCCTTTGAATGACATGGCAGGGGTCCGGGGTTGCAGGCTGGGTTGCGTTCCTTCTCTCCTGTCCTTGATCGCCATTATGGGGGTCCGGGGTTTATGCCTGGCTTGCGCTCAGGCGCTCTAACCCTCTGATCTCCATGGTGATCGCCGGAAATAGGCCAGTCAACAACCCCGGCACCCGTTGGTCTGCGGTTGCTGCCTGTCCTGCAATTCCGCCCTCCTGCCCTCCGATCTCCATGGCAATTGAGGGACGCAAGCGATCTCGCCCTTCTATTGCCATAGTGGGGGTCTGCAGTTGCTGCCTGGCCTGCGCCCCGGCCCTCCCGCACTTCGATTGCCATGGTGGGGGTCCGGGGTTGATGCATGGCATGAGCTGTGGTCCTCCCACCCTCCGATGGACATGGTGGGGTTCCGGGGTTGCTTCCTGGCCTGCGCTAGGGCCTTCCCGCCTACGATCGCCATGGTGGGGGGCCGTGGTTGCTTCCTGGCCTGCAACACGCCCTCCTGCCCTCCGATCACCATGGCGATCGAGGGACGCAGGCCCTCCCGTCCTTCAATTGCCATGGTGGGGGTCTGGTGTTGATCCATGGTTTACGCTGTGGCCCTCCCAAGCTCCGATGGACATAGCGGGGGTCCTGGGTGGCTTCCTGGCCTCCACCCGGCTCTCCAGCCCTTCAATTGCCATGGTGGGGTCCTGGGGTTGCTGCCTGGCCACAGCCACAGCTCTGCCGCCATTCGTTAGCCATGGATGGGGTCTGTGGTTACTGC
The DNA here is from genome assembly GCA_036010255.1 of Myotis pilosus. NCBI lineage: Eukaryota > Metazoa > Chordata > Mammalia > Chiroptera > Vespertilionidae > Myotis > Myotis pilosus. The sequence continues at coordinate 825,265 of JASKON010000047.1, forward strand.
CTGGCCTGCGCCCCGGCCCTCCCGCCCTTTCAATGCCATGCCAGGGGTCCGGGGTTGCGGGCTGGGTTGCGTTCCTTCCCTCCTGCCCTCGATCACCATGGTGGGGGTCCATAGTTTATGCCTGGCTTGTGCTCTGGTGCTCTAACCCTCCGATCCCCATGGTGATTGCTGGAAGTAGGCCAGCCAGCAACCCCTGAACCCATTGGTCTGCGGTTGCTGCCTGTCCTGGAATACCGCCATCACCACGGCGATCGAGGGATGCAAGCGATCTGCCCTTCTATTGCCATGGTGGGGGTCCGCAGTTGCTGCCTGGCCTGCGCCCAAGCACTCACGCCCTTTGATTCCCATGGTGGGACCTAGGGTGTATGCATGTCCTGCGCTCTGGCCCTCCCGTCCTTGATCGCCATAGTGCGGGTAGAGGTTTGCTGCGTGGCCTGTGTCCGGCCGTCATGCCCTTTGATTGCCATGGTGGGGATCTGTGGTTGCTGCCTGGCTGGTGCTCTGGCCCTCCTGCCCTCCGATCGCCATGGTGGAGGTTCGAGGTTGATGCCTGGTCTGTGCTCTGGCCCTCCTGCCCCCTGATCACCATGGCGATTACCGGAAGTAGGCAAGCCAGAAACCCAGGCACCAAGGGGTCCGTGGTTGCTTCCTGGCCTGCACACCGGTCCTACCGCCCTTCGATTGGCATGGTGTGGGTCCGGGTTGCTGCCTGGCCTGTGCCCTGGCCCTCCTGCATTTTGATTGCAATGGTGAGGGTCCGTGGTTGATGCATGGCCTGCGCTCAGGCCCTCACACCCTCCGATGACCATGGCAGCGGTCCACGGTTGCTGCCTGGCCTGAAACACCGCCCTCCCGCCCTCTGATCACCATGGTGATCAAGGGATGCAGGCCATCCCGCCCTTCGAATGCCAGGTTGGGGGTCCAGGGTTGATGCCTGGGCTGCGCCCTCACATTGCCATGGCGATCGTCCGTGGTTGCTGCCTGGCCAGAGCCCCGGCCCTCCTGCCCTTCAATTGCCATGATGGGGGTCAGGGGTTGATGCCTGGCTTACGCTCTGTCCCTCCCACCTCTAGAAAGCAACCCCGGCCCCTGGGGGTCTGCGGAGGCTGCCTGGCCTGCAATACCGCCCTCCGGTCCGCCTATCGCAATTAGGACTAGGGACGCAGGCCATCCCGCCCTTCGATTGCAATAGTGGGGGTCCGGGGATGCTGCCTGTCATGCACTCCGGCCCTCCTGCCCTTGATCACCATGGTGGGGTTTGGGGTTGCGGCCTGGCCTGCGCCCCGGCCCTCCCGCACTTTGATTCCCATGGTGGGGACCAGGGTTCATGCATGTCCTGTGCTCCAGCCCTCCCACCCTCGATCGCCATTGGGGTCCAGGGATGCTCTCTGGCCTGCTTCTGTACCTCATGCCCTTTGATTTCACGGTGGGGGTCCGTGGTTGCTGCCTGGCCTGAGCACTGGCCCTCCTCCCCTCCGATCGCCATGTTGGAGGTTTGAGGTTGATGCCTAGCCTGGGCTCTATCCTTCTGGCCCTGATCGCCATGGCAATCGCCAAAAGCAGGCCAGCCAGCAACACAGGCACCCAGGGATCCGTGGTTGCTTCCTGGCCTGCAACACAACCCTCCTGCCCTCCGATTGCCATGGCGATCGAGGGACGCAGACTATCCCCCCCTTCGATTGCCATGTTGGGGTTCCAGGGTTGATGCCTGGCCTGCGCTCCATCCAGCCCGCTCTCCCATCGCCATGGCAGGGGTCCAGTACTGCTGCCTGGGCTGTACCCAGGCCCTCCCACCCTTCGATTGCCATGGTATTGGGTCCGGAGTTGCTGCCTGGCCTGTGCTCCGGCCCTCCCGCCCTAGATCTCCATGGTTGGGGTCTGGGGTTGCTGCCTCACTTGCGCTCAGGCGCTCTTGCCCTCCCATCACCATGGCGGTGAAAGGGGCAGCATTTGCATAAGGTATTCTGACCTTATCCACTTCTTCGTTATCCAGTTGAGAAACTGACTTCTAATTCCCTTTAGGACTTAGAGTTTCTTCATCCATCCTTGTGTTTGGAGTCTTATTCCTTATCTTCACTAGTCTACAATATCTTATTAGTAAGTTTTGCTATCTTGAGGCAACTGACACTACTCAAAGGGTCCTGGCCTCTACATATACTCTCTAGGTCAATGAGGAACCACTCACTTCAGCTCTGGTTGCCCAAAATCCGTGGTTGCCATGGTGTGCCTTGACATCACAAAGCATCAGCTTGACCATCCAGGAGGGGCGGGGGTGGGAGAGGATGCAGAAGTCTCAGATGCTCTGGTATAGAAAAGAGACATTTCCTCTTACCTCCAAATATTTTTCCCAAACTGATCTCTCTCTCTCTCTCTCTCTCTCTCTCTCTCTCTCTCTCTCTCTCTCTCTTCCTCTAGTTCCATTATAGTCCAGCATAAGGCAGGGAGGTGGTGTTTCCTCTCAGCCACTTCTCAAACTCCCCCGTCATTTCAGTGGTCCATTCCACTATGTTCAGATATTACCATTTCCTAGTATTTTGAGTGTTCTTTTAATGGATGTTCTACTTTAGAATAGTTCCAGATTTACAGAAAAATTGGGAGGATAATACCCATGTTCACCATTCCTAATTTCCCTTATTACTAATATTTCACTTTGGTATGGTGCAAATGTAACATGAAGTGAATCATCAGTGAAACAGTTAGAGTGAAACCACACTTCTCTAGTATCCCCAATATGTAACAAGGCTGTTCTAGACCAAGGTTAAAGGAAATACTATACCAGTTGTGGCATAAAACTTCACATCTAGAGCTGACCATCCTTTCAATAGTTTAACAATATTCAGTAGTATACCATGTAAAAAGGAAATCAAATTCATTATTATACTCCACCAGAACTAACACAATATTGTGTTCCTGGACCTAGGCCCTCCTGCTCTTCGATTGACAAGGTGGGGTTTGGGTGTTACACCCTGGCCTGCGCTCCAGCTCTCTAGCCCGCGATCGCTATGATGGGGGTCTGGGGTTGCTTCCTGGCCTGCGCCCCGGCCCTCCCGCCCTTCGATTGCCATGGTGAGGTTCCTTGGATGATGCATGGCCTGTGCTCAGGCCCTCACACCCTCAGATGGCCATACAGGGAGTCCGCGGTTGATGACTAACCTGCAACACCGACCTCCCGCCCTCTGATCACCATGGCAATCGAGGGTCGCAGGCCATCCTGCCCTTTGAATGCCATGTTAGGCATCCAGGGTTGATGCCTAGGTTGCGATCCGGCCATCCCACACTCCCATTGCCATGGCGGGGGTCCAGGATTGCTGCCTGACCTGCGCTCCAAACCTTCGCACTTGGATTGCCATAGTGGGGGTCCACGGTTGCTGCCTGGCCTGCTCCCAAGCTCTCCTGCCCTAAGATTGTCATGGTGGGGGTCCAGGGTTGATGCATGGCATGTGCCCTGGCCCTCTCGCCCTTCGATTGCCATGGAGGGGGTACGGGATGCTGCCTGGCCTGCGCCCCGGCCCTCCCTCCCATCGATTGCCATGGAGGGGGTCCGGGGTTGATGCTTGGCCTGCGCTCTGGCCCTCCCTCCTCTGATTACACGATGTACACCAGCGCAGGCCAGCCAGCAACCTCTACTCCCAGGGATCTGCGGTTGCTGCCTGGCCTGCAATACTGCCCTCCTGCCCTCTGATCGACATGGCGACAAGGGAAGCAGGTCATCGCCATGGTGTGGGTCCGGGGTTGCTGCCTGGCCTAAGCCCCGGCCCTCATGCCCTAGATCGCATTGGTAGGATTCTGGGGTTGCTGCCTGGCCTAGGCTCCAGCCCTCCCACCCTTCCATTGCCATGGTTTTGTCCACAATTGCTGCCTGGCATGCGCCCAAGCCCTCATGCCCTTTGATTCCCATGGTGGGGCGCGGGGTTGATGCATGGCCTGCACAGTGTCCTGAATTCCGGCCCTCTAGTCCTCGATCACCATGGTGGGGGTCCGGAATGATGCATGGCCTGCGCTCTGGTCCTCCCGGCCTCCGATGGCCATGGTCGGGGTCCAGGGTTGCTGCCTGGCATGCGCTCCTGCCCTCCCGCCTAAGATCGCCATTGTGTGGGTCAGTGGTGGCTGCCTGGTCTGCGCTCCAGCCCTCCTGCCTACGATCCCCATGGTGGGGGTCTGGGGTTGCTGCCTGGTCTGCGCTCCGGCCCTCCCTCCTACGATCTCCAACGTGGGGGTCTGGGGTTGCTGCCTGGACTGCGCTCTGGCCCTCCTGCCCTCGATCGCCATGGTGGGTGTTGAGGGTTCCAGCCTCTCCTGCGTTTGGCCCTCACATCCTTTTATTGCCATGGTGGGGGTCCGTGATTGCTGCCTGGCCTGAGCCCCGGCTCTCCTGCCCTCTGATCGCAACGGTGGAGGTTCGAGGTTGATGCCTGGCGAGCGCTCTGGCCCTCCTGCCCTCTGATGGCCATGGCCCTCCTGCACTTATATTGCCATGGTGGGGGACCGAGGTTGATGCATGGCCTGCGCTCTGGCCCTCTGCCCTAGATTGCCATGGTTGGGGTCTGAGTTTGCTGCCTGGCTTGCACACAGGCCCTCCCGCCCTCCCATCACCATGGTGGGGGAAGAGGCAGCATTTGAATAAGGTATTCTGACCTTATCCACTTCTTCATCATCCAGTTGAGAAACTGACTTCTATTCCCTTTAGGACTACAGTTTCTTCATCCATCCATGTGTTTGGAGTCTTATTCCTTATCTTCACAGGTCTACAATATTTTTTAGTAAGTTTGGGTATATTGAGGCAACTGACACTACTCAAAGGGTCCTGGCCTCTATAGATACTCTCTAGGTCAATGAGGAGCCACTCACTTCAGCTCTGGTTGCCTAAAATCAGTGGTTGCCATGGTGTGGCTTGACATCACAAAGCCTCAGCTTCACCATCCAGGAGGGGAGATGGTGGGAGAGGATGCAGAAATCTCAGATGCTCTGGTTCTAGAAAAGAGACATTTCTTCTTACCTCCTAAAATTTTTCCCAAAGTGATCTCTCTCTCTCTCTCTCTCTCTCTCTCTCTCTCTCTCTCTCTCTCTCTTTCTCTCTGTCTCATTTCCTCTAGTTCCATTATAGTCCAGCATAAGGCAGAGAGGTGGTGTTTCCTCTCAGCCACTTCTCAAACTCCCCCGTCATTTCAGTTGTCCATTCCACTATGTTCAGATATTACAATTTCCTAGTATTTTGAGCGTTGTTTTAATGAATGCTTTGTTTTAGAATAGTTCCAGATTTACAGAAAAATTGTGAGAATAATACCCATATACACCGCACCTAATTTCCCATATTACTAATATTTTACTTTGGTATGGGGCAAATGTAACATGAAGTGAATCATCATTGAAACAGAGTGAAACCTCACTTCTCTAGTATCTCCAATATATAACAAGGCTGTTCTAGACCAAGGTGTTAAAGGAAATACTGTACCAGTTGTGGCATAAAACTTCTCATCTAGAGCTGACCATCCTTTCAATAGTTTAACAATATTCAATAGTCTACCATGTAAAAAGGAAATCAAATTAGTTATTATACTCCGCCAGAACTAACCCAATATCCTGTTCCTGGAACTAAGCCTTCCTGCCCTTCGATGGCCATGGTGGGGGTCCTCGGTTACTGCCTGGCCTGTGCCTTGGCCCTTCCGCCCTTTGATTGCCATGGTTGGGCTCCTGGGTTAATGAATGGTGTGCGCTCTGTCCCTCCCCCCATCTGATCGACATGGCCATCACCAGAAGCAGGCCAGCCAGAAACCCCGGCACCCAGGGGTCCGGGGTTGCAGCCTGGCATGCAACACTGCCCTCCCGCCTCCGATCGCCATGGCGATCCAGGGATGCAGGCAATCCGCCCTAAGATGGCCTTGGTGGATGTCATAAGTGCTATGTGGCCTGTACCCTGGCCCTCCAGCCCTTCGATTGCTATTGTGGGGGTCCGGGGTTGATGCATGGCATAAGTTGTGGCCCTCTCACACTCTGATGTCCATGGCGGGGTTCCTGGGTTGCTTCCTGGCATGCGCTCCAGCCCTCCCGCCTATGATCTCCATGGTGGGCATCCTGTGTTGCTGACTGTCCTGTGCTCCGGCTGTCCCACCCTCGATTGCCATGGTAGGGGTCCGAGGTTGCAGGCTGGGTTGCGCCCCGGCCCTTGCGCCCTTTGATTGCCATGGCGGGGGTCCGAGGTTGCGGACTGGGTTGCGCTCCTTCCCTCCCACCCTCAATCTCCATGGTGGGGGTCCGGGGTTGATGCCTGGCCTGTGCTCTGGCTATCCCACCCTCCGATCCTGATGGCTATTTATGGAAGCCGGCCAGCCAGCAAACCCGGCACCCGGGGGTCAGCGGTTGCTGCCTGGCCTGCAATACCGCCCTCCCGCCATCCATCGCCATGGCGACAGAGGGACGCAGGCCATCCCGCCCTTCTATTGCCATGTTGGGGGTCCAGGATTGATGCCAGGGCTGCGCTCCGGCGAGCCTGCCCTCCCATCGCCATGACGGGGGTGCGGGGTTCCAGCCTGACCTGCGCCCTGGCCCTCCTGCCCTTCTATTGCCATTGTGAAAGTCCGAGGTTGCTGCCTGGGCTGCGCCCCAACCCTCCCGCCCTTTGATTGCCATGGTGGGGGTCCATGGTAGCTGTCTGGCCTGCGCTCTGGCCCTCCCGCCCTCCGCTCTCCATGGTAGGGGTCCGGGGTTGATGCCTGGGTTGCGCTCCAGCCCTCCCGCCCTTCAATGGCAATGGTGGGTTTCTGGGTTTGTGCATGGCCTGCACCCCAGCTCTCCTACCCTTCGATTGCCATGGTGGGGGTCCGGGGTTGATTCATGGTGTGCGCTCTGGCCCTCCCGACGTCCAATGTCCATGGCGGGTGTCCAGGGTTGCTCCCTGGCCTGTGCTCTAGCCATTCCACCCTCAATCGCCCTTCTCGGGGTCCGGGCTTGTTGCTTGGTTTGTGTTCTGGACCTCCCACCCTCCGATCACCATGGTGATCCCCGGAAGCAGGCCAGCCAGCAACCCGGCACCCTGGGGTCCGTGGTTGCTGCCTGTCCTGCAACACCTCACTCCCGCTTTCTCCAATCTCCATGGCGATTTAGGGATGCAGGTCATCCCGACCTTCGATTGCCATGTTGGGCATCCGCAGTTGCTGCCTGGCCTGCAACACCACCCTCTGATCGCCATGGCGATCAAGGGAGGCAGCCCTCCCGTCTTTTGGTTCCCATGGTGCGGGTCAGGTGTTGATGTCTGGCCTGTGTTCTGGCCCTGCTGCCCTCGATTGCCATGACGGTGGTCGGGGGTGGCTGCCTGTCATGCTCCACAGACCTTCTGCCCTCGGATCGCCATGGTGGGGATCGGGGTTGCTGCCTGGCCTCTGTCCCAGCTCTCCCACCCTTTGATTGCCTTGGCGATAAAGGGATGCAGGACATCCTGCCCTTCGATTGCCATGTTGGGGGTCTGCATTGCTGCCTGGCTTGCAACACCACACTCCCTCCCTTCGAACACCATTGCGATCAAGTGATGGAGTCCATCCCTCCCTTTGATTGCCCTTTGGGGCCCGCAGTTGCTGCCTGGCCTGTAACACCCCCCTTCGATCGCCATGGCAATCAAGCAGGGCAGGCCCTTCCGCCTTTCGGTTGCCATGGTAGTGGTCGGGTGTTGATGCCTGGCCTGCGTTCTGGCCCTCCTGCCCTCGATCGCCATGGTGGGGATCCGTGGTTGCTGCCTGGCCTGAGCCACGGCCCTCCTGCCATCCGATCACACTGTTGGAGGTTCGAGGTTGCTGCCTGGCCTGCACTCTGGCCCTCCTGCCCTCTAATCACCATGGCAATCGCCTAAATTGGGCCATCCAGCAACCCAGGCACCCAGGGGTCTGTGCTTGCTTCCTGGCCTGCAACACAGACCTCCTGCCATCCATCGCCATGGCGATCGCAGGACGCAGGCCATCCCGCCCTTTGATTGCCATGTTGGAGTTCTAGGGTTGATGCCTGGGCTGTGCTCTGGCCAGCCCGGCCTCCCATTGCCATGCGGGGCTCAGGGGCTGGTACGTGGCCGGCGCCCAGGCCCTCCCGCCCTTCGATTGCCATGGTTGGGGTCCGGAGTTGATGCATGCCATGCGCTCTGCCCCTCCCTCCCTCTGATGGCCATGGTGGTGGTCCGGGGTTACTGTCTGGCCTGCGTTCTGGCCCTCCCGCCCTAGATCACCATGGTTTGGGTCTGGGGTTGCTGCATGGCTTGCAGTCAGGCCCTCCTGCCCTCCCATCACCATGGCGGGGGAAGGGGCAGGATTTGAATAAGGTATTCTGACCTTGTCCACTTCTACGTCATCCAGTTGAGAAACTGACTTCTAATTCCCTTTAGAACTTACAGTTTCTTCATCCATGCTTTTGTTTGAGTGTTATTCCTTATTGTCACTAGTCTACAATATCTTCTTAGTAAGTTTGGCTATCTTGAGGGAAGAGACACTACTCAAAGAGTGCTGGCCTCTATATATACTATCTAGGTCAATGAGGAGCCACTCACTTCAGCTCTGGTTGTCCAAAATCCATGGTTGCCATGGTGTGGCTTGACATCACAAAGTCTCAGCTTCACCATCCAGGAGAGGTGGGAGTGGGAGAGGATGCAGAAGTCTCAGATGCTCTGGTTATAGAAAAGAGACCTTCCTCTTACCTCCTAATATTTTTGCCAAACTGACCCCCCTCCTCTCTCTCTCATTTCCTCTAGTTCCATTATTATCCAGCATAAGGCAGAGAGGTGGTGTTTCCTCTCAGCCATTTCTCAAACTTCCCCGTCTTCTCAGTGGTCCATTCCACTATGTTCTGATATTACCATTTCCTAGTATTTTGAGTGTTGTTTTAGTGGATGTTTTATTTTAGAATAGTTCCAGATGTACAGAAAAATGAAGATAATACCCATGTACACCATACGTAATTTCACTTATTACTAATATTTTACTTTGGTATGGGCAAATGTAACATGAAGTGAATCATCATTGAAACAGAGTGAAACCTCACTTCTCTAGTATCTCCAATATATAACAAGGCTGTTCTAGACCAAGGTGTTCAAGGAAATACTGTACCAGTTGTGGCATAAAACTTCACATCTAGAGCTGACCATCCTTTCAGCAGTTTAACAATATTCAATAGTCTACCAATACTAATACAACATCCTGTTCTTGCACCTAGGCCCTCCAGCCCTTCGATGACATGGTGGGGTTTGGGGTTTGCACCCTGGCCCATGCTCTGGCCCTCCTGCCTACGATCGCCATGATGGGAGTCCGGGGTTCCTCCATGGCCTCCTCTCTGGCTCTGCCACACTCCGATGGTTATGACGGGGGTCCAGGGTTGCTTCCTGGCCCGCACTCTTGCCCTCCTGCCTATGATCGCCATGGTGTGGGTCCCTGGTGGCTGCCTGGCCTGCTTCCGGACCTCATTCCTTTCGATTGCCATGGTGGGAGTCCGTGGTTGCTGCCTGGCCTGACCTCTGGCCTTCCCGCCCTCCAATTTCCATGGCGGGGGTACTGGGTTGCTCCCTGCCTATGCTCCGGCCATTCCGCCCTCGATCGCCCTGCTGAGGATCCGGGGTGGCTGCCAGGCTTGTGCTCTGGCCCTCCTGCCCTCCAATCGCCATGGCGATCCCTGGATGCATGCCATCCAGCAACGCCGTCACCGGGTGGTCCGAGGTTGCTGCCTGGCCTGCAACCCCGCACTCCCGCCCTCCAATCGCCATGGCCATCCCGCCCTTCGATTACCATTTTGGGTGTCCGGGTTGCTTCCTGACCTGCGCCCCAGCCCTCCCACGTTTCGATTGCTATGGTGGTGTTCTGGAATAGATGCATGGGTTGTGCCCCGGCCCTCCCTTCCTTGATTGCCATGGTTGGGGTCTTCGGTTGCTGGCTGCCCTGCGCCTCGGCCCTACCGCACTTTGTTCGACATTGTAATCGCTAGAAGCAGGCCAGCCAGCAACCTCAGCTCCGGGAGTCCAGGGTTGCTGCCTGGCCTGCAAAACTGCCCTCCTGCCCTGTGATCACCATGGCGATAGAGGGACGCAGAAAATCCCGTCCTTCGATTGCCTTGTTGGGGGTCCAAGGTTGATGCCTGGCCTGTGCTCCGCCCTTCCTGCCCAAGATCGCCATGGTGGGTTTCCTTGGTTGCTGCCTGGCCTGCAACACTGCACTCCCACCCTCCGATCGTCATGGCGATCAAGGGACACAGGGCATCCCGCCCTTCGATTGCCATGGTGAGCATCCAAGGTTGATGCCTGGTCTGCGCTCCAGCCAGCTGGCCTTCCCTTCGCCATGGTGGGGGGTCCTGGGTTGCTGCCTGGCCTACAAAACCGCACTCCCGCTTTCTGATAGCCATGGAAATCGAGGGACGCAGGCCATCCCGCCCTTCAATTGCAATGTTGAGGGTCCTAGATTGATGTCTGGGCTGTGCTCCAGGCAGCCCGCCTCACAACGCCATGGCGGGGGTTCCGGGTTGCGGCCCTGCTTGTGCTCTGGCCTTCCCACCCTCAATCGCCATGGTGGGTGTCCGAGGTTGCTGCCTGGCTTACGCTCCGGCCCTCCCTCCTTCGCATCACCATGGTGGGCATCCGGTGTTGCTGGCTGGCATCCACTCTGGTCCTCACGCTGTCTGATCGCCAGGCGATCCCTGGAAGCAGGCCAGCCAGCAACCCCTGAAACTGGGGTTCTGAAGTTGCTGCCTGGCCTGCAACACTGCACTCATGCCCCCCGATCTCCATGGCGACGGAGGGACACAGGCCACCCTGCCCTTCGATTGCAATGGTCGGTGCCCAGTGTTGATGCATGGCCTGCGCCCTGTCCCTCCCACCCTCAATTGCCATTATGGGTGTCCGGAGTTTCTGCCTGGAATGCTCCCTGCCCCTCTCGCCCTCCGATCACCATGGCGATCGCCTGAAGCAGGCCAGCCAGCAACCCCGGCACCGGGGGTCCTGGGTTGCTGCCTGGCTTGCCAACCTGCCCTCACGTTGTGCGATCGTGGGACACAGGCGATCCCGCCCTCTGAATGCCATGGTGGGGGTCCAGGGTTGATGCCTGGCCTGTGCTTAGCCCTTCCAGCCCTTGATCGCATTGGTGGGTGTCTGTGGTTCCTGGCTGGCCTGCAACACTGCTCTCCCGCCCTCCGATCGCCATGGAGATCCAGGGACTCAGGGCAACCCGCCCTTTGATTGCCATGGTGGGGGTCCGCAGATGATGGCTTGCCTGCGCCCCGGCCCTCCCGCCCTTCAATTGCAATGTTGGGCCTCCAGGGTTGATGCCTGGACTCTCTCTGGCCAGACCGCTTTCCCATCGCCATGGATACGGTCCGGGGTTGATGCCTGGTTTGTGCCCCGGCTCTCTCGCCCTTCAATTGCCATGTTGGGGTGCAGGGTTGATGCCTGGGGTGCGCCTGGCTAGCCCACCTTCCCATCGCCATGGCCGGGGTCTGGGGTTTCTGCCTGGCCTGCGCTCTGGACCTCCAGACCTCTGATCGCATGGCGTTCGCCGGAAGCAGTCTAGCCAGCATCCCCGGCACCCAGGGTTCTGCGGTTGATGCCAGGCCTGTAAAACCGCCCACCCACCCTCTGATTGCCATAGCGATGTAGGGACACAGGCCATCCCGCCCATCTATTGCCATGGTGGGGGTCCGCGGATGCTGCCTGTCCTGGGCCCCAGGCCTCCCGCTGTTTGATCGCCATATTGGGGGTCCGGGGTTGCTGCAGCCCTACGTTTGGGCCCTCCCACCCTTTGATTGCTATGTGGGGGTCCGAGGTTGCTGCCTGACCTGCGCCCTGTTCCTCCCGCCCTTCGATTGCCATGGTGGGCATCCAGGGTTGATGCATGGCCTGCGCTCTGGCCCTCCCCCACTCCGATCGACATGGCAATTGTGGAGGCAGGCCAGCCAGCAACCCCGGCACCCAGGGGCCCTGGGTTGCTGCCAGGCCTACAAAACCGCCCTCCCGCTTTCTGATAGCCATGGCGATCGAGGGACGCAGGCCATCCGCCCTTTGATTGCAATGTTGAGGGTCCTAGATTGATGTCTGGGCTGTGCTCTGGGCAGCCCGCCTCACATCGCCATGGCGGGGGTTCCGGGTTGCGGCCCTGCTTGTGCTCTGGCCTTCCCACCCTCAATCGCCATGGTGGGTGTCCGAGGTTGCTGCCTGGCTTACGCTCCGGCCCTCCTTCGCATCGCCATGGTGGGCATCCGGTGTTGCTGGCTGGCATCCACTCTGGTCCTCACGCTGTCTGATCGCCAGGCGATCCCTGGAAGCAGGCCAGCCAGCAACCCCTGAAACTGGGGTTCTGAAGTTGCTGGCTGGCCTGCAACACCGCACTCATTCCCCCCCGATCTCCATGGCGACGGAGGGACACAGGTCACCCTGCCCTTCAATTGCCATGGTCGGTGCCCAGTGTTGATGCATGGCCTGTGCCCCGGCCCTCCCGCCCTCAATTGCCATTATGGGTGTCCGGGGTTGCTGCCTGGCATGCGCTCTGCCCCTCTCGCCCTCCGATCGCCATGGCGATCGCCTGAAGCAGGCCAGCCAGCAACCTCGGCACCCGGAGATCCTGGGTTGCTTCCTGGCCTGCCACACCGCCTTCATGACTGCAATCGCCATGGCGATCGAGGGACATGGGCAATCCTGCCTTTTGATTGCCATGTTGGGGGTCCAGGGTGGCTGCCTTGCCTGCGCTCCGGCCCTCCCGCCAAGATCACCATGGTTAAGGTCTGCGGTTGCTGCTTGGCCTGCAGCCTGGCCCTGCCTCACACCGATCAACACTGTGATCACTAGAAGCAGGCCAGCCATCAACCTGACACCCACCATGGCAATCGAAGGGCGGGATGGCCTGTGTCCCTCGATCGCCATGGCGATCGTAGGACAGGAGGGCGGTTTTGCAGGCCAGGCAGAAACCGCCGAACCCTGGTGCCTGGGTAGCTGGCTGGCCGGCTTCCTGTGATCTCCATATGGATAGGATGGTGGGAGGGCCAGAGCGCAGGCCAGACATCAACCCCGGACCCTGGCGATCGAGGGCAGGAGGGAAGGACCGCAACCCAGCCCGCAACCTCGGACCGCTGCCATGGCTATCAAAGGGCGGGAGGGCCGGGACGCAGACCAGGCAGCCACCCATGATGCCCACCATGGCTATCGTAGGCAGGAGTACCACTGCACAGGCCAGGAAGCAACCCCGGAACCCCGCCATGGCCATCGGAGCATGGGAGGGACACAGCGCATGTCATGCATTAACCCCGGACCCTCACCATGGCAATCGAACAGCTGGAGGGCTGGGGTGCAGACAGGCAGCACCTGCGGACATCCACCATGGCAATCTTAGGCGGGGGGATTTTCTGCATTCGTGGATCGCCATGGCGATTGGAGGGCTGGTGGGAGGTGTTTCAGACCAGGCAGCAACCAAAGAACCCTGGGTGCCGGGGATGTTGACTGGACTGCTTCCAGCGATCGCCATGGCAATCGGAGGGCGGGAGGACCAGAGTAATGGCCAGGCAGTAACCCCTGACGCCCGCCATGGTGATGGAAGGGCAGGAAGGCCGGAGCGCAAGCCTGGCAGCAACCCCGGTCCCCACCATGGCTTTCTATGGGCGAGAGGGCCCAGGTGCAGGCCAGGCAGCTACCCTGGATCCCCACCATGGCAATCGAAGGGCGGGATGGCCTGCGTCCCTCGATCGCCATGGCGAACGTAGGGCGGGAGGGTGGTTTTGCAGGCCAGGCAGAAACCGCTGAACCCTGGGTGCCTGGGTAGCTGGCTGGCCGGCTTCCTGTGATCTCCATATGGATAGGAGGGTGGGAGGGCCAGAGCACAGGCCAGACATCAATCCTGGACTTCTGCCATGGCGATGGGAGGGTGGGCTGGCCGGAGGGCAGGCCAGGCAGCAACCTCAACCCCCACCATGGTGATCAAGAGCGGGAGGGCCATAGCGCTAGCCAGTCAGAAACCCCAGACCCCCACCACGGCCATCGGAGGGCTGAAGGGCAAGAGCGCAGGCCTTGCAATAACCCCAGACGCCCACCATTGCAATCGAAGGGCAGGATGTCCGGGGCGCAGGCCAGGTAGCAACTGAGGACCACCACCATGGCAATTGATGGGCGGGATGGCCTGCATCCCTCGAAGACCATGGCGATAGGAGGGCAGGAGGGCGGTTTTGCAGGCCAGGCAGAAACCGCCCAACCCTGGGTGCCTGGGTAGCTGGCTGACCGGCTTCCTGTGATCTCCATATGGATAGGATGGTGGGAGGGCCAGAGCGCAGGCCAGACATCAACCCCGGACCCACACCCTGGCGATCGAGGGCAGGAGGGAAGGAGCGCAACCCAGCCTGCAACCTCGGACTGCCACCATGGCGATCAAAGGGTGGGAGGGCCGGGGCACAGACCAGGCAGCCACCCATGATGCCCACCATGGCTATCGTAGGCAGGAGGCAAGGCAGCAATCCAGGATGCCCACCACGGCTATTGTAGGTGGGAGTACCACTGCACAGGCCAGGAAGCAACCCGGGAACCCTGCCATGGCCATCGGAGCATGGGAGGGACACAGCGCATGTCATGCATTAACCCCGGACCCTCACGATGGCAATCGAACAGCTGGAGGGCTGGGGTGCAGACAGGCAGCACCTGCAGACATCCACCATGGCAATCTTAGGCGGGGGGGATTTTCTGCATCCGTGGATCGCCATGGCGATCGGAGGGCGGGAGTGCGGTGTTGCACGCCAGTCAGCAACCGCGGAACCCCGGATGCTGGGGTTGCTGGCTGGTCTGATTCCGGTGATCGCCATGTCAATTGGTGGGTGGGAGGGACAGAGTGCAAGGCAGGCAGCACCGTGGATCCCCACCATGGCATTTGCAGGGTGGGATGGCCTGCGTCCCGCGATCTCCATGGCGATCAGAGGGCGGGAGGCCAGAACATAGGCCAGGCAGCATCCCCGGACCCCCGCCATGACATTGGGAGGGCGGGAGGGCCACAGCGCATGCCATGAATCACACTCGACCTCCACCATGGCATTCGAAGGGCTGGAGGGCCTGGGCGCAGGCCAGGTAGCACCTGCGGACTCCCACCATGGTGATCGAAGGCGGGAGGATTGTCTGCATCCCTGGATTGCCCATGCGATTGGAGGGAGGGCGGGCGGTGTTGCACGCCAGTCAACAACCTCGGACCCCCAGTTGCTGGGGTTGCTGGCTGGCCTGATCCTGGCGATCACCATGGTGATCAGGAGGGAAGGCCAGAGCCCAGGCTAGGCAACCCAGGACTCCCCGCCATGGCGATGGGAGGGCTGGAAGGCTGGTGCACAGGACATGCAGCAACTCCGGACACCCGCCATGGCAATAGAAGGGTGGGAGGGCCAGAATGCAGGTTGTGCAACAACCCCGGACCCCCGCTGTGGCGATGGGAGGGTGGGCTGGCTGGAGCGCAGGCCAGGCAGCAACCCTGACCCTCACCTTGGTAATCGAGAGCGGGATGGCCAGAGCGCTAGACAGTCAGAAACCCCGGACCCGCCCCCCCCTCATGGCCATTGTGGGCTGGAGGGCAAGAGCGCAGGCCATGCAATAACCCCAGATGCCCACCATTGCAATCGAAGGGCAGGAGGGCCGGGGCACAGGCCAGGTAGCAACCGAGGGACCCCACCATGGCAATCCAAGGGTGGGATGGCCTGCATCCCTCGATCACCATGGCGATAGTAGGGCGGGGGGCGGTGTTGCAGGCCAGACAGCAACAGCGGAGCCCCGGGTGCCGGGGTTGCTGCCTGCCCTGCTTACGGTGATCGCAATGGAGTTCGCAGGACGGGAGGGCCACGGAGCAGGCCAGGCAGCAACCCTGGACCCCCACCATGGCGATCGTGGACGGGATGGCCTGCATTCCTAGATCGCCATGGCGATCGGAGGGCGGGAGTGCCATAATTCGGGCCAGGCTGCAACCTCGACCCCTGTTGCCGGGGTTTCTGGCTTGCCTGCTTCTGGTGATCACCATGTCGATCAGAGGGCGGGAGGGCCGGGGTGCAGGACAGGCATCAACCCCGGACCCCCACCATGGCAATCGAAGGGCAGGAGTGCCGTGTCGCAGGTTAGGCAGCAACCGCGGACACCCACCATGGAACATGAAGGATGGGAGGCCTGGGCCATTGGCCAGGCAGCAACCCTGTACACCAACCATTGTGATCGAGGAGGGGTGGTCTGGAGCGCAACCCAGGCCTCAACCCCTTACCCCCGCCATGGCAATCGAAGGGCGGGATTGCTTGGGATGCCCACCGTGGCGATCAGGGAGGGAGAGCCAGAGCGCAGCCCAAGCTGGAACCCCGGACCCCCACCATGGTGATGGGAGGGCAGGAGGGATGGAACACAGGCCAGGCAGCTACCCCTGACCCCTGCCATGGCCATCGGAGGGCAGGAGAGCTAGAGCATACTCCATGCATCACCCCCGAACCCCACAATGGAAAATGAAGGGTGGGAGGGCCTGTGTCCCTTGATCGCCATGGCGATCAGAGGGTGTCGTTGCAACCCAGGTAGCCACGGCAGACCCCCAGGGGCCGGGGTTGCTGGCTGGCCTGCATCTGCCGATCCTCATTACAATCGAAGGGCGGGAGGGCCAGAGAGCAGGCCATGCATCAACACTGGACCCTCACCATGGCAATCGAAGGGAAGGATGGCCTGCGTCCCTGGATCGCCATGGCGATCAGAAAGAGGGAGCCCGGTGTTGTAGGCCAGGTGGCAACCCCAGACCCCCGGATTCCAGGGTTGCTGGCTGGCCTGCTTTCGGCAATCGCCATGTTGATCGGAGTGGGGGAGGGCCAGAGCGCAGGCCATGCATCAACCCTGGACGGCCACCATGGCAATCGAAGTGTGAGAGGAGTGGGCGCAGACCAGGCAGCAAACGCGGACCCCCACCATGTCCATCGGAGGTCTGGAGGGCCAGGCATCAACCACGGACCGCCACCATGGCAATCGAAGGGCGGGATTGCCTGCATCCTCGATCGCCATGGTGATTGCTGGGTGGGAGGGCGGTTTTGCCGGCCAGGCAGCAACCCCGGACTCCCTTTGTGACGCGGCTGCTGGGTGGCCTGCCTCTAGCGATCACAATGTTGATTGGAGCTCGGGAGGGCCGGGGCGCATAGCAGGAAGCAACCACGGACCCCCTCCAGGGCGATCGAGGGCAGAAGGGCTGGAAGGCAGGCCATGCATCAATGCTGGAATCGGACCATGGCAATCGAAGGGCAGGATGCCTCGCGTCCCTCGATCACCATGGTGATAGGAGGGCGGGTGAGCGATGTTGCAGGCCAGGCAGCAACTGCAGAACCCTGGGTGCCGGGGATCCGGCTGGACTGCTTCCGGCGATTGCCATGGTGATTAGAGTTCTGGAGGTCCAGAGCGCAGGCCAGGCAACAACCCCGGACACCCGCCATGGTGATGGAGGGGGGAGATGGCCGGAGTGCAAGCCATGCAGCAACCACGGACACCCACCATAGTGATCAAGGGTGCGAAGGCCGGAGTACAAGCCAGGCTGCAACCCTGGACCACAACCAGGGCAATCGAAGGGCAGGATGCCCTGCGTCCCGTGATCGCCATGGCAAACGGAGGGCAGTAGGGCAGTGTTGCAGGCCAGGCAGCCACCACGGAACTCCAAGGGTTGCTGGGTGGCCTGCATCTGGCGATCGCCATGGCGATCAGGGCGGGGGGGCCATAGCGCAAGCCAGGCAACAACCTCGGACACCCACCATGGCGATCGAGGGCAGGAAGGTCGGAGCACAGGCCAGGCATCAACACTAGACCCCAACATGGCAATTGAAGAGTGGGATTGCCTGCGTCCTTGGATCGTGATGGTGATTATAGGGCAGGAGGGCAGTTTTGCAGGCCAGGCAGCAACCCCAGAATCCCTTTGTGCCGGGGTTGCTGTGTGGCCAGCTTCTAGCGATCACAATGTCCATCGGAGTGCGGGAGGGCCATGGTGCAGGGCAGGCAGCAACCACGGACCCCCAGGATGGCGATTGAGGGCAGGAGGACGAGGGCGCAGGCCATGCAACAAACCCGGACACCCAACAAGGCAATCAAAGGGAGTGAGGTCTGGGGCGCAGGACAGGCAACATCCGCGGACACCCACCATGGCAATAGATGGGCGGGATGTCGATCGTCCCCTCATCACCATGGCTATTGGAGGGAGGGTGGCGGTGTTCCAGGCCAGGCATCAACCGCAGAACCCTGGATGCCGGGGATGCTGGCTGGACTGCTTCCGGTGATTGCCATGGCAATCAGTGGGCTGGAGGTCCAGGGCACAGGCCAGGCAGCAACCCTGGACGCTCGCCATGGTGATGGAAGGGCGAGAGGGACGGAGCGCAAGACAGGCAGCAACCACGGACACCCACCATGGCGATCGATGGCGGGAAGGCCAGAGTACAAGCCAGGCTGCAAACCTGGACCCCCACCATGGCAATTGAGGGCGGGAGGGCTGGAGCGCAACCTGGGCCGCAACCTCGGACCCCCGCCATTGCAATCGAAGGTCGGAGGATGGGGCGCATACCATACATCAAGCCCAGACACCATGGCAATCGAAGGGTGGGAAGGCCAGGGCACAGGCCAGGCAGCAACTGCGGACTCCCACCATGGCAATGAAAGTGTGGGTTGGCTTGCGTCCCTCGATCGCTATGGCGATCGGAGTTCAGGTGGGCATTGTTGCAGGCCAGGCATCAACTGCAGAACCCTGGGTGCCGTGGATGCTGGCTGGACTGTTTCCGGCTATTGCCATTGCGATCAGAGATCTGGAGGGCCAGAGTGCAGGCCGGGCAGCAACCCTAGATGTCAGCTATGGTGATGGAAGGGCGGGTTGGCCAGAGTGCAGGCCATACATCAACCGTGGATGCCCACCATGGCAATCAGAGGGTGGGAGGACCAGGGCACAGGCCTGGCAGCAACTGCGGACCCCCACCATGGCCATCGGAGGCCGGGAGGGCCAGAGCGCAGGCCATGCAGCAACCCCGGACCCCCTCCATGGCAATCAAAAGGCTGGAGGCCCGGGGTGCGGGGCATGCAGCAACCCTGGACCTCCATAATGGAAATTGAGGGAGGGAGGGCCGGAACGCAACCCAGGCCACAACACTGGACCCCCGCCATGGCGATAGGTAGGCAGTCTGGTCGGAGCGCAGGCCATGCATCAACCCTGGACCTCCAACATGGCAATCGAAGGGCAGGAGGGCTGGGGCACAGGATATGCATCAACCGCGGACAGCCACAATGGCAATCGAAGGGCGGGATGCCCTGCATCCCTTGATTGCCATGGCGATCGGAGGGCGGGAGAGCAGTGTTGCAGGCAAGGCAGCAACCGCTGAACCCCATGTGCTGGGTTTGCTTGCTGGCCATCTTCTGGAGATTGCCATGGTGATCAGAGGGCTGTGGGGCCAGAGCCTAGCCAGGCAGCAACCCTGGACACCCACCATGGCGATCGAGGGCGGGAAGGTCGGAGCACAGGCCAGGCATCAACCCTGGACCCCCAACATTGCAATCGAAGGGTGGGAGGGCCTGGGCGCAAGTCAGGAAGCAACTGTGGACACCCACCATGACAATCAAAGGGAGGGATGGCCTACGTCCCTCGATCAGCATGGCGATCAGAGGGCAGGAGGGCGTGTTGCCCACCAGGCAGCAACCGTGGAACCCTGGGTGCCGGGGTTGCTGGCTGAGCTGCTTCTGGCTATCGCTATGGCAATCGGAAGGCGGGGAGGCCAGAGCGCGATCCCGGCAGCAATGCCGGATACACACCATGGCTATTGAAGGCAGGAGGGCCGGGTTGCCGGCCATGCATCAACCCCGGGCACCGACCATGGGAATAGAAGTGTGGGAGGGCAGGGGCGTAAGTCAGTCAGCATCCGCCGACCCCCTCCAGGGCAATCGAAGGACAGGATGGACTGCGTCCCTCCATCACCATGTAGATGGGGGGTGGGAGTGCGGTGTTGCAGGCCAGGCAGCAACCTCAGAATCCCGGTTGCCGGGGTTGCTGGCTGGCCTGCTTCCAGGGATCGCCATGGAGATCGGAGGGTGGGAGGGCCAGAGCAGAGGCCAGGCAGCAACCCCAGATGTCCCCATGGCTATAGAGTTCGGGAAGGCCAGAACACAAGCAGAGTCTCAACCCGGAACCCCCGCCATGGCGATGGGAAGGCAGGCTGGCCAAAGTGCAGCACAGACATCAATAATGGACCATCAAAATTGCAATCAAAGGGCAGGATGGCCTGCATCCCTGGATCACCATGGCGATCACAATGCCGGAGAGCGGTGTTGCAGGCCAGGCAACAACCACGGTCCCCCAGGTGCACGGGTTGCTGACTGGCTTGATTCCGGCAATCGCCATGTCGATTGGAGTTTGGAGGGCCATAGCGCAGGACATGCATTAACCCCGGAGCCCCACCATGGCAATCGAAGGGCGGGAGGGCAGGTGCGCAGAACAGGAAGAAACCCTGGACTCCCAAAATGGCGATTGAGGGTGGGATTGCCTGTGCCCCTTGATCATCATGGCGATCGAGGGCGGGAGGTTTGGTTTGCAGGCCAGTCAGCAACCCAGGACCCCCGGGTGCTGGAGTTGTTGGCTGGCCTGCGTCTAGCGATCACAGTGTGGATGGGATAGCTGGAGTGCCAGGGCGCAGGTGAGGCAGCAACGTGGACCCCCACCATGGCAATCGAAGGCTGGAGGGCCGGGGCGCAGGCCATGCATCAACCCCGGACCCCCACCATGGCAATCGAAGGGCAGGATGGCCTGCGTCCCTCAATTGCCATGGCGATCAGAAAGCGGGAGGGTGAACCTCGATCGCCATGGTGATGGGAAGGCGTCTGGCCAGAGAGCAGCCCAGGCATCAACCCTGGACCCGAACATGGCAATCGAAGGGCAGGATGGCCTGCGTTCCTCGATAGCCATGATGATCGGAGGGCGGGAGGGCAGTATTGCAGGCCAGGAAGGAACCGAGGACCCCTGGGTGCTGGGGTTGCTGGCAGGCCGACTTCCGGCGACTGCCATGTGGATCGGAGGGTGGGAGGGCCAGAGCGCATGCCAGGCATCAACCCCAGACCCCCGCCATGGCGATCGACGGCGTGAGGGCCGGAGCACAAGCTAGGAAGCAACCCCGGAACCTTGCCATGGCCATCGGAGTGTGGGAGGGCCATAGCGCATGCATTGCATCAACCCCAGCCCCCCACCATGGCGATCGGAGGGTGGGAGGTCTGGGGCACAGGCCAGACAGCCACCCCGGACCCCCACCATGGCAATCGAAGGGCTGGAGGGACCGGGCGATAGCCAGGAATAAACCCCGGACCCCCACCATGGTGATCAAGGGTCGGAGGGAAGGAGAGCAACACAGCCCGCAACCTCGAACCTCCGCCATGGCAATCAAAGGGTGGGAGAGCCGGGGTGCAGGCCAGGCTGCAACCCTGGACCCTAACCATTGTGATCGAGGGCGGGTGGGATGGAGTAAAAGCCAGGCAGCAACCCACCATGGAGATCGTAGGCGGTAGGGCCGGAGCGTAAGCCAGGAAGCAACCCTGGAACCCCGCCATGGCCATCGGAGGGTGGGAGGGCCACAGTGCATGCCATGCATCAACCCAGGACCCCCACAATGGAAATCAAAGGGCTGGTTGGCCCGGTGCAGGCCAGACAGCACCCGCGGACATCCACCATGGCAATCTTAGCGTGGAATTGCCTGCATTTCAGGATTGCAATGGCAATCGGAGGGCGGGAGGGCGGTGTACCCCAGTCAGCAACCGCGCACCTCCGCATGCTGGGGTTGCTGGCTGGTCTGCCTCCGGCGATCACCATGTCCATCGGAGGGTGGTTGGGACAGAGCGCAGAACAGGCAGCAACTGTGGACCACCACCATGGCAATCGATGGCGGCAGGGCCAGAGAGCAGGCCAGGCATCAACCCCCGACCCCCACCATGGCAACCAAAGGGCGGGAGGGCCTGCCCCCTTTGATCGCCATGGCAAAAGGAGGGCGGGGTTGCAGGCCAGGCAGCAACCATGGGCCCCAACCTGGCAATCAAAGGGCGGCAGAGCCGGGGCGGACGCCAGGAAGCAACCACGGATCCCCACCATGGCGATCGAGGGCGGGAGGGCCAGAGCACACGCCAGGCATAAACCCCGGACCCGCACCATGGTGATCAGAGGGAGGAAGGTCCATGGCGTAGGAGAGGCAGCAACCCCGGATCCCTGCCATGGCAATTGAGGGCAGCAGAGCTAGAAAGCAGGCCAGGCATCAACATCTGACCACCACCCTGGGAACTGAAAGGCGGAATGGCCTGCCTCCCTTGATTGCCATGGCAATTGGAGGGGGGTGTTGTGGGCCATGCATTACCGTGGACCCCCAACATGGCAATTGAAGGTTGGGATGGTCTTCATCCCTCAATAGCCATGGCGATCAGAGGGCAGGAGTGTGGTGTTGCAGGCCAGGCAACAACCGAGGACCCCCAAACATGGCAAATGATTGGTGGGATGTCCAGCATATCTTGATCGGCATGGCAATTGAAGGGCAGGAGAGCCCGGGTGGAGGCCAGGCAGCCAACCCGGATCACCACCATGGCGATCAAGGGCAGGAGGGGCAGAGCAGAGGCCAGGAAGCAACCCTGGACCCCCAACATGGCAATTCAAGGGCGGGATGGCCCGCATCCCTCGATTGCCATGCCGATCGGAGGGTGGGAGTGCAGTGTTGCAGGCCAGGTAGCAACCGCGGACCCCTGGATGCCGGGTTTGCTGGCTGTCCTGCTTCGGGCGATCGCACTGGCGATCAGAGGGCGGAGGGCCAGAGTGCAAGCCAGGCAGCAACCCCGGACCCCAGCATGGCAATCAAGGGT
The DNA here is from genome assembly GCA_036010255.1 of Myotis pilosus. NCBI lineage: Eukaryota > Metazoa > Chordata > Mammalia > Chiroptera > Vespertilionidae > Myotis > Myotis pilosus. The sequence goes on from JASKON010000047.1 coordinate 848,087, forward strand.
GGAATGGCCAGAGCACAGGCCTGGGAGCAACCCCGGACCCCCACCATGGCAATCGGAGGGCGGAATGGCTGGGGCGCAGGCAAGACAGCAACCACGGACCCCCACCATGGCAATCAAAGCGGGGGAGGGCTGGGGCACAGGCCAGGCAGCAATAACGGACTCCCACCATGGCAATCGAAGGGCTGGAGCACCCGGGCGCAAGCTAGGCCGCAACAACAGACCCCTGTCATGTCGATGGGAGGGCGTCTTGGCCGAAGCGCAGCCCAGGCATCAACCCTGGACCCCCCAACATACCAATTGTAGGGAAGGAGGTCCTAGGCGCAGGAACAGGGTGGCGTGACGCAGTCCCTCCCACTCTTCCATTGCATGGTCGGGGCCCAGGGTTGATGCATGACCTACAACCCAGCCCTCCTGCCTTCGATCGACATGTTGGTGGTCTGCGGTTGTAGCCTAACCTGAGCCTTTCCACACTCCGATCGACATTGTGATCTCTAGAAGAAGGCCAGCCAGCAACCTCCTAACCCGAGGTCTGGGGTTTCTGCCTGGCCTGCGCCCGGCCTTCCTGCCCTTCGATAGCCATGGTGTGGGTCCGGGCTTGATGCATGGCCGGCGCTCTGGCCCTCTCGACTACCAATGTCCAGGGCGGGGGTCCGAGCTTGCGCCTGACCGGTGTACCGGCCCTCCTGCCCCCGTTTGCCATGGTGGGAGTCCGGGGTTGCTGCTTTGCTTGCGCTCCTTCCTTCCCGTCCTCCCATGGCCATGGCCGGGGGTCGGGGGTTGCTGCCTAGCTAGTGCTCTGGGCCTTCCACCCTCCGATCGCAATGGCTATCACCAGAAGCAGGCCAGCCAGCAACCCCGGCACCTGGGGTTCCGCGGTTGCGGCCTGGCCTGCAACACCACCCTCCCGGCCTCCGATCGCCAGGGCAATTGAGGGATGCAGGCCATCCTGCCCTGCGATAGCCATGGTGGGGACCGGGGTTGATGCATGGCCTATGCTCTGGTCCTCCCACCTTCTGATCGCCATGGCGATGAAGGGACGCAGGCCCTCCTGCCCTCGATTGCCATGGTGGGGGCCCAGGGTTGCTGCATAGCCTGTGCCAATGCCCTCAGGCCCTTTGATTTTAATTGTGGGGGTCCGCGGGTGCTGCCTGGCCTATGCCCCGGCCCTCCCGCTTTTCGATTGCCATGGCGAGCGTCCGGGGTGCTGCCTGCCCTGCGCCCTCAACCTCCCACCCTTCGATTGCCATGGTGGGGTTCCGAGGTTGCTGCCTCACCTGTGCCCCGACCCTCCTGCACTCCGATCCACATTGTGATCACTAGAAGCATGCCAGCCAGCAACTCTGGCACCCAGGAGTCCGTGGTTGCTGCCTAGCCTGCAAAACCACACCCCCGGCCTCCTATTGCCATGGCGATTGATGGATGCAGACCATCCCACTATTCAATTGCCATGATGGGGGTCTGTGGTTGCTGCCTCGCCTGCGCCCCGGCCCTTCTGCTCTTCGATTGCCATGGCGTGGGTCCGGGGTTGATGCATGGCCTGCGCTCTGGCCCTGCAGCCCTCCGATTGCCCTGGCGATCACCAGACGATGGCCAGTCAGCAACCCTGGCCCCTGGGGGTCCACAGTTGCTCCCTGGCCTGCAACATCGCCCTCCGATCGCCATTGTGATCAAGGGAGGCAGGCCCTCCGGCCCTTCGGTTGCCATGATGGGGGTCGGGGGTTGATGCCTGTCCTGCTCTCTTTCCCTCCCACCCTATATTACCATGGCAGGGGTCCACGGTTGCTGCCTGTCCTGCGCCCCGGCCCTCCCACCCTACGATCGCAATGATTGGGTTCTGGGGTTGCTCCCTGGCCTGCGCCCCGGGCCTCCAGCCCTTCGATTGCCATGGTGGGGGTCCACCGTTGCTGCCTGGCTTACAACCCGGCCCTCCAGCCCTCCGATTGCCATGGTGGAGGTCCGGGGTTGAGGCCTAGCCTGTCGTCCGGACCTCCTGCCCTTGATTGGCATGGTGGAGTTCCGGGGTTGCTGCCTGGCCTGCCCACGGCCCTCCTGCCCTTTGATCGACAAGGTGGGGAGCCACGGTTGCTGCCTGGCCTGCACCCCAACCCTCCCGCCCTCCAATGGCTATGGCGATAACCAGAAGCAGGTCAGCCAGCAACCCTGGCATCCAGGGTTCCACAGTTGCTGCCTGGACTGTGCTCTGGCCCTCCCGCCTTTGATCGCCATGGAGGGGGTCCGAGTTTGATGCCTGGCCTCCGCTCTGGCCCTCCCAACATCCTATCATAATGGCCTGGATCCTGGGTTGTTGTCTGGCCTTTAACACTGCCCTCCAATCGCCATGTCTATCAAGGGACGCAGGCCATCCCGCACTTCGATTGCCATGGTGGGGGTCTGTGGATGCTGCCTGGCCTGCGTCCCGGCCCTCCCACCTTCATTGCCATGGTGGGAGTCCAGGGTTGGAACCTGGCCAGTGCACCGGCCCTCCCGCCCTTTGATTGCCATGGCGGGGGTCCAAGGTTGCGGTCCGGGTTGCGCTCCTTCCCTCCGCACTCGATCGCCATGGTGGGGATACGGGGTTGATTTATGGCATGCGCTCTGGCCCTCCCGCCCTCCAATGTCCATGGCGGGGTCCGTGTTGGCTCCCTGGCCTCTGCTCTGGCCATTTCACCCTTGATTGCCATGCTGGGGGTCCGGGGTTCCTACCTGGCTTGAGTTTGGCCCTCTCGCCCTCTGATTGCAATGGCGATCGCCAGAAGCAGGCGAGGCAGCAACCCTGGCACCCGGGTGTCTGTGATTGCTACCTGGCCTGCAACACCGCACTCCCGCCATCAGATCGCCATGGCAATTGAGGGATGTGGGCCATCAAGTCCTTCGATTGCCATGTTGGGGGTCCAGGGTTGCTTCCTGGCCTGTGCTATGGCCCTCACGCCCTTGATCGCCATGTTGTGGACCCGGGTTTGCTGCCTGGCCTCGGCCCCGGCTCTCCCGCCCTCTGATCGCCATGGCAATTGAGGGAGGCAGTCCATCCTGTGCTTTGATTGCCATGTTGGGTCCCGCAGTGCTGCTTGGCCTGCAACACCCCCCTCTGATCGCCTTGGCGATCAAGGGAGGCAGGCCCTCCCGCCTTTCGGTTCCCATGGTGGGGGTCGGATGTTGATGCCTGGCCTGCGTTCTGGCCCTGCCACCCTAGATTGCCATGGCGGGGGTCCAGAGTTGCTGCCTATCCTGCGCCACAGCCCACCCTACCTTTGATTGCCATGGTGGGGGTCCATGGTGGCTGTCTGGCCTGCGCCTCGGCCCTCCCACCCTTCGATTGCCATGGTGGGAATACGGGGTTCATTTATGGCGTACGCTCTGGCCCTCCCACACTCTGATAGTGATGGAGATCGCCGGAAGCAGGACCATCAGCAACCCTGGCACCCGGGGGGCCGCGGTTGCTACCTGGCCTGCAACACCGCACTCCCGCCCTCAGATCTCCATGGCGATCGACGGATGCAGGCCATCCCGCCCTTCGATTGCCTTGTTGGGTGTCCGAGGTTGCTGCCTTGCCTGAAACACTGCACTCCTGCCCTTCAATTGCCATGGCGATCGAGGGATGGAGGCCATCCCATCCTTCGATTGCCATGTTGGGGCCCGCGGTTGCTGCATGGCCTGCAACACCGCCCTCCGATCGCCATGGCTATTAAGGAGGGCAGGCCCTTCGATTGCCATGGTGGGGGTCGGGGGTTGATGCCTGGCTTGCAGTACCACCCTCCCGCCCTCTGATTGCCATGGCGGGAGTCTGGGGTGGCTCCCTGGCCTGTGCTCTGGTCATTCCACCCTCGATTGCCATGTCGGGGGTCCGAAGTTGCTGCCTGGCTTGCACTCTGGTCCTCCTGCCCTCTGATCACCATGCTGATCGCTAGAAGCAGGCCAACCAGCAACTCTGGCACCCGGGGTTCCGTGGTTGCTACCTGGCCTGCAACACCACACACCGCCCACCGATAGCCATGGCGATGGATGGAAGCAGGCCATCACGCCCATCTCTTGCCATGGTGGGGGTCTGCAGAGGCTGCCTATTCTGCGCCCCGGCCCTCCCGCCCTTCGATTACCATAGTGGGGGTCGGTGTTTGCTTCCTGCCCTGCGCCCTGGCCCTCCTGCACTCCGATCAACATTGTGATTGCTAGAAGCAGGCCACCCAGCAACCTTGGCACCCTGGAATCCTGGTTTCTGCATGGCCTGCAAAACCATCCTCCTGCCCTGCGATCACAATTGTGATCGAGGGACGCAGGCAATCCCGCCCTTCGATTGCCATGTTGGTGGTCCAAGGTTGATGCCTGGCCTGTGCTCCCACTCTCCTCCCTTGATCGCCATGATGGGTGTCAGGGGTTGCTGCCTGGCTTGTGCTCTGGCCCCCCCACCCTCTGATCCATGGCGATCGCCAGAAGCAGGCCACCCAGCCATCCTGTACCCGGGGTTCCGCGGTTGCTGCCTGGCCAGCAACACTGCCTTCCCGCCCTCTGATTGCCATGCCAATCAAGGGATGCAGGGCATCCCACCCTTCAACTGCACTGGTGGGGTTCCGCGGATGATGCCTAGCTTGTGCCCCAGCCCTCCTGCCCTTCGATTGCCATGGTTGGTGTCCAGGGTTGCTACCTGGCCTGCACCCCGGCCCTCCCGCACTCCAATCAACATTGTGATCACTAGAAGCAGGCCAGCCAGCATCTCCAGCACCCTGAGGTCCTGGGTTGCTGCCTGGCCTGCAAACCTGCCTCTTGCTCTGTGATCGCCATGGCAATCGAGGGACACAGGCAATCCTGCCCTTCGATTGCCATGTTTGGGGTCCAGGGTTGATGCCTGGGCTGCGCTCCTGCCAGCCCACCTTCCCATTGCCATGACATAGATCCAGGGTTGTGGCCTGGCTTGTGCTCCGTCCTTCCCGCCTTTGATTACCATTGTAGGTGTCTGGGGATGCTGCCTGGCTTCTGCTCCGACATCCCGCCCTTCCATCGCCATGGTTGGCATCCGGGGTTGCTGCCTGGCTTGCGCTATGGCCCTCCCCGCCTTCGATTGGCATGGTGATCGCTGGAAGCAGGCCAGCGAGCAACCCCTGGAACCAGGGTTCTGCGGTTGCTGCCTGGCCTGCAACACCACCCACCCGCCCTCCAATTTCCATGGCATCCTAGGGATGCAGGCCATACCGCAATTTTATTGCCAAGGTGGGGTCCACAGTTTCTGCCTGAGCTGCGCCTCGACCTTCCTTCCCTTTGCGATGGTTTTGGTCCAGGCTTGATGCATGGCCTGCGCCCCGGCCTTCCTGCCCTTCGATTGCCATGGCTGGAGTCCGGGTTTGCGGGTGGGGTGCGCTCCGGCCCTCCCGCCCTCGATCGTTATGGTGTGGGTCCGCGGTTGCTACCTGGCCTGTGGCCCGGCCGACCCGCCCTTTGATTGCCATGGTAGGGGTATGGGATAACTGCCTGCCCTGTGCCCCTTACCTCCCACCTTTCAATTGCCATGGTGGGGGTCCGGTTATGATGCATGGTCTGCAAGACCCCCCCGTTCCCCCCTACAATCGCCATGACGATCGAGGGGTGCAGGCATCCCGTCCTTCGATTGCCATATTGGGGGTCTGCCTTTGCTGCCTGGCCTGTGCCCTGAACTTCCCGCCCTTCGATTGCCAGGTTGGAGGTCCAGGTTTGATGCCTGGGCTGTGCTCTGGCCCTATCCACCTCCAATGTCCATGGCGGGCGTCCGGGTTTGCGGACTGGCTTTTGCTCAGTCCTTCCGCAGTCAATCGCCATGGTGGGTGTCCGGGTTTGCTGCCTGGCTTGTGCTTCGGTCTTCCCGCCCTCTTATGGACATGGCGGGGGGTCCGGTGTTGCTGCCTAGCCTGTGCAATGGTCCTCCCGCCCTCCGATCACCATGGCGATCACCAGAAGCATGCCAGCAAGAAACCTGGGCACCCCGGGTTCCGCGGTTCCTGCCTGGCCTGAAACACCACCGTCCCGCATTCCAACTGCCATGGTGATCGAGGGATGCAGGACATCCCGCCCTGAATTGCCCTGGTGGGGGTCTGTGGTTGCTGCGTGGCCTGCGCTCTCGCCCTCCCGCCCACGGATTGCCATGGGAGGGTCCGGGGATGCTGAATGGCCTACGCCCTGGCTCTCCTGCCCTTCGATTGCCATGGCGGGGTCCGGTGTTTTGGCCAGCGTTGCGCTCAGGCCCTCCCTCCCACAATCGCCATGTTGGGTGTCTGGGGTTGATGCATGGCCTGCGCCCCGGCTCTCCCGCACTTCAATTGCTATCTCGGGGATCCAGGGGGGCGGCCTGGGTTGCGCTCTGGCCCTTCCGCCCTCCAATCGCCATGACAATTGTTGGTAGCAGGTCAGCCAGCAACCCAAGCTACTGGGGCTCAGGAGTTGCTGCCTGGACTGCAACACCACCTACCCGCCCTCCGATTGCCATTGCGTTTGAGGGACGCAGGCCATCCTGCCATTCGATTGTCACAGTGATGGTCCGGTGTTGATGCATGGCATGCGCTGTGGCGCTCTTAACCTCCAATGTCCATGGCAGGTGTCCTGGGATGCTGCATGTCCTGTGCACCGGTCCTCCCACCCTTGATCGCAACAGTGGGGGTCTGGGGTTGCTGCCTGGCCTGTGCCCCTGCCCTCCCACCCTTCGATTGCCATGTGGTGGTCCTGGGTTGATGCCTTCCCTGCACTCTGGCCCTCCCCCCTCCGATTGACATGGCAATCGCCAGAAGCAGGCCAGCCAGCAACCCCGGCACCTGGGGGTCCACAGTTCGTGCCTGGCCTGCAATATCGCCCTCCCGTCTGCGATCGCCATGGCAATCGAGGGACGCAGGCCATCTTGCCCTTCGATTGCCATGATGGAGGTCGAGGGTTGATGCCTGGGCTGCGCTTCAGCCAACATGCCTTCCCATGGCCATGGGAGGGGGCTGGGGTTGTGGCTTGGCCTGTGCTCCACCCTTCCCGCCTTCTATCGCCATGGTAGGGGTCCAGGGTTGCTTCTTGGCTTGAGCTCCGGTCCTCCCACCCTCCCATCGCCATGGCGAGCATCCGGGGTTGCTGCCTGGCCTGTGATCTGGCCCTCCCCGCCTCTGATCGTATGCCAGAATCAGGCCAGCCAGCAACCCCGGCATCCGAGGTTCCGTGGTTGCTGCCTGGCCTGCAACACTGCCCTCCCGCCCTCCGATGCCATGAAATCGAGGGACCCAGGCCATCCCACCATTTGATTGCCATGGTGTGGGTCTGCAGTTGCTACATCTCCTGCGTCCCGGCCCTCCCTTTGTTTGATTGCCATGGTGGGGGTCCGGGGTTGATGCATGGGCTGCGCTCTGACTCTCCCACACTCCGATACCATGACGGGGGTCACCGGTTGCTGCCTGGCCTGTGCTCCAGCCTCCTGCCATGATCACCATGGTTAAAGTCCGTGGTTCCTGCCTGGCTAGCTCCCCTGTCCTGCTGCATACTGATCGACATTGTGATCGCTAGAAGCAGGCCAGCCAGCAACCCCGGTACTCAGGGGTCCGGGGTTGGTGCCTGGCCGGCAACCCCACCCTCCCGCCCTTCGATCGCCATGACGATCGAGGGATGCAATCCTTCCCGCCCTTCCATTTCCATGTTGGGGGTCCAGGATTGATGCATGGGCTGCGCTATGGCCAGCCCACCATCCCATCGCCATGGTGGGGCTCCGGGTTTGCGGCCTGGCCTGTGCTCCAGCCCTCCCACCCTAGGTCTTCACGCTAGGTGTCCGCGGTTGCTGCCTGGTCCGCCCTCTGGCCCTTCTGCCCTTAGATTGCCATGGTGGGGTCTGGTTTCTCTCTGGCCTACACCCCAGCCCTCCCACCATTCGATTGCCGTTGTGGGAGTCCGGGGTTGATGCATGGCCTGCGCTCTGGCCCTCCCATCATTCGATGGCCATGGTGGGGATCCAGGGTTGCTTCGTACCCTGCGGCCCATCTCTCCCACCCTTCGATTGCCATGGCGGGGATCCGGGGTTATGGCCTCAGTTGCGCTCCATCCCTCCCGCCCTCGATTGCCATGGTGGAGGTCGATGGTTGCTCCCTTATCTGTGCTTTGGCCCTCCTGCCCTCGATCGCCATGGTGGGGGTCCGGGGTTGCTGCCTGGCATGCTCTGTGGCCTTCCTGACCTCCCATCGCCATGGCCTTTGTCCAGGGTTGTTGTCTGGCCTGCAACACCACCCTCCAATTGCCATGGCGATCACTGGAAGCAGGCCAGACAGCAACCCTGGCAAACGTGGGTCCGCAATTGCTGCCTGGCCTCCAACACTGCTCTTGCCCTCTGATCGCCATGGCAATCGAAAGATGCAGGGTATCCCGCCTTTCGATTGGCATGTTGGGAGTCCAGGTTGATTCCTCGGCTATGCTCAGGCCAGAGAGCCCTACCATTGCCATGGAGGGGGTCCGGGGTTGCTGTCTGGCCTGAGCCCTGGCCCTCCCCCACTTCGATTGCCATGGCATGGGTCCGGGGATGCGGATTGGCCTGTGCTCCAGCCCACCCTCCCTTGATCGCCACGGTGGGAGTCCACAGTTGCTGCCTGGCCTGCTCTCCGATCCTCCCGCCATCCGATTGTTATGAGGATCAGCAGATGCAGGCCAGATATCAACCCCGGCCCCCGGGGGTCTGCAGTGCTAGCTGGCCTGCAACACCACCCTCCGATCACCAGGGCGATCAAGGGACACAGGATTCCCACCCTTCGGTTGCCATGGTGGGTTTCAGGGGTTGATGCATGGCCTGCGCTCTTGCCCTCCCACCCTCTGATGGCCATGGTGGGGGTCTGCGGTTGCTGCTTGGCCTGTGCACTGATCCTCCCGCCCTCCGATTGCCATGGGGATCAGCAGATGCAGGCCAACCGGCAACCCCGGCCCCCTGGGGTCTGTAGTTGCTACCTGGCCTGCAACACCACCCTCCGATCACCAGGGTGATCAAGGGACACAGGCCCTCCTGCCCTTCGGTTGCCAAGGTGGGGTTTGGGGGTTGATGCATGGCCTGAGCTCTGGCTCTCCCGCATATCGATGGCCCACCTTCTGATGGCCATGATGGGGGTCCGCGGTTGAGGCATGGTCTGCGCTCTTTCCCTTCTGCCCTCTGATGGCGATGGAGGGGGCCGCGATTGCTTCCTGGCCTGCGCTCTAGCTCTCACCCGTTTCGATTGCCTTGGTGGTGGTGCGGGATTGATGCATGGCCTGCGCTCCAGCCCTCCCGCCCTCCTATCACCAAGGCGGGTGAAGGGGCAGCATTTGAATAAGGTATTCTGACCTTATCCACTTCTTCGTTATCCTGTTGAGAAACTGACTTCTAATTCCCTTTAGGACTTACAGTTCCTTCATCCATCCTTGTGTTTGGAGTCTTATTCCTTATCTTCACTAGTCTACAATATCTTCTTAGTAAGTTTGTCTATCTTGAGGCAACAGACACTACTCAAAGGGTCCTGGCCTCTATATATACTCTCTAGGTCAATGAGGAGCCACTCACTTCAGCTCTGGTTGCCCAAAATCCGTGATTGCCATGGTGAGGCTTGACATCACAAAGCCTCAGTTTGACCATGCAGGAGGGGCAGGGATGGGAGAGGATGCTGAGTCTCAGATGCTCTGGTTAAGATCCTCTTACCTCCTAATATTTTTCACTTTGGTATGGGGCAAATGTAACATTAAGTGAATCATCAGTGAAACAGAGTGAAACCTCACTTTTCTAGTATCTCCAATATCCAACAAGGCTGTTCTAGACCAAGGTGTTAAAGGAAAAACTGCACCAGTTGTGGCATAAAACTTCACATCTTGAGCTGACCATTCTTTCAGTAGTTTAATAATATTCAATAGTCTACCATATAAAAAGGAAATCAAATTCATTATTATACACCGCCAGCACTAACAAAACACCCTGTTCCTCATGACTGTGACCACCACCATCCTTCCCACCCCCCTAATCCAAACCTAAATTAAACTTCAGCTTCTTTTCTTCCTTGCCAGTGTGAGAAAGTGTTGAGGAAAAAATCCCCCTTCAATGTTCTCCATGTCCTTATTCTAAGTGTCTGGCTCTGTATGGAATGGCTTCTCTGGTGCTCCAATTAAAGAATTCTACATTACTCCCTTGTCACATGCCTGCCCCCTCCTAAGATCCACCCCCATCATCTGAAAACATGCACAAATACAAACACATTTCCTTTATACCCTTGCTGGTATTTATTCAAGGAGACTATTAGTTTGGCTATCTTGAGGCAACAGATGCTACTCAAAGTGTCCTGGCCTCTATATATACTCTCTAGGTCAATGAGGAGCCACTCACTTCAGCTATGGTTGCCCAAAATCTGTGGTTGCCATGGTGTGGCTTGACATCACAAAGCCTCAGCTTGACCATCCAGGAGGGGCGGGAGTGAAAGAGGATGCAGAAGTCTCAGATGCTCTGGTTATAGAAAAGAGACCATCCTCTTACCTCCTAATAATTTTCCCAAACTGATCTCTCTCTCTCTCTCTCTCTCTCTCTCTCTCTCTCTCTCTCTCTCTCTCATTTCCTCTAGTTCCATTATAGTTCAGCATAAGGCAGGAAGGTGGTGTTTCCTCTCAGCCACTTCTCAAACTCCCCCGTCATTCCTGTGGTCCATTCCACTATGTTCAGATATTATCATTTCCTAGTATTTTGAGTGTTGTTTTAATGGATGTTTTTTTTTTTTGAGTAGTTCCAGATTTATAGAAAAATCGTGAAGATAATACCCATGTACACCATACCCAATTTCCCTTATTACTCATATTTCACTTTGGTATGGGGCAAATGTAACATGAAGTGAATCATCAGTGAGACAGTTAGATTGAAACCTTACTTCTCTAGTATCTCCAATATCCAACAATTCTTTTCTAAACCAAGGTGTTAAATGAAAAACTGTACCAGTTGTGGCACAAAACTTCCCATCTTGAGCTGACCATCCTTTCAATAGTTTAACAATATTCAATAGTCTACCATGTAAAAAGGAAATCAAATTCATTATTATACTCCGCCAGAACTAACACAACATCTGTTCCTGCACCTAGGCCCTCCTTCCCCTCAATTGTCATTGTGGGGAATCGTGGTTGCTGCCTTGCCTGTGACATGGCTCTCCCACCCTCTGATAGCCATGGTGATCTAGGGATGCAGGCCATCCAGCACTTTGATTGCCATGTTGGTGTTCCAGGGGTGATGCCTGGGCTTCGCTCAGGTCAGCCCGCCTTCCCTTCACCATGGCTGGGATACGGGGTTGCTGCCTGGACTGTGCCCCAGAACTCCCGCTTTCAAGCGCCATGGTCGAGTCCGGGTTGATGCATGGCCTGTGCTCTGGTGCTCCCACTCTCGATCGCCATGGTGGGGGTCCATGGTTGATGCCGGGCCTGCGCCCGGCCCTCCCACCCTCCAATCTCCATGTTGGTCACCAGGAGCATGAAAGTCAGCAACCTGGCACCCGGAGTCCGAGGTTGCTTCCTTCTCTGCAACACCGCCCCCCGCCCTCCAATCACCATGGCGATCAAGGGATGCAGGCCATGCCGCCCTTCCATTGGCATGTTGGGAGTCCAGGGTTGTTGCCTGGGCTGCTCTCCAGACAGCCCGCACTCCCGTCGCCAAAGGGGGGGTCCTGGGTTGTGGCCTGGCTTGCGCTTGGGCCTCCCGCCCTTCAATGGCCATGGTGGCGGTCGGGGGTTGCTGCCTGGCCTGCACCCCGGCCCTCCCGCCCTTCAATTGCCATGATGGGGGTCCGGTGTTTGTGCCTGGCCTGCGCCTCAGGCCTCCTGCCCTCTGATGGCCATGGTGGGGGTCCTCGATTGCTGCCTGGCCTGTGCCATGGCCCTCCTGCCCTTCGATTGCCATGGTTGGGGTCCGGGGTTAATGAATGGCGTGTGCTCTGGCCCTCCCCCTTTCCGATCCACATGGCCATCGCTGAAGCAGGACAGCCAGCAACCCCAGCACCCGGGGGTCTGGGGCGGCTGCCTGGCCTGCAACACCGTTCTCCCACCCTCCAATTGCCAATGTGATCGAGGGACACAGGCCATCCGCCCTTTGATTGCCATGGTGAGGGTCTGGTGTAGATGCATGGACTACGCTCTGTCCCTCTTGCCTCCAATGTCCATGGAGGGGGTCTGGGGTTTCCTCCTGGCTTGTGCTCCAGCCCTCTCACCCTCCCATCTCCATGGCAGGGGTCCGGGTTTGAAGCCTGGCCTGCGCTCTGGTCCTCCCCACCTCGGATCACCATTGTGATCGCCGAAAACAGGCCTGCCAGCAACCCAGGTATCCAGGGTTCCGCGGTTATTGCCTGTCATGCACACCGACCTCCTGCCCTCCAATGGCCATGGTGGGGGTCCGGGTTGATGCCTGGCCAGCGCTCTGGCCTCTGGCCTCAAATTGCCATGGGGATCACCAGACCCAGGAGAGCCAGCAACCCCGGCTCCAGGGAGTCTGAGATTGCTGCCTGGCCTGTAATACTGCCCTCCCGTGCTCTGATAGCCATGGCGATTGAGGGACACAGGCCATCCCGCCCTCTGATATCCATGGTGGAGGTGCGCGGTTGCTGCCTGTCCTTCGCCCCAGCCCTCCCGCCCTTCGATTGCCATGGTGGGGGTCCGGGGTTAATGCCTGGCATGTGCTCTGGCCCTCCCGCCCTCCACTTTCCATGGCTGGGGTCCGGGGTTGCTGCCTAGCCATGCTCCAGCCCTCACATCCTCTATCACCATGATGGGGGTCCGCAGTTGCTGCCTGGCCTGCACCTCGGCCCTCCCGCACTCCGATCGACATTGTGATCGCTAGAAGCAAGCCAGCCAGCAACTCCGGCACCCAGGCGTCCTGGGTTGCTGCCTGGCCTGCAACCCCGCCCTCCCACCCTGTGATCGCCATGTCGATCGAGGGGCACTGGCAATCCTATCCTTCGATTGCCATTTTGGGGGTCTAGGGTTGATGCCTGGCCTACGCTCCAGCCTGTCCGCCTTCCCATCGCCATGGCAGGGGTCCGGGGTTGCAGCCTGGCCTGCGCTCCGGCCCTCCTGCCCTTCCATCTACATGGTGGGCGTCCAGGGTTGCTGCCTGGCCTGTGCTCTGGCTCTTCCACCCTCCAATCGCCATGGTGACTGCCAAAAGCAGGCCAACCAGCATCCCCTGCACTCGGGGTCTGCAGTTGCTGTCTGGCCTGCAGCACCACACACTCGCCCTCTGATCGCAATAGTGATCGAGGGACACAGGCCATCCTGCACTTCGATTGCCAAGGTGGGGCTCCAGGGTTGGTGCCTGGCCTGCGCTCCGGGCCTCCCGCCCTTTGATTGCCATGGTGGGCGTCTGGGGTTGATGCCTTCCTGCGCTCCAGGCAGCCCACCCTCCCATCGCCATTGCGGGGGTCCGAGGTTGCAGTCTGGATTGCGGTCCAGCCCTCCCGCACTCAATCGCCATGGCGGGGGTCCTGAGTTGCTGCCTGTCCTGCGCCCAGGGCCTCCCGCCCTTAGATTGCCATGGTGGTGGTCCGCTGTTGCTACCTATCGTGCGCTCTGTCCCTCCCACACTCCGATCGACATGGTGATCGCTGGAAGCACAACACCAGCAACCCCAGCATCCATGGGTCCATGGTTGCTGACTGGCCTACAACACTGCCCTCCAGCCCTCTGATCGCCATGGTGATCGAGGGATGCAGGCAATCCCGTACTTCGATTGCCATGGTGGATGTGCACGGGTGCTGTCTGGCCTTTGCCCTGGCACTCCTGCCCTTCGATTGCCATGTTGAGGGTCCAGGGGTGATTCCTGGGCTGTGCTACGGACAGCCCACCCTCCCATCGCCTTTGCGGGGTTCCGTGGTTGCTGCCTGATCTGCGCTCGGGCCCTCCCGCCCATCAATTGCCATGGTGGGGGTCCGGGGTTGCTGACTGGCCTGCGATCTGGCCCTCCTGACCTCCCATTGTCATGGCCTGGGTCCGGGTTGTTTTCTGGACTGCAACACCTCCCTCCAATTGCCATGGCGATCGCCAGAAGTAGGCCAGACAACAACCTTGGTCCCCGGGGGTCCGCGATTGCTGCAAGGCCTACAACACTGCCCTCCTGCCCTTTGATTACCATGGCGATTGAGGGACGCAGGCCATCCTGCCCTTCAATTGCCATGTTGGGGGTCCAGGGTAGATGCCTGGGCTGCGCTCCGGCCAGCCCGCCCTCCCATCCCCATGGTGGAGGTCCGGGGTTGCTTACTGACCTGTTCCCTGGCCCTCGCACCCTTCGATTGTCATGGTGAAGGCCTGGGGTTGCTGCCTGGCCTGAGCCTCGGCCCACCCCGCTTTGATTTCCATGGCGTGGGTCCGAGGATGTGGCATGGCCTGCGCTCCGGGCCACCCTCCCTCAATCGCCATGGTGGGGATCCGCAGTTGCTGCCTGGCCTAGGCCCTTGCCCTCCCTCCCTTGGATTGCCATGGTGGGGGTCCGCGGTTGATGCATGGCCTGCACTCTGGCACTTCTGCCCTCTGATGACCATGGAGGGGGTCCGCGGTTGCTGCCTGGCCTGCGCCCCGCCCCACCCGCCTTTCGATTGCCACGGTAGGGGTCCAGGGTTGATGCCTGGCCTGCGTCGGGCCCTCACACCCTTTGATTGCCATGGCGATCAAGGAACGCTGGCCAACCCGCCCTTTGATTGTCATGTTGGGTTTCCAGGATTTATGCCTGGCCTGCGCTTCAGGCAGCCCGCACTCACATCGCCATTGTGGGGGTCCGGGGCTGCTGCCTGGCCTGCGCTCAAGCCCTCCCGCCCTCCCATCGCCATGGCGGGAGAAGGGGTAGCATTGGAATAAGGTATTCTGACCTTATCCACTTCTTCGTCATCCAGTTGAGAAACTGACTTCTAATTCCCTTTGGACTTAGAGTTTCTTCATCCATCCTTGTGTTTGGAGTCTTATTCCTTATCTTCACTAGTCTACAATATCTTCTTAGTAAGTTTGCCTATCTTGAGGCAACAGACACTACTCAAAGGGTCCTGGCCTCTTTATATACTCTCTAGGTCAATGAGGAGCCACTCACTTCAGCTCTCGTTGCCCAATATCAGTGGTTGCCATGGTGCGGCTTGATATCACAAAGCCTCAGCTGGGCCATCCAGGAAGCGGGGGGCGGGTGGGAGAGGATGCAGAAGTCTCAGATGCTCTGGTTATATAAAAGAGACCTTCCTCTTACCTCCTAACATTTTTCCCAAAGTGATATCTCTCTCCTCTCTCTCTCTCTCTCTCTCTCTCTCTCTCTCTCTCTCTCTCTCTCATTTCCTCTAGTTACATTATAGTCCAGCATAAGGCAGGGAGGTGGTGTGGTGGTGTTTCCTCTCAGCCACTTCTAAAACTCCCCCGTCATTTCAGTGGTCCATTCCTCTAGGTTCAGATATTACCATTTCCTAGTATTTTGAGTGTTGTTTTAATGGATGTTTTATTTTAGAATACTTCCAAATTTACAGAAAAATTGTGAAGATAGTACCCATGTACACCATACCTAATTTCCCATATTACTAATATTTCACTTTGGTATGGGCAAATGTAACATGAAGTGAATCATCATTGAAACAGAGTGAAATCTCACTTCTCTATTATCTCCAATATATAACAAGGCTGTTCTAGACCAATGTTTTAAAGGAAATACTATACCAGTTTTGGCATAAAACTCCACATCTAGAGCTGACCATCCTTTCAATAGTTTAACAATATTCAATAGTCTATCATGTAAAAAGGAAATCAAATTCATTATTATACTCCGGCAGAACTAACACAACATCCTGTCCATGGACCTAGGCCCTCCTGCCCTCGATGGACATGGTGGGGTCTGGGGTTTGCCCCATGGCTTGCGCTAGGGCCCTCCCCGCCTACGATCATCATGGTGGGTGTACGGGGTTGCTGCCTGGCCTGCTCTCTGGCTTTGCTACACTCCGATGGCCATGACGGGTCCAGAGTTGCTTCCAGGCTTGCGCTCCGGCCCTCCAGCCTACAATCACCATGGTATGGGTCCTTGGTAGCTGCCTTGCCTGCGCTTCAGCCCTCCAGCCTACGATCCCTTTGGTGGGGGTCCGGGGTAGCAGCCTAGCCTGCGCTCCGGCCCTCCCGCTTATGATCACATAGGTGGGGGTCCTGGGATACTGCGGGCCCTGTGTCCGGACCTCACACCCTTTCATTGCCATGGTGGGGGTCCATAGTTTCATCCTGGCCTGAGCCCCGGGTCTCCTGCCCTCTGATCACCATATTGGAGGTTCAATATTGATGCCTGGCCTGCGCTCTGGCACTCCCACCCTCTGATCGCCATGGCGATCGCTAAAAGCAGGCCAGCCAGCAACCCAGGCATCCAGGGGTCCGTGGTTGCTTTCTGGCCTGCAACACAGCCCTCCTGCACTCCGATCGCCATGGTGATCGAGGGACGCAGGCCATCCACCCTGCCATTGTCAGGTTGGGGTTTCAGGGTTGATGCCTGGGCTGCGCTCTGGCCATCCTGCCCTCCCATTGCCATGGCGGGGGTCCGGCGCTGCTGCCTGGCCTGTGCCCCGGCCCTCCCGCCCTTCGAATGCCATGATGGGGCTCCAGGGTTGATGTATGGACTGGGATCTGGCCCTCCCATCCTCCAATGGCCATGGTGGGGACCTGGGTTGATGCCTGGCCTGTACTCAGGCCCTCCCGCCCTAGATCGCCATATTTGGGGTCCGGTTTGCTGCCTTGTTTGTGCTCAGGCCCTCTCGCCCTCCCATCACCATGGCGGGGGAAGGGGCAGCATTTGAATAAGGTATTCTGACCTTATCCACTTCTTCCTCATCCAGTTGAGAAACTGACTTCTAATTTCCTTTAGGACTTACAGTTTCTTCATCCATCCTTGTGTTTGGAGTCTTATTACTTATCTTCACTAGTCTACAATATCTTCTTAGTAAGTTTGTCTATCTTGAGGCAACAGACACTACTCAAAGGGTCCTGGCTTCTACTTCTACACTCATAGGTCAATGAGGAGCCACTCACTTCAGCTATGGTTGCCCAAAATCTGTGGTTGCCATGGTGTGGCTTGACTTCACAAGGGTTCAGCTTGACCATCCAGGAAGGGCGGGGTGGGAGAGGATGCAGAAGCCTCAGATGATCTGGTTATAGAAAAGAGACCTTCCTCTTACCTCCTAATATTTTTCCCACTCTGACCTCTCTCCCTCTCTCATTTCCTCTAGTTCCATTATAGTCCAGCATAAGGCAGGGGGGTGTTGTTTCCTCTCAGTCACTTCTCAAACTCCCCCGTCATTTCAGTGGTCCATTCCTCTAGGTTCAGATATTACCATTTCCCAGTATTTTGAGTGTTGTTTTAATGGATGTTTTATTTTAGAATAGTTCCAGATTTGCAGAAATATTGTGAAGATAATACCCATGTACACCATACCTAATTTCCCATATTACTAATATTTCACTTTGGTATGGGGCAAATGTAACATGAAGTGAATCATCATTGAAACAGAGTGAAAACTCACTTCTGTAGTATCTCCAATATATAACAAGGCTGTTCTAGACCAAGGTGTTAAAGGAAATACTGCATCAGTTGTGGCATAAAGCTTCACATCTAGAGCTGACCATCCTATCAAAAGTTTAACAATATTCCGTAGTCTACCATGTAAAAAGGAAATCAAATTCATTATTATACTCCTTCAGCACTAACACAACACCCTTTTCCTGGACCTAGGCCCTCCTGCCCTTTGATTGACATGGTGGAGTTTGAGGGTTGCACCCTTATCGGCGCTTGGGCCCTTCCGCCTACGATCGCCATGGTGGGGGCCCGGGGTTGGTGCCTGACCTGCGCCCTGGCCCTCCTGCCATTCGATTGCCATGGTGGGGGTCCAGGATTGCTGCCTGGCCTTCGCCCTGGCCCTCCCACCCTTCGATTGCCATTGTGGGGGTCCATGATTGATGCATGGCCTGCGCTCAGGCCCTCACACTTTCCGATGGCCATGACGCGGGTACACGGTTGCTACCGGGCCTGCAACACCGCCCTACTGCCCTCTGTTCACCTTCGCGATAGAGGGATGCAGGCTATCCTGCATTTCGAATGCCATGTTGGCGGTCCAGGGTTGATGCCTGGGTTGCGATCCGGCCATCCCAGCCATCCCATTGCCATAGCGTGCGTCCCGGGTTGCTGCTTGGCCTGTGCTCCAACACTCCCACCCTTCGATTGCCATAGTGGGAATTCCTGATTGCTCCCTGGCCTGCGCCATGGACCGCCCCCCTTTGATTGCCATGGTGTGGGTCCATGGTGGCTGCCTGACCTGCTCTCCGGCCCTCCTATATACGATCGCCATTTTGGGGGTCCAGAGTTGCTGTCTGGCCTGCACTCCTGCCCTCCCACCCTCTGATCACCATGGCGATAGAGGGATGCAGGCCATCCCGCATTTTGAATGCCATGTTGGGGGTCCACAGTTGCTTCCTGGCCTGCAACACCTCCCTCTGATCGCCATGGCGATCAAGAGATGCAGGACCTACTGCCCTTCGATTGCCATGGTGGTGGTCCGCAGTTGCTGCCTGTCCTGCGCTCTGGACCCCCCGCGCTCCCGTCTTTATGGCGATCGCCGAAGCAAGAAAGCCAGCAACCAGGCACTAGGGGTACCCGTTTGCTGCCTGGCCTTTAAAACCGCCCTCCCGTTCTCTGATCGCCATGGTGATCGAGGGCCGCAGGCCATCCTGCCCTTCAATTGCCATGTTGGGTGTCCAGGGTTGATGCCTGCGCTGCGATCTGGGCAACCAGCACTCCCATCGCCCTAGCGTGGGTCCGGGGTTTCGGCCTGGGTTGTGCTCCGGCCCACCCGCCATTCGATGGCCATGGTGGGATCCAGGGGTTGTTTCATGGCGTGCCCTCTGTCCCTCCCACCATCTAATGTTCATGGCGGGGGTCCGGGGTTGCTCCCTGGCCTGTGCTCCGGCCCTTCCACTCTCAATCACCATGGTGGTCATCCAGGGTTGCTGCCTAGCTTGCGCTCAGGCACTCCCACCCTCTGATCACCACAGCGATCGTCCGAAGCAGGCCAGACAGCCACCTGGGAAACAGGGGTCCACAGTTGCTGTCTGGCCTGTAACACCTCACTTCCACACTCCGATCGCCATGGAGATCGAGGGATGCAGGCCATCCCGCCCTTTGATTGCCATATTGGGTGTCCAGGGTTGATTCATCCCCTGTGCTCGGACCCTTCCACCGTTGAACGCCATTGTGGGGATCTGGGGTTGTTGCCTGGCCTCAGCCCCGGCTCTTCCACCCTTTGATTGCCATGGCGATATAGGTTTGCAGGCCATGACACCCTTCTATCGCCATGTTGTGGGTCCGCAATTGCTGCCTGGCATGCAAAACCTCCCTCTGATCGCCATGGGGATCAACAAAGGCAGACCCTCCCGCCCTCCAATGTCCATGGCGGGGGTCTGGGGATGCTCCCTGGCCTACACGCTGGCCCTACCACATACGATCGCCATGGTGGGGGTCCGGCATTGCTGCCTGGCTTGTGCTCTGCCCTCCCGCACTCTGATCACCATGGCAATCACGGGAAACAGGATAGCCAGCAACCCTGAAACCTGGGGTTCCGTGGTTGCTGCCTGGCCTGCAACACCTCACTCCTGCACTTTGATCGCCATGGCTATCAAGGGATGGAGGCCATCCCACCCTTCTATTGCCATGTTGGGGCCCGCAGTTACTGCCTGGCCTGCAAAACCGCCCTCCGATCGCCATGGCGATCAAGGAAGGCAGGCCCTCTCGCCCTTCGGTTGCCATGGTGGGTGTCCAGGGTTGCTGCCTGTCCTGTGTCCAGAACCTCCCGCCCTTAGATTGATATGGTGGTCGTCTGCGGGGGCTGCCTGTCCTGCACTCTGTCCCTCCTGCCCTCTCATCGAAAAGGCGATTGCCAGAAGCAGACCAGCCAGCAACCACACATGATGGGGTCCGTGGTTGCTGACTGGCATGCAACACCGCCCTCCCACCCTCCGATCGCCATGGCGATACAGGGATGCAGGCAATCCCGCCCTAAGATTACAATGGTGGATATCTGCGTGTGCTGCCTGGACTGTGCCCCGGCCCTCCAGCCCTTCTATTGCCATGGTGAGGGTCCGGGGTTGATGCATGGCATGTTCCGTGGGCCTCCCAAACTCCAATGGCCATGGTGGGGGACCGGGGTTGCTGCCTGGCTTGCGCTCTGGCCCTACCACATACGATCACCATGGTGGGGGTCCAGTGTTGCTGCCTGGCTTGCGCTCTGGCCCTTCTGCCCTCTGATCACCATGGCAATCATGGGAAACAGGATAGCCAGTTACCCTGTAACCCGGGGTTCTGTGGTTGCTGCCTGGCTTGCAACACCCCACTCCTACGCCATGGCTATTGAGGGATGGAGGCCATCCCTCCCTCTATTGCCATGTTGGGGCCCGCGGTTGCTGCCTGGCCTGCAAAACCTCCCTCCGATCGCCATGGTGATCAAGGGAGGCAGACCCTCCCGCCCTTCGGTTGCCATGGCGGGTGTCCAGGGTTGCTGCTTGTACTAAGCCCAGGCCTCCCCGCCCTTCAATTGATATGGTGGTCATCCATGGGGCCTGCCTATCCTGTGCTCTGTCCTTCCCACCCTCTGATCCAAATGGCGATTGCCGGTTGCAGACCAGCCAGCAACCACAGCATGATGGGGTCCGCGGTTGCTGACTGGCGTGCAACACCGCCCTCCCGCCCTCCGATTGCCATGGCGATCCAGGGATGCAGGCAATCCCGCCCTAAGATTGCCATGGTTGATATCTGCGTGTGCTGCCTGGACTGTGCCCCGGCCCTCCAGCCCTTTGATTGCCATGGTGAGGGTCCGGGGTTGATGCATGGCATGTTCTGTGGGCCTCCCAACCTCCGATGGCCATGGTGGCGGTCCAGGGTTGCAGCCTGGCCTGCACGCCAGCCCTCCCGCCCTTTGATTGCCAAGGCGGGGGTCCGACGTTGCGGGCTGGGTTGTGCTCTTTCCCTCCTTCCACGATCACCATGGTGGGGTTCTGGTGTTGATGCCTGGCCTGCGCTCTTGCCCTTCCACCCTCTGATCCACATGGCGGTCGCAGGAAGCCGGCCAGCCAGCAACCCCTGCACCCGGAGGTCCGCAGTTGCTGCCTGGCCTGCAACACACCCTTCTGGTCGCCATGGTGATGGTGAGAGGCAGGCCCTCCCGCCCTTGGTTGCCATGGTGTGGGTTGGGGTCGATGCCTGGCCTGCGCTCTGGCCATGCTGCCCTTGATTGCCATGGTGGGGGTCCAGGGTATGCTGCTTGTCCTGAGCCCAGGCCCCCCAGCCTTTAGATTGCCATGGGTGGTGGTCCACGGTTGCTGCCTGACCTGCGCTCTGTCCCTCCCCCTCTCCAATCAACATGGCGATCACTGCAAGCAGACCAGCTGGCAACACAAGCATCCGGGGGTCCGCGGTTACTGCCTGGCCTGCAACACCCCCCTCCAGCCCTCCGATAGCCATGGCGATCCAGGGATGCAGGCAATCCTGCACTAAGATTGCCATGGTGGATATCCGCGGGTGCTGCCTGACCTGCGCCCCGGCCCTCCCGCCTTTTGATTGCCATGGAGGGGGTCCGGGGTTGATGCATGACCTGCTCTCTGGCTGTCGGAAATTCCGATGGCAGTGGCGGGTGTCCGGGCTTGCTTCCTAGCCTGCGCTCTGGCCTAAACGACTATGATTACCATGGTGTGAGTCCGAGGTGGCTGCCAGGTCTGCACTCCAGCCCTCCCACCTACCATCACCATGGTGGGGTTCCCGAGTTGCTGCCTGGCCAGCAGTCAGACCTTCCCACCCTCGATCGCCATGGTGGGGGTCCGGGGTTGCTGCCTTGCCGGGGCTCCGGTCCTCCCACCCTCGATTGCCATGTTGGGGGTCCGGGGTTGCTGCCTGGCCTGCGCCCCAGCCCTCCCACCCTTTGATTGCCATGGCGGGTGTCCGAGGTTGCGGGCATGTTTGTGCTCCTTCCCTCCCACCCTCGATCGCAATGGTGGGGGTCCAGGGTTGCTGCCTGGCCTGCGCCATGGCCCTACCACCCTTCAATTGCCTTGGTGGGGTTCCGGGGTTGATTCATGGCATGTGCTCTGGCCCTCCCCCCCTCCAGTATTCATGTCAGGGGTCCGAGGATGCTCCCCGGCCTGTGCTCCGGCACTCCTGCCTACGATCACATATGTGGGGGTCCTGGGATACTGCGGGTCCTGCGTCCTGTCCTCCCACCCTTTGATTGCCATGGTGGGGGTCCGAGGTTGCAGGCATGTTTGCGCTCCTTCCCTCCCACCCTCGATCGCAATGGTTTCTCCCTGGCCTTAGTCCCGGATCTCCTGCCCTCCGATCAACATGGTGGAGGTTCAATATTAATGCCTGGCCTGTGCTCTGGCACTCCCACCCTCTGATCGCCATGGCGATTGCTAAAAGCAGGCCACCAGCAACCCAGGCATCCTGGGGTTGGTGGTTGCTTCCTGGGCTGCAACACAGCCCTCCTGCACTCCGATTGCCGTGGTGATCGAGGGACGCAGACCATCCGCCCTTCCATTGTCAGGTTGGGGTTTCAGGGTTGATGCCTGGGCTGCGCTCCGGCCATCCCGCCCTCTCGTTGCCATGGCGGGGGTCCGGGGCTGCTGCCTGGCCTGCACCTCGGCCCTCCCGCCCTTCGAATGCCATGGTGGGGGTCCAGGGTTGATGTATGGCCTGGGATCCGGCCCTCACACCCTCCAATGGCAATGGCGCGGGTACACGGTTGCTGCCTGGCCTGCAACACCACCCTACTGCCCTCTGTTCACCATGGCGAAAAAGGGATGCAGGCCATGTTTCAAATGCCATGTTGGCGGTCCAGGGTTGATGCCTGGGTTGCGATCCGGCCATCCCGCCCTCACATTGCCATGGCGGGGGTCCAGGATATCGGCCTGGCCTGCGACCCAGCCCTCCCGCCCTTTGATTGCCATGGTGTGGGTCCGTGGTGGCTGCCTGACCTGCGCTCTGGCCCTCCCACATACGATCGCAATTTTGGGGGTCCAGGGTTGCTGTCTGGCCTGCACTCCTGCCCTCCCGCCCTCAATAGCCATTTTGGGGGTCCGGAGTTGCTGTAAGGCCTGCACTCCTGCCCTCCCGCCCTCTGATCACCCAGGTGATAGTGGGATGCAGGCCATCCCACATTTCGAATGCCATGTTGGGGGTCCATGGTTGCTTCCTGGCCTGCAACACCTCCCTCTGATCGCCATGGCGATCAAGAGATGCAGGCCCTCCCGACCTTCGGTTGCCATGGTGGTGGTCCACAGTTTCAGCCTGTCTTGCACTCTGGCCCTCCCGTGCTCCCGTCTCATGGCAATTGCCGAAGCAAGAAAGCCAGCAACCCGACACTCGGGGGTACCTGCTTGCTGCCTGGCCTTTAAAACCGCCCTCCCGTTCTCCGATTGTCATGGTGATCGAGGGCTGCAGGCCATCCTGCCCTTCAATTGCCATGTTGGGTGTCCAGGGTTGATGCCTGGGCTGTGATCTGGGCAACCAACACTCCCATCGCCCTAGCGTGGGTCTGGGGTTTTGGCCTGGTTGCACAATGGCCCACCCACCGTTCGATGGCCATGGTGGGGTCCGGGATTGATTCATGGCGTGCCCTCTGTCCCTCCCGCCATCTAATGTTCATGGCGGGGGTCCGGTGATGCTCCCTGGCCTAAGCTCTGGCCCTACCACATACGATCGCCATGGTGGGGGTCCGGCGTTGCTGCCTGGTTTGCGCTCTGCCCTCCTGCCCTCTGATCACCAAGGCAATCACGGGAAACAGGATATCCAGCTACCCTGTAACCCGGGGTTCCATGGTTGCTGCTTGGACTGCACACCCCACTCCTGCACTTTGATCGCCATGGCAATTGAGGGATGGAGGCCATCCCACCCTTCTATTGCCATGTTGGGGCCCATGGTTGCTACCTGGCCTGCAAAACCGCCCTCCGATCGCCATGGCGATCAAGGGAGGGAGGCCCTCCAGCCCTTCGGTTGCCATGGCGGGTGTCCAGGGTTGCTGCCTGTCCTGCGTCCAGGCCCTCCCGCTCTTAGATTGATATGGTGGTCGTCCGTGGGGGCTGCCTGTCCTGTACTCTGTCCCTCCCACCCTCTGATCCAAATGGCGATCGCTGGTTGCAGACCAGCCAGCAACCACAGCATGATGGGGTCCGCGGTTGCTGACTGGCATGCAACACCGCTCTCCCGCACTCCGATCGCCCTGGCGATCCAGGGATACAGGCAATACCGCCCTAAGATTGCCATGGTAGATGTCTGCGTGTGCTGCCTGGACTTTTCCCTGGCCCTCCAGCCCTTCGATTGCCACGGTGAGGGTCCAGGGTTGATGCATGGCATGTTCCGTGGGCCTCCCAACCTCCGATGGCCATGGTGGGGGTCCGGGGTTGCAGCCTGGCCTGCACGCTGGCCCTCCCGCCTTTTGATTGCCGAGGCGGGGGTCCGACGTTGCGGGCTGGCTTGTCTTTCCCTCCTTCCACGATCACCATGTTGGGGTTCCGGTGTTGATGTCTGTCCTGCGCTCTGGCCCTTCCACCCTCTGATCCACATGGCGGTCGCAGGAAGCCGGCCAGCCAGCAACCCCTGCACCCGGAGGTCTTCGGTTGCTGCCTGGCCTGCAACACCCACCTCTGGTCGCCATGGTGATGATGAGAGGCAGGCCCTCCCAACCTTGGTTGCCATGGTGTGGGTTGGGGGTCGATGCCTGGCCTGAGCTCTGGCCATGCCACCCTTGATTGCCATGGCGGGGGTTCAGGGAGTGCTGCTTGTCCTGTGCCCAGTCCCCCCCCGCCCTTAGATTGCCATGGTGGTGGTCCGTGGTTGCTGCCTGCCCTGCGCTCTGTCCCTCCTGCCCTCTGATCAACATGGTGATCGCTGCAAGCAGACCAGCCAGCAACACCAGCATCGGGGGTCCACGGTTGCTGCCTGGCCTGCAACAACCCCCTCCAGCCCTCCGATCACCATGGCGGTCCAGGGATGCAGGCAATCCTGCACTAAGATTGCCATGGTGGATGTCTTTAGGTGCTGCCTGGCCTGCGCCCCGGCCCTCCCGCCTTTTGAGTGCCATGGAGGGGGTCCGGGGTTGATTTATGACCTGCTCTCTGGCCGTTGGAAACTCCGATGGCCATGGCGGGTGTCCGGGCTTGCTTCCTGGCCTGCGATCCGGTCCTACCGCCCTTCAATTGCCATGGTGGGGTTCCGGGGTTGATTCATGGCATGCGCTCTGGCCCTCCCGCCCTCCAGTGTTCATGTCAGGGGTCCGAGGATGCTCCCTGGCCTGCGTTCCGGCCCTACTGCCTACAAATGCCATGGTGGGGGTCTGGGGTTGCTGCCTGTACTGCATCACGGCCCTTCGGCCCTCTGATCGCCATGGTGTTGGTCCGGGGTTGATGTCCGGCTTGTGCTCTTGCCCTTCTGCCCTCCGTTCGACATGGCGGGGCTCCAGGGTTGCTTTCTGGGTGGCGCTCCGGCTGTCCTGCCCATCGATTGCCATGTGGTGTGTCCGGGGTTGTTGCATCGCCTGCGTTCCGGCCATTCAGACGTTCGATTGCCATGGCAGAGGTCCGGGGTTGGGGCATGGGTTGCGCTTCGGTCCTCCCGCCCTCGATTGCCATGGTGGGGTTCTGGTTGCTGCCTGGCCTGCAACACCTCCCTCCCGCCCTGCGATCACCATGGCGATCGAGGGACATAGGCAATCCCGCCCTTCGAATGCCATGTTGGGTTGATGCCTGGCCTGTGCTTCTGCGATTGCCAGAAGTAGAGCAGCCAGGAACCCCGGCACCACAGGTTCTGTGGTTGCTTCCTGGCCTGTAACACCGCCCACTCGCCCTTCGATCGCCATGGCGATTGAGCGACGCAGGTTATCCCGCCCTGCGAATGACATGGTGGGGGTCCACGGTTGCTGCCTGGCATGCGTACTGGCCCTCCCGCCCATCGATTGCCATGGTGGGGGTCCGCGGTTGCTGTCTGTCCTGCGCCTCTGCCCTCTGCCCTTCGATTGCCATGTCGGGGGTCTGGGGTTGTGGCCTGGCCTGCGCCCCATACCTCCCGCACTTCGATTGCCATGGTGGGGGTCCCGGGTTGCTGCGTGGCCTGCAACACCGCACTCCCGCCATCCGATTGCCTTGGCAATTGAGGGACGCAGGCCATCCTGACCTTCGATTGCCATGGTGAGGGTCCGGTGTTGATGCATGGCCTGAGCTCTGGCCCTCCCACCCTCCAATGTCCATGGAGGGGGTCCGGGGTTGCTGCCTGGCCTGTGCTCCCGCCCTCCGCACTGGATCACCATGGTGGGGTTCCGGGTTTGTTGCCTGGTTTGCACTCTGAACTTCCAGCCATCCCATGGTCTTGTCGGGTGTCTGGGGTTTCTGCCTAGCATGCGCACTGGCCCTCCCACCCTCCGGCAATCTCCGGAAGCAGGCAAGCTAGCAACCCCGGCACCCGGGGTTCCACCATTTCTGCCTGGCCTGTGCTCCGGCCTACCCAGTCTCGATGGCCATGGTGCTGATCCGCAGTGGCTACCTGGCCTGCAACACTGCCCTCCTGCACTCATATCGCCATGGGCGTCCGCCTTTCGATTCCCATGTTGGGGCCCGGGGGTGATGCATGGCCTGCATCACCCCCGGCCCTCCCGCCCTCGATCGCCATGGTTGGGGTCCACGGTTGTAGCCTGGCCTTCGCCTTGGCCCTCCCGCACTCTGATCACCATGGCTATCGCCAAAAGCAGGCCAGCCAGCAACCCCGGCACCCGGTGTTCCAAGGTTGCTGCCTGGCCTGAAACACCACCCTCTCGCCCGCCGATTCCCATGCTGATCGAGCAAAGTAGGCCATCCTGCACTTCGACTGCCATAGTTGGGGTCTGCGGGTGCTGCCTGACCTGTGCCCCGGCCTTCCCGCTGTTCGATTGCCATGGTGGGGGTCCGGGATTGATGCATGGCCTGCACCCAGGCCCTCCCAACCTCGATCGCCATGCTGGGGGTCGCGGTTGCTGCCTGCCTTGCACCCAGGCCCTTCCACACTCTGATCAACATTGTGAGAGCTAGAAGCAGGCCAGCAAGCAAATTTGGCACCCGGGAGTCTAGGGTTGCTGCCTGGCCTGCAACCACACCCTCCCACCCTGCGATTGCCATGGCGATCAATGGACACAGGCAATCCGCCTTCCCATCGCCATTGCGGGCATCTGGGTTTTACAGCATGGCTTGTGCCCCAGCTGTCCCGGCCTCGATCGCCATGGTGGGTGTCCGGGGTTGCTGCCTGGCTTGCACTCCGGCCTTTACGCCCTTCCATTGCCATGGCGGGCGTCCGGGGTTGCTGCCTTGCCAGCCCTCTGGCCCTCCTGCACTCCAATCGCCATGGCGATCACTGGAAGCAGTCCAGCCAGCATCTCCTGCAGCCAGAGTTCTGCGGTTGCCTCCTGGCCTTCAACAGCGCCCACCCGCCCTCCAATCGCCATGGCGATCGAGGGACACAGGGCATCCCACACTTTCATTGCCATGGTGGGGGCACGTGGTTGAGGAATGGCCTGTGCTCTGGCTCTATCGACCTCCAATGTCCATGGCGGTGTCCAGGGTTGCTGCCTACCCTGCGCCCGGCACTCCTCCCGTTCGATTGCCATGGTGAGTGTCCAGGGTTGATGCATGGCCTACGCTCTGGCCCTCCCCACCTCCGATCAACATGGCGATCGCCAGAAGCAGGTTAGCCAACACCCCTGGCACTCAGGGGTCTGGGGTTGCTGCCTGGCCTACAACACCGCCCTCCCACCCTGCAATCGCCATGGCAATCCAGGGACACAGGCAATCCTGCCCTTCAATTGCCATGGTGAGGGTCCAGTGTTGATGCATGGCCAGTGCTCTGGCCCTCTCGGTCTCCAATGTCCATGGCGGCGGTCCGGGGTTTCTGCCTGGCTTGTGCACCGGCCCTCAAACTCTCTTTCGCCATGGTGAGGGTACGGGGTTGCTGCCGTGCTTGCGCTCCGTCCTTCCCGCCCTCCCATTGCCATAAGGGGGCGGGGGTCCGGGGTTGCTGCCTAGCCTGTGCTCTGGCCCTCCCGCTCTCCGATCACCATGGCGATCACCAGTAACAGGCCAGCCAGCAACCCGGGCACCTGGGTTTCTGCGGTTGCTGCCTGGCCTGCAACAATACCCTCCCACCCTTCGATTGCCATGGTGGGGGTCCGGGGTTGATGCATGGCCAGCGCTCTGGCCATCTCTACCTCCAATGTCCATGGCAGTGGTCCGGGGTTGCTGCCTTGCTTGCGCTCCGTCCTTCTCCAGGTGCCAGGGTTGCTGCCTAGCCTGCTCTCTGGCCCTCCCGCACTCCAATCGCCATGGTGATCACCAGAAGCAGGCCAGCCGGCAACCCTGGCACCTGGGGTTCTGATGTTGCTGCCTGGACTGCAACGACACCCTCCCGCCCTCCAATTGCCATGGCGATCAAGGAACACAGGCCATCCGCCCTTGATTGCCATGGTGCGGGTCTGCAGATGCTGCCTGACCTGCGTCCCGGCCCTCCCACCCTTCGATTGCCAAGGTCGGGGCCTGGGGTTGATGCATGGCCTGCTCCCCGGCCCTCCCACCCCCGATGCCATGGTGGGGGTCCGCGGTTGTAGCCTGGCCTGTGCTCTGGCCCTCCCATCCTCTGATCACCCTGGCGATTGCCTCAAGCAGGCCATCCAGAAACAATGGCACCCATGGGTCCTCGGTTGCTTCCTGGCTTGAAACACCACCCTCCAGCACTCTGATCGCCATGGAATTGAGGGACGCAGGGCTTCCTGTCCTACGATTCCGATGTTGATGGTCCAGGATTTATGCCTGGGCTACGCTCCGGTCAGCCCGCCCTCCCATCGCATTGGCGGAGGTCCGCAGTTGTACCTGTCCTGCAACACCAACCTCCGACCCTCATTGCATTCAAGGGACGCAGGCCCTCCTGCCCTTCTGTTACCATGTTGGGGGTCCAGGGTTGCTGCCTGGCCGGCGCTCTGGCCATCCAAGCCTCCAATTGCCATGGAGATCACCAGATGCAGGCCAGCATCAACCCCGCCCACCGGGGGTTCGTGGTTTCTGCCTGTCCTGCAACACCGCCCTCTGATCGCCATAGCGATCAAGGGAGGCAGGCCCTCCCACCGCTCGATTGCCTTGTGGGGGTCAGGGTTGATGCCTGGGCTGTGATCCAGGCAGCCCGCCCTCCCATCCCCATGTTGGGGGTCCGGGGTTGTGGCCTGGCCTGCGTTCTTGCCCTCCTGCAACCAATTTCCATGGTGGGGGTCGGGGGTGGCTGCCTGGCCTGCGTCCCGGCCCTCTTGCCCTTTGGTTGCCATTGTGGGGGTCTGACGTTGCGGCCTGGCCTGTCCTCTGGCCTTCCTGCCCTTGATCACGATGCTGCATGTCCGGGAATTTTACCTGGCTTGGGTTCCAGCCCTCACGCCCTTCCATCGCCATTTCAGGTGTCCGGGGTTGCTGCCTGGCCTGCGCCCCGCCCTTCCCGCCCATTGATTGCCATGGTGGGGGTCCAGGGTTGGGTCATGGCCTGCGTCCTGGCCCTCCCGCTCTCTGATCGACATGGCGATAGCCAGAAGCAGGCCAGCCAGCAACCCCGGCACACGGAGGTCCGTGGTTGCTGCCTGGCCTGCAACACTGCCCAACCGCCCTCTGATTACCATGGCGTTCGAGGGACGCAGGCCATCCGGCCCTTCCATTGCCATTTTGGGGGTCCAGGGTTGATGCTTGGGCTGTGCTCCAGCCATCCCGCCCTCCCATCGCCTCAGTGGGGGTCCGCGGTTGCTGCCTTGCCTACTCTCCGGCCCTCCCACCTTTCGATTGCCATGTTGGGGGTCCAGAGTTGCTGCCTGTCCTGTGACCCAGCTCTTCTGCCCTTCTATAGCCATGGTGTGGGTCTGGGCTTATGTCTTGGGTTGCAGTCCGGCCCCCCCACCGTCGATCGCCATGGTGGAGTTCCGCAGTTGCTGCCTGGCCTGTGCTCTGGCCCTCCCAACCTCCCATCACCATGGACTAGTTCTGGGGTTGTTGTCTGGCCTGCAACACAGCCCTCCAATCGCCATGGCGATCAAGGGATGCAGGCCATCCTGCCCTTCAATTTTCATGGTCGAGGTCCGGGTTTGATGCATGGCTTTTTCTCTGGCCCTCCCGCCCTCTGATGGCTGTGGCGGGGTTCCGTGGTGGCTGCCTGGCCTGCTCTCCAGCCCTCCCATCTATGATCGCCATGGTGGGGGTTCGGGGTTGCTGCCTGGCCTGCACTCTGGCCCTCCCCCCTACCATCGTCATGGTGGGGATCCGGGGTTGCTGCCTGGCCTGCGCCCCTGCCCTTCCCGCCTTCGATTGCCATGGTGGGGACCCGGGCATGTGGCATGGCCTGCGCTCCGGCCATCCCTCCCTCAATGCCATGGTGGGGTCCGGGGTTGCTGCCTAACCTGCGCCCTGCCACTCCGACCCTCCGATGGCCATGGTGGGGGTCCGCAGTTGCTGACTGCCTTGCGCTATAGCCCTCTGGCCCTCAATTGCCATGGTGGGGGTCCAGGGTTGCTGCCTGGCCTGCGCCCCAGCCCTACCCCCCTTTGATTGACATGGTGGGGGTCCGGGCATGCGGCATGGCCTGCGCCCCGGCCATCCCGCCCTCCGATTGCCATGGGGATCGCCAGATGCAGGCCCGCCAGCAACCCCGGCACCCGTGGGTCTGCAGTTGCTGCCTGGCCTGCAACACCGCCCTAGATCGCCATGGCGATCAAGGGAGGCAGTCCCTCCTGCCATTCGGATGCCATGGTGGGGGTCGGGGGTTGATGCTTGGCTTACGCTCTGGCACTCCCGCCCTTGATTGCCATGGTGGGCGTCCACAGTTGCTGCCTGGCTTGCGCCCCGGCCCTCTCGCCCTTTGATTGCCATGGTGGGGTTCCACTGTTGCTGCCTGGCCTGCGCTCCTGCCCTCCGCCCTCGATCAACATGGTGGAGATCCCGGCTTGCTGCCTAGCTTGCGCTATGGCCCTCCCACCCTACAATGTCCATGGCGGGGGTCCGTGGTTTCTGCCTGGCCGGCAACACCACCCTCTGATCGCCATAGCGACCAAGTGAGGCAGGTCCTCCCGCCCTTCGGTTGCCATGGCGGTGGTTCGCGGTTGCTGCGAGGCCTGCGCCCAGCCCTCTCGCCCTCCGATCGCCATTGTGGGGGTACGGGGTTGATGCCTGGACTGTGCTCTGGCCCTCACATGCTCTGATTGCCATAACAATCACCAGAAGCAGGCCAGCCTGCAACCACCTCACCCCGGGGGTCTGTGGTTGCTTCCTGGCTTGAAAAACCGACCTCCAGCCCTCCGATCGCCATGGTGATCATGGGATGCAGGCCATCCTGTCCTTCGATTGCCATGTTGGTGATCCAGGATTGATGCCTGGGCTGCGCTCCAGTCAGCCCACCCTCCCATTGCCATGGAGGGGTCCGCTGTTTCTACCTGTCCTTCACCACCACCCTCTGACCCCCATGGCTATCAAGGGACGCAGGCCCTCCCGCCCTTCGGTTGCCATGGTGGGGGTCTGGGGTTGCCTCCTGCTTGCTCTGGCCCTCCAGCCCTCCAATTGCCAGGGAGATCGCCAGACTCAGGCCAGCCAGCAACCCTGGCTCCCGGGAGTCCGTGGTTGCTGTCTGGGCTGCAACACCACCCTCTAATCGCCATGGCGATCAAGGGAGGCATGCCCTCCCGCCCTTTGATTGCCATTTGGAGGTCAGGGTTGATGCCTAGGCTGTAATCTGGCCAGCACACCCTCCCATCGCCATTGTAGGGGTCCGGGGTTTTGGCCTGGCTTATGTTCTGGCCCTCCCGCCCTCGATTGCCATGGGGGGTCATCGGTTGCTGTCTGGCCTGTGTCCTGGCCCTCCTGCCCTTTGGTTGACACATTGGGGGTTCCCGGATGCTGCCTGGCCTGTGCTCAGGCACTGCTGCCCTTCGTTTGCCATGGTGGGGGTCTGCGATTGCTGCCTGGCCTGCGCCCTGCCCCTCCCACCCATCGATTGCCATGGTGGGGGTCCAAGGTTGGGTCATGGCCTGTGTTCTGGCCCTCCCAAACTCTCTTCGACATGGAAAATCGCCTGAAGCAGGCCAGGAAGCAACCCCAGACCCCGCCATGGCAATCGGAGGTTGATATAGTGCCACAGTGCATGCCATGCATCACCCTGGACCCCCACCATGGCAATCGAAGGGCTGGAGGGCCGGGGCGTGGGCCAGGCAGCACCCGTGGACATCCACCATGGCGATCGAGGGCTGGAGGGCCAGAGCACAAGCCAGGCAGCAACCCATGATGCCCACCATGGTGATCGTAGGCGGGAGGGCCAGAGCGCATGCCAGGAAGCAACCCCGGAACC
Organism: Myotis pilosus; assembly: GCA_036010255.1. Taxonomy (NCBI): domain Eukaryota; kingdom Metazoa; phylum Chordata; class Mammalia; order Chiroptera; family Vespertilionidae; genus Myotis; species Myotis pilosus. Next base: position 880,449 of record JASKON010000047.1, read on the forward strand.
TCCCCATGGCCATCCGAAGGTGGGAGAGACACAGCGCATGCCATGCATCAACCCTGGACCCCCACCATGGGAATAGAAGGGCTGGAGGACCGGGGTGCAGGCCAGGGAGCACCCGCAGATATCCACCATGACAATCTTAGGCTGGAATTGCCTGCATCCCTGTTTTGGTGTTGCACGCCAGTCAGCAACTGCAGACCCCCGCATGCTGGGCTGCTGGCTGGTCTGCTTCCGGCGATCACCATGTCAATCGGAGGGCAGGAGGGACAGAGCGCAGGACAGGCAGCAACCCTGGACCCTGGCCATGGCAATCAAGGGCGGCAGGGCCAGAGCACAGGCCAGGCATGAATTCCCGACCCCCATCATGGCAACTGAAGGGCAGGAGGGCCTGCCTCCCTTGAACGCCATGGCGATTGGAGGCAGGTGTTGCAGGCCAGGCAGCAACCATGGGCCCCCACATGGCAATAGAGGACGAAATGGCCAGAGCACAGGCCAGGGAGCAACCCTGGACCCCCGCCATGTACATAGGAGAGCAGGAGGGCCAGAGCACAAGCTAGGCATCAACCCCGGACCCCCACCATGGCGATAGGAGGGTGGGAGGGCCGGGGAAAAGTCCAGGCAGCAAACCCGGATCCCCACCATGGCGATCATGGGCTGGAGGCCTGGAGCACAGGCCAGGAAGCCACCCTGGACCCCTAACATGGCAATTGAAGGGTGTGATGGCCCGCATCCCTCGATCTCCATGGCGATCGGAGGGCTGGAGTGCGGTGTTGCAGGCCACGTAGCAACCCCGGACACCCGGGTGCCAGGCTTGCCGGCTGGCCAGCTTCTGGCGATTGCCATGGTGATGGGAGGTTGGGAGGGCTTGGGCGCAGGCCAGACAGAAACGGTGGACTCCCACCATGGCAATCGAAGGACTGGAGGGCGCGTGCGCAAGCCAGACCGCAACCTCGGACAACCATCATGGTGATGGGAGGGCGCGCAGGCCAGAATGCAGCCCAGGCATCAACCCTGAACCCCCAACATGGCATCGAAGGGAAGGATGGCCTGAATCCATCAATCGCCATGGCGATCGGAGGTCGGGAGGCCAGTATAGCAGGCCAGGCATCAATCGCAGACCCCCGGGTGCCGGGGTTGCTGGCTGGTCAGCTTCCGCGGACCTCTATGTGGATCAGCGTGTGGGAGGGACAGAGCGCAGGCCAGGCATCAACCCCGGACCCCCACCATGGCAATCGAGGGTGGGAGGGAAGGAGCAAAACACAGCCCGCAACCTCAGACCCCGCCATGGCAATCAAACGGAGGGAGGGCCGTGCGCAGGCCAGGCTGCAACCACGGACTCCCAACATGGCGATCGAGGGTAGGAGGGACAGAGTGCAAGCCAGGCAGTAGCCCAGGATGCCCAGTATGGCGATCGTAGGCGGGAGGGCTGGAGCGCAGGCCAGGAAGCAACCCCGGAATCCCGCCATGGCCATCGAGGGTGAGAGGGCCACAGCACATGCTATGCATCAACCCCAGACTCCCACCACGGCAGTCGAAGGGCTGGAGGGCCGGGGTGCAGGCAAGGCAGCACCCATGGACATCTACCATGACAATCTTAGGGCGGAATTGCCTGCATCCCTGGATCACCATGGCGATTAGAGGGCGGGAGGATGGTGTTGCATGCCAGTCAGCAACTGCGGACCCCCGGATGCTGGGGTTGCTGGCTTTTCTGCTTCCTTCTATCACCATGTCCATAGGAGGGCGGGAGGGACAGAGCGCAGGACAGGCATCAACCGCGGACCACCACCATGGCAATCGAAGGGCTGGAGGGCCTGGGCGAAGGACAGGCAGCAACCCAAAACCCCCGCCATGGCAATCGAGGGCAGCAGGGCCAGAAGGCAGGCCAGGAATTAACACCTGACCCCCACCATAGGAACCAAGAGTCGAGAGGGCCTGCTTCCCTTGATCGTCATGGCAATCGAAGGGCGTGATAGCCTGGTCGGAGGCCAGGCAGCAATCCCGGATCCCCAACATGTTGATCGTGGGCGGGAGGGCCAGAGCGCAGGGAAGGCTTCAACTCCGCACCTCCACCATGGTGATAAGAGGGTTGAAGGGCCATGGCGCAGGACAGGCAGTTACCCCGAACCCCCGGCATGTAAATCGAGTGCGGCAGGGCCAGAACACAGGCCAGGCATCAACACCCGAACCCCACCATGGTAACCAAGAGTCTGGAGGGTCTGCCTCCCTTAATTGCCATGGAGATCAGAGGGGGGTGTTGCAGGCCAGGCAGCACAGCAGAGCCCCAACATGGCGATCAAAGGGCGGGATGGCCTGCATCCCTCAATCGCCATGGCGATCGGTGGGCGGGAGTGCGGTGTTGCAGGCCAGGCAACAACTGCGGATCCCCAACATGGAAATCGATTGGCCTCATGTCCTGCATCCCTTGATCAGCATGGAAATCGATGGAGGATAGAGCCGGGGCGGAGGCCAGGCAGGAAACCCGGATCCCCACCATGGCGATCAAGGGCGGAAGGGCTGGAGCAAAGGTCAGGAAGCAACTCTGGACCCCCAACATAGCAATCGAAGGTTGGAATGGCACGCATCCCTCGATAGCCATGGATATCGGAGGGGGGGAGGGCGGTGTTGAAGGCAAGGTAGCAACCACGGACCCCGGATGCTGGTGTTGCTGGCTGGCCTGCTTCCAGCAATCGTCATGACGATCAGAGGGTGGGAGGGCCACAGCGGAAGCCAGGCAGTCACCCCGGACCCACAGCATGGCATTCGAGGGCGGAATGGCCTGCATCCCTTGATTGGCATAGCAATCGAAGGGCGGGAATTCCGGGGCGGAGGCCAGGCAGCAAACCCAGATCCCCACCATGGCGATCAAGGGCTGAATTGCCAGAGCACAGGCCAGGGAGCAACCCCGGACCCCCACCATGGACAAAGGAGGGTGGGAGGGCCAGAGCACAAGCCACGAATAAACCCCTGAACCCCACCATGGAAATTGAAGGGTGGGAGTGATGGGGCGCAGGCCAGACAGCCACCATGGACCCCCACCATGGCGATCGAGGATGTGAGGGCCCAAGCACTTGAAAGGCAGCAAGCCCGGACCCCCTCTATGGCGAACACAGGTGGGAGGGCTGGAGCGCAGGCCAGTCAGCCACCATGGACCCAAACCATGGCATTTGTAGGTGGTTGGGCCAGAGCTCAGGGCAGGAACCAACTCTGGACATCCGCCATGGCCAATAGAGTGTTGGAAGGCCAGAGAGCAGGTCATGCATCAACCCCGACATCCACCATGGCAATCAAAGGGCGGGAGTGCCAGGGCGTAGTCCAGGCAGCACTCGCGGACATCCACCATGGCAATCTTAGGGCGGATTGCCTGCACCACTGGATCGCCATGGCGATCGGAGGGCAGGAGGGCGGTATTGCATGCCAGTCAGCAACCGCGAACCCCTGGATGCTGGGGTTGCTGGCTGGTTTACTTCCGGTGATAGCCATGTCGATCGGAGGGCAGGAGGGACAGAGCGCGGGACGCAGCAACCATGGACCACCACCATGGCAATCGAAGTGCGGGAGGGCCTGGGCGCAGACCAGGTAGCAACCCGGACCCCCACCATGGCGATTGAGGGTGGGAGGGCCAGAGCGCAGACCAGGAAGCAACCCCAGAGCTCCACCATGGCGATGGGAGGGCTGGCTGGCCGGGGCGCAGGCCAGGCAGCAACACCGATGCCCGCCATGGCGATGGGAGGGTGGGCTGAATGAGGCGCAGGACAGGCAGCAACCATGGACCCCCGCCATAGTGATGGGAGGGCGGGCTGGCCAGAGCGCAGCCCAGGCATCAATCCTGCACCCCCATCATGGAAATCAAAGAACCTATGACCTGCATCCCTCGATCGTCATGGCGATCAGAGGGCTGGAGGGTTGTGTTTCAGGCCAGGCAGCAATTGCGGACCCCCGGATGCCGGGGTTCCTGGCTGGCCTCTTTCTGGTGATCGCCATGGTGATCAGAGGACTGGAGGGCCAGAGTCCAGACCAGGCACCAACCCTGTACCCCCACCATGGCGATCGAGGGCAGGAGCACCGGGGCGCAGGCCACGCAGCAAACGTGGGCCCCTGCCATGGCAATCAAGGTCGGGAGGGTCTGCATCTCTTGATTGCCATGGCGATCATAGGGCAGTGTATCAGGCCAGGTAGCAACCGCGGACTTCCAGCGGCAAGGGTTACTGGCTGGCCTGCATCTGGCGATCCCCATGGCAATTGGAGGGCTGGAGGGCCAGAGTGCAGGCCCAGCAGTAACACCGGACCTCCACCATAGCAATTGAGAGAAGGAGGGCCACAGGACAGTCCAGTCCTCAACCCAGACACCCACCATGGCCATCGGATTTCGGGAGGCCTCCGGCGCAGGCCAGGCAGCAACGGTGGACCCCCACCATTGCGATCGAAGGGCGGGAGGGCCGCGGCACAGGCAATACATCAACCCCGGACCACCACCATGGCAATCAGGGGGCGGGAGGTCCGGGGCACAGGCCAGGCAGCAACCCTGGACCCCAACCATGGCTATTGGAGGGCGGGAGGTCGGTGTCCATGAACGAAATAAACGTGGAAACCTGGATGCGTGGGGTTGCTGGCTGGCCTGCTTCCGGTGATCACAATGGCTATTGGAGGAGGAGAGGGCCAGAGCACAGGCCAGGCTTCAACCCCGGACCCTCGCCATGGCGATGGGTGGGCGAGAGGGCTGGAGAGCAATCCAGGGGCAACCCCCGACCCCCTCCATGGACATTGGAGGGCGGGAGGGACAGAGCGCAGGCCATGCATCAACACCGGACCCTCACCGTGAAAATCGAAGGGCTGGGTGGCCTGCATCCCTTGATAGCCATGGCGATCAGAGGGCGGGAGGGCGGTGTTGCAGGCCAGGCAGCAACCCCCGACCACCACCATGGCCATCGAAGGGCGGGAGGGCCGGAGCGCAAACCAGGCCTCAACCCCGGACCCCCGCTTTGGCAATGGGAGTGTGGGCTGGCCGTAGCGCAGACCAGGCATCAACCCTGGACCCCAAACATGGCAATCAAAGGGCGGCATGGCCAGAATCCTTGATCGCCATGGCGATCGGAGGGCGGGAGGGCGGTGTTGCAGGAAAGGAAGCAACCGGCACGTGGGTTCCGTGTTGCTGGCTTTCATGATTCTGGCGATCGCCATGGAGATTGGAGGGCAGGAGGGCCGGGCGCAAGCCCGCCATCAACCCAGGACCCCCATGGCAATTGGAGGGCGGGAGGGCCCGGGCGCAGGCCAGAAAGCAACCCCGGACCCCCACCATGGTGATCGAGTGTGGGAGCTCTGTAGCACAGGCCATGCATCAACACTGGACTCCCTTCATGGCATTAGAAGGGATGGAGGGCCGGAGCGCAGTCCAGGCAGCAACCCCGGACCCCAGCCATGGTGATGGGAGGGCAGGCTGGCCCTAGCACAGCCCAGGCATCATCCCTGGAACCCCAACATGGCAATCAAAGTGCTGGATCTCCTGCGTTCGACGATCACCATGGCGATCGGAGGGCAGGAGGGCCGTGGCGCATGCAAGGCAGCTACCATGGCCCCACGCCATGGGGATGGGAGGGCAGGCTGGCCCTAGCACAACCCAGGCATCAACCCTGGACCCCCAACAGGCAATGGAAGGGCGGGATGGCATTTGTCCCTTGATTGTCATGGAGATCTAAGGGCGGGAGGGCTGGGTTGCAAGCCAAGCATCAACCCCGGACCCCCGGGCTGGGGGGTTGCAGGCTGGCCTGCTTCTAGCAATCACAATGTCGATCGGAGTGCGGCAGGGCATTGGCATAGGCCAGGCAACAACCATGGATTCTAACCATGGTGATCGTGGAGGGAGGGCCGGAGCGCAGGCTAGGCAGCAACTGCTGACCCGCGCCATGTCCATCAAAGGGTGGTATGGCTTGGTCCCTTGATTGCCATGGCGATCAGAGGATGGGAGGGCAGGGTTGCAGGACAGGCAGCAACCACGGAACCCTGGATGCCAGGGTTGCTGGCTGGCCTGCTTCCAGTGATCGTCATGTTGATCAGAGGGTTGGAGGGCCAGAGTGCAGGACAAGCAGCAACCCCAGATCCCTGCCATGGCGATCGAAGGCGGGAAGGCTGGAGCACAGGCCAGGCCTCCACCCTGAACCCCTGACATGGCAATGGGAAGGCGGGTTGTCTGTGGTGCAACCCAGGCTTCAACCCTGGACCCCCAACATGGCAATCAAAAGGCGGAATGGCTTGTGTCCCTTGATCGCCATGGCAATCGCAGGGTGGGAGGGCGGTGTTGCAGGCCAGGCAGGAACTGTGGACCCCCGGGTTCGGGGGTTGCTGGCTGGCCTGCTTTGGTGATCGCCATGTAAATTGGAGGGGGGAGGGCCAGCACGCAGGCCATGCATCAACCCCGGACCCCCGCCATGGCCATTGGAGGGTGGGAGGGCCAGAGTGCAGGCAATGCATCAACCCCCGACCCACACAATGGTGATCAAAGGTGGTAGGAACGGACCGAAGGGCAGGCAGCAACCCCGGACGCCCACCAGTGCCATCAGAGGGTGGACGGGTCAGAGCGCAGTCCATGCATCAACCTCGAATCCCCACCATGCAGATCGCAGGGCGAAGGTGCGGTGTTGCAGGCCAGGCATCAACCTCAGACTCCCACCATGGCGATGGGAGGTCGGGAGTGCTGGAGCACAAGCCAGGCAGCAACCCGGGTCCACCACCTTGGCGAACGAGGAAGGGAGGGTCGGAGCACAAGATAGGCTGCAACCTCGGACCCCCGTCATAGAAATCGAAGGCCGGTAGTGCCAGGGCACAGGCCATGTGTCAAACCTGGACACCCACCATGACAATCGAAGGGCGGGATGGCCTTTATCCTTCGATCACCATGGCAATCAAAGGTCAGGAGAGCCGGGGAAAGGTCCAGGCGGCAACCCCGGTCCCCTACCATGGTGATCGAGGGCGGGAGGGCCAGAACACAGGCCAGGCATCAACAACGGTTGCCCACCATGGCAACCGAAAGGCAGGAGGGCCTGCCTGCCTTGATCACCATGGCGATCAGAGGGTTGTGTTGCAGGCCAAGAAGCAACCGCAGGCCCCCAACATGATAATCAAAGGGCGGGATGGCCTGCAACCCTCAATTGCCATGGCAATCGGAGGGGGGGAGTGTGGTGTTGCAGGCTAGGCAGCAACCACGGTCCCCCGGGTTCTGGAGGTGCTAGCTGTCCTGTTTCCGGCAAACACCATGGCGATCGGAGGGTGAAAGGGGCAGAGCGCATGCCAGGCAGCAACCCCGGACCCCCGCCATGGACATTGGAGGGTGGGAGGGCAGAGTGCACGCCATGAATCAACCCCCAAACCCCACCATGGCAATCGAAGGCCGGGAGGGCCGGGGCGCAGGCCAGGCACCAGCACCGGACCCCCACCATGGTTATCAAGGGCGAGAGGGAAGGAGTGCAACGCAGCCCGCAACCTCGGACCCCCACCAAGGACATTGGAGTGCGGGAGAGCCGGAGCACAGGCCAGGAACCAACCGCGACCCCCCCCCCCCCATGGCAATCCAAGGGCTGGAAAGCCCGGGCACAGGCCAGGCAGCAACTACAGACCCCCACCATGGCAATAGAAGGGCGGGAGGGCTGCGGCGCAGACCAGGCAGCAACCACGGACCCCAACCATGGCGATCGAGGGCGGAAGAGCCATAGCGCAGGCCAGGCAGCAACCCCGGACCTCCCCACCATGGCGATCGAGGACGGAAGGGCCGGTGCACAGGTTAGGCAGAAGCCCCGGACCACCACCGAGGACATTGGAGGTTGAGAGGGTCAGAGCGCAGGCCATGCATCAACACTGGACCCTCATCATGGCGATCGAGGGCAGGAGAAAAGGAGCACAACCCAGCCCATAATCCTGGACCCCCACCATGGCGATTGGAGGGCGGGCTGGTGGGAGAGGAAGTCAGGCAGCAACCTGGGTCACCCACCTTGGTGATCGAGGGCGGGAGGGTCGGAGCACACCATAGGCCACAACCCCGGACCCCTGTCATAGAAATCAAAGGCTGGTAGTGCCGGGGCACAGGCCACGCATCAACCCCAGACACCCACCATGTGGGAGGGACAGGGTGCAGGCCAGGCAGCAAACGCGGAACCCTGGTGCCGGGGTTCCTGGCTGGCCTGCTTCCGGCCATCGCCATGTTTATCGAAGTGCGGGAGTGCCAGAGAGCAAGCCAGGCACCAAACCTGGACACCCTCCATGGCGATTGAGGTTAGGAGGCCTGAGCAAAAGCCAGTCCACAACCCCAGACCCCTGCCATGGCATTCGAAGGACAGGAGGACAGGGTTTCAGGCCAGGCAGCAACTGCGGAAATCCACCTTAGCAATCGAAGGGTGGAAGGGGCAGGGCCCAGGCCAGGCATCAACACCTGACAACTACAATGGCGATTGAGGGTGGGATGGCCAGAGCGCAACCCTGGCTGCAACACCAGACCCCCTCTATGGCAATCAAAGAGCGGGAGGACAGGAGCTCAGGCCATGCATCAAACCTGGACCCCCACCATGGCAATCAAAGTGCGGGAGGGCCGGGGCGCAAGGCAGGCAGTAATCTCATACCCCCACCATGGCAATCGAAGGGCAGGATGGACAGGGCGCAGACCATGCATCAAGCCCGGTCCCGCACCATGGCAATCGAAGGGCAGGAAGGCGTGGGCACAGGCCAGGCAGCAACTGCGGACCCCACCATGGCAATCAAATTGAGGGATGGCCTGCGTCCCGCAGACGACATGGCGATTACAGGTTGGGTGGGTGGTTTGCAGGCCAGGCAGCAACCGCAGATCCCTGGGTGCCGGGGATGCTGGTTGGACTGCTTCTGGCGATTGCCATGGAGATCGGAGGGCGGGAGGCCTGAGCGCAGGCTAGGCAGCATCCCCGGACCCCCACCATGGCAATTAGAGGTGGGAGGGCTGGAGTGCAGGCCAGGCAGCCACCATGGACTCACACCATGGCAATTGTAGGTGGTTGTGCCAGAGTGTAAGCCAGGAAGCATCCCAGGACACCCGCCATATCCATCGGAGTGTGGGAAGGCCAGAGAGCAGGTTATGCATCAACCTCGGACCACCACCAATGCAATCAAAGGGCGGGAGTGCCAGTGCGTAGGCCAGGTAGCACTCGTGGACATCCACCATGGCAATTAGGGCGGATTGCCTGCATCCTTGAATCACCATGGTGATCGGAGGGCGGAGGGTGGTGTTGCACATCACTCAGCAACCGCGAACCCCTGGATGCTGGGGTTGCTGGCTGGTCTGCTTCTGGTGATAGCCCTGTCCATTGGAAGGAGGGAGGGACAGAGCGCAGCAAGGCAGCAACCGCGGACCACCACCATGGCAATCGAAGGGCGGGAGGGCCTGGGCGCATGACAGGCAGCAACCCTGGACCCCCGCAATGGCAATCGAGGGCGGCAGGGCCAGAGCACAGGCCAGGCATCAACCCCCGACCCCGACCATGGCAACAGAAGGGAGGAAGGGCCTGCTCTCCTTGATCCTCATGGCAACCGGGGGGCGGTGTTGCAGGCCAGGCAGCAACCGCGGACCACCAACATGGCAATCGATTGGCAGGATGGCCTTTATCCCTCGATTGCAAAGGCAATCGAAGGGCTGGAAACTAGGGGCAAGGGCCAGGAAGCAACCCCGTACCCTCACCATGGCGATCGACGGCCAGAGGGCCAGAACGCATGCCAGGCATCAGCACTGGATCCCCACCATGGCAACCGAAAGGCGGGAGGGCCTGCCTGCCTTGATCACCATGGTGATCGGAGGGTTGTATTGCAGGCCAGGAAGCACCCACGGACCCCCAATATGGCAATCGAAGGGTGGGATGGCCTGCAACTCTCAATTGCCATGGCAATCAGAGGGCAGGAGTGCGGTGTTGCCGGCCAGGCAGAAACCACAGTCACCCATGGCGATTGGAGGGCGAGAGGGGCAGAGAGCATGCCAGGCAGCAACCCCGGATCCTGCCATGGACATTGGAGGGCGGGAGGGCAGAGAGCACGCCAAGAATCAACCCCAAATCTCCACCATGTCAATCGAAGGCCGGGAGGGCCGGGGCGCAGGCCAGGTAGCAGTCCCGGACCCAAACCATGGCGATCGAGGGTGAGAGAGAAGGATCGCAACGCAGCCCGCAATCTCGGAACCCCGCCAAGGACATTGGAGTGCGGGAGGCCCGGGGCTCAGGCCATGCATCACACCCGGACACGCACTATGGCAATCGAAGGGCAGGAAGGTTGGGGTGCAGGCTAGGTAGCAACCGTGGACCCCTTCCGTGGCGATGGGAGGGCGGGCTGGCTGGAGCGCAGGCCATGCAGCAACCCCGACTCCCACCATGGCAATCGAAGGGCAAGATGGCCTGAGTCCCTTGATCGACATGGCATTCAGAGGGCAGAAGGGCGGTGTTGCAGGCCAGGCAGCAACACGGGGTGCTGGGGTTGCTGGCTGGCCTTCCTCCAGTGAACGCCATGGCGATCGGAGGGTGGGATGGCCAGAGTGCAAGCCAGGCAGAAACCCCGGACCCCCACCATGGCCATAGAGGGCAGGAGGGAAGGAGTGCAACCCAGACCACAACCTCAGAACCTCGCCATGGCAGTCAAAGTGCGAGAAGGCCGGGGCACACCATGGCGATTGAGGGCGGGAGGGCCAGAGCACAGGCCAGGCAGCAATCGCAGACCCCCACCATGGCATTCGCAGGGGGGGATGGCCTGTGTCTGTAGATTGCCATGCTGACCGGAGTGTGGGAGGTTGGTGTTGCACGCCAGGCAGAAACCGGAGAACCCCAAGTGCCGGGGTTGCTTGCTGGCCTGTTTCTGGCAATCACCATGGCGATCGTAGGGCAGGAAGGTCAGAACCAGGTTAGGCAGCAATCCTGGACCCCCCGCCATAGCTATAGAAGGGCGGGAGGGCTAGAGCGCAGGCCAGGCAACAACCCCGGACCCAGCCATGGCGGGCTGGCCGGAGCGCAGGCCAGGCAGCAACCCTGACTCCCACCATAGGGATCGAGGGCGGGAGGGCCAGAGCACTGGCCTGTTAGTAACCCCGGACCCCCACCAAGGCCATGGGAGGGCTGGAGGGCCAGAGCGCAAGCCATGCAGCAACCCCAGACCCCTACCATGGCAATCGAAGGGCTGGAGGGCCGGGGCGGAGGCCAGGCAGCAATGGCAGGCTCCCACCATGGCGATCGAAGGGTAGGAGGTCTGGGCTGCAGGCCAGGCAGCAACCCTGGACCCCCACCATGGTGATCGAGGTCGGGAGGGCCTGAGCGCAATCCAGGTCACAACCTCAGACCCCCGTCATGGCAATCAAAATGCGGGAGGGCCGGGGCACAGGCCAGGCTGCAACCCCGGACCCCCACCATGCCAGTTGAGGGCGGGAGGGCCAGAGCACAGGCCAGGGACAAACCAAGCACGCCCACCATGGAGGGCCTGCCAGAGCGCAGGCCAAGAAGCAACCCCGGAACCCCGCCATGGCCATCGGAGGTTGGGAGGTCACAGCGCATGCCATGCATCAACCCCAGACCCCCACCATGGCAATCGAAGGGCTTGAGGGCCGGGGCACAGGCCAGGCAGCAACCGTGGACATCCACCATGGCAATCTTAGGGGGGATTGTCTGCATCCCTGGATCGCCATGGCGATTGGAGGACAGGAGGGTGGGATGTTGTGTGCCAGTCAGCAACCGCGGAACCCCGGACGCTGGGGTTGCTGGCTGGTCTGCTTCCGGCGAACGCCATGTCGATCCGAGAGTGGGAGGGACAGAGCGCAGGCCAGGCAGCAACTGGGATGCCCACCATGGCATTCGCAGGGCGGGATGGCCTGTGTCCCTCAATCACCATGGCGATCAGAGGGCGGGAGGGTGGTGTTGCACACCAGGCAGCAACCGGAGAACCCTGGGTGATGGGGTGGCTGGCTGGCCTGCTTCTGTCGATATCCCTGGCGATCGGAGGTCGGGAATTCCAGTGCGCAGGCAAGGCAGCAATCCCGGACCCCCGGCCATGGTGATAGGAGGGCTGGAAGGCCGGTGCACAGGACAGGCAGCAACCCCTGACTTCCACCATGGTGATTGAGGGCTGGAGGGCCAGATCGCAGGCCAGGCCGCAACGCCAGACCCCCGTCATGGAGATGGGAAGGTGGGCTTGCCAGAGCGCAGCCCAGGAATCAACCCTGGACCCACAACATGGCAATCGAAGGGCTGGAGGGTATGTGTCCCTCGATCGCCATGGTGATCGGAGGGCTGGAAGGCAGTATTGCAGGCCAGGCAACAACTGCGGACCCCCGGTCCCGAGGTTGTGGCTGGCTTTCTTCAGGTGATCGTCATGTCAATAGGAGGGGAGAGGGCCAGATCGCATGCCATGCATCAACCCCGTACCCCAAGGAGGGACGGGGCGAGGCCAGGCAGCAATCGCGACACCCACTATGGCAATTGAAGTGCAGGATGGCCGGGGCGCAAAGCAGGCCGCTTCCCTGGACCCACACCATGACGATTGAGGGCGGGAGGGCCAGAGCAGGGGCCAGGCAGCAACCCCGGACCCCCCCATGGACATTGGAGGGCGGGAGGTCCAGAGCGCAACCCAGGCCGCAACCCCGGACTACCCTCCCATTGAAATCGATGAGCGGGAGGGCCTGGGCACAGGCCAGGCAGTATTTGTGGACCCCCACCATGGCATTCGCAGGGCAGGACGGCCTGCTTCCCTTGATCTCCATGGTGATCGGAGGGCGGGAGGGTAGATGTGCATGGCAGGCAGAAACCAGAGAACCCGGGGTTCCAGGGTTGCTGGCTGGCCTGCTTCCGGCGATCGTCATGGTGATCTGAGGGTGGGAGGGCTGGAACAGACACCAGGCAGCAACTCCGGACCCCCACCATGGCGATAGAGGGCAGGAAGGAAGGATGCAACGCAGCCTGAAACCACGAACCCCTGCCATGGCGATTGGAGGGCGGGAGGGCGGTGTTGCACGCCAGTCAGCAACCACAGAGCCCTGAATGGTAGGCTTGCTGGCTGGTCTGCTTTTGGCGATCGCCATGTCAATTGGAGGGCGGGAGGGACAGAGCGCAGGCCAGGCAGCAACCATGGACCACCACCATGGCAATCAAAGGGCGGGAGGGCCTGGGCGCAGGACAGGCAGCTACCCCTGACACCCACGATGGCAACTGAAAGGCGGGAGGTTCTGCCTGGCTTGGTCACCATTCCATTCGCAGGGCAGGGTTGTGAGCACAGGCCAGGCAGCCCCGCAGACCCCCACCATTGCATTCGCAGGGCGGGATGGCCTGCATCCGTCCATCGCCATGGCGATTGGAGGGCGGGAGGTTGGTGTTGCATGCCAGGCAGCAACCGAAGAGCCCCGGGTACCGGGGTTGCTGGCTGGCCTGCTTCTGGCGATCACCATGGCGATCGGAGGATGGGAAGGCCAGAGCGCAGGCTACGCAGCAACCCTGGAGCCACCGCCATGGCGATGGGAGTGCTGGAAGGCCGGTTCACAGGACAGGCAGCAACTCTGGACACCCGCCATGGCAACATAAGGGCGGGAGGGCCAGACGCAGGCCAGGCAGCAACTTTGGACCCCCACCATGGCGATCAAGGACAGCAGGTCCGGAGTGCAACCCAGACCACAACCCCGGACCCACACCTGGGCAATCGAAGGGCGGGATAGCCTGGGTCCCTCGATTGCCATGGCAATAGGAGGACAGTAGGGTGGTGTTGCAGGCCAGGCAGCAACCGCAAAACCCTGGGTGATGGGATTGCTGGCTGGCCTGCTTCTGGTGATCGCCATGGCGATGGGTGTGTGGGAGGCCAGAACGCAGGCCAGGCAACATCCCCGGGCCCCCGCCATGATGTTGGGAGGGTGGGAGGGCCCGAGCGCAAGCCAGGCTGAAAGCCCGGAACCCCACCATGGTGATCGAGGGCAGGAGGTCCGGAGTGCAACTCAGCCCCGCAACCTCGGACCCCCGCCATGGCAATCAAAGGACGAGAGGGCCCGGGCGCAGGCAAGGCTGCAACCCCGAACATGCACCATGGCAATTGTGAGCAGGAATGCCGAGCGCAGACCAGTCAGCAACCCTGGACTCCCACCATGGCGATCGTAGGCGGGATGGCCGGGACGCAGGTCAAGAAGCAACCCCCGAATGCTGCCATAGCCATCGGAGGTTGGGAGGGCCAGAGCGCAGGCCATGCATCAACCCCGGACCCCCAACATGGCAAGTGAAGGGCACGAGGGCCGGGGCACGGGCCAGGTATCAACCTCAGACCCCCACCATTGCAATCAAAGGGCTGGATGGCCTGCATCCCTCGATCGCCATGGTGATAGGAGGGCGGGAGGGTGGTGTTGAAGGCCAGACAACAACCGCGGAACCCCGGGTGCCAGGGTTGCTGCCTGCCCTGCATCCGGCGATTGCCATGGGATCGCAGGGCAGAAGGGCCAGAGAGCAGGCCAGGCAGCAACCCCTGTCCCCCACCATGGCGTTCGAGGGCGGGATGGCCTGCGTCCCTCGATCACCTAGGCGATCGGAGGGCGGGAGTGCTATATTGCGAGCCAGGCAGCAACCGCGAACTCCCGGTTCGGGGTTGCTGGCTGGCCCACTTCCGGTGAATGCGATGTCGATCAGAGGGCGGGAGGACCGCGGTGCAGAACAGGCATCAACCCCGGACCCCCACCATGGTAATCTATGGCGGGAGGGCCAGAGGGAAATCCAGGCCACAACCCAGGACCCCATCATGGCAATCGAAGGGCAGGAGGGCCGTGTCGCTGGCCAGGCAGCAACCGCAGACCCCCACAATGGCACATGAAGGACTGGATGCTGGGCTGCAGGCCAGGCAGCAACCCTGGACCCATACCATGGCGATCGAGGACGGGAGGTCCGGAGCGCAACCCAGGCCACATCCACGGATCCCCGCCATGGCAATTGAAGGGCGGGATGGCCTGAGTCCCTAGATCACAGTGGCAATCGGAGGACAGAAGGGCTGTGTTGCAGGCCAGGCAGCAACTGAGGAATCCAGTGTGCCGGGGTTGCTGGTTGGCCTGCTTCCTGCGATCGCCATGGCGTTGGGAGGGTGGGAGGCCAGAACACAGGCCAGGCAGCATCCCCACACCCCCACCATGACATTGGGAGAGCGGGAGGGCCTGAGCGCAAGCCAGGCAGCAACTCCAGACCCCACCATGACTATTGGGGGCGGGAGGGAAGGAGCGCAACCCAGCCCACAACCTCGGACTCCAGGGATGGTAATCAAAGGGTGGGACGGCTTGGGTGCAGGCCAGGTTGCAACCCGGGACCCCTACCATGGCGATTGAGGGCAGGAGGGCTGGAGCACAGGCCGGGAGCAACCCAGTACACCCACCATGGCAATCGTAGACTGGAGGGCTGGAGCACAGACCAGGCAGCAACCCCTGACTCCCACTATGGCGATCATAGGTGGGTGGGCCGGAGCGCAGGCCAAGAAGCAACCCCAGAAACCCGCCATGGCCATCGGAGGTTGAGAGGGCCACAGCGCATGACATGCATCAACCCCGGAACACCTCCATGACAATCGAAGAGCTGGAGGGACAGGGCGCAGGCCAGGCAGCACCCGCGTACATCCACCATGGCAATCTTAAGTGGGGATTGTCTGCATCCCTGGATTGCCATGGCGATCGGAGGGTGGGAGGGCGGTATTGCATGGCAGTCAACAACCACGGACCCTCAGATGCTGGGGTGCTGGCTGGTCTGCTTCCGGCTATCGCCATGTTGATCGGAGGGCAGGAGGGCCGGGGCACAGGCCAGGCAGCACCGCGGACCCCCACCATGGCATTCACAGGGCGGGATGACGTGCGTCCGTCGATCGCCATGGCGATCAGAGGGCGGGAAGTTGGTGTTGCATGCCAGGAAGCAATGGCCGAACCCAGGGTGCCGGGGTTGATGGCTAGCCTGCTTCTAGCTTTCACCATGGTGATCGGAGGGAGGGAAGGCAAGAGGACAGGCTACTCAGAAACCCCGGACACCCCGCCATGGCGATGCGAGGGCTGGAAGGTCAGTGCACAGGACAGGCAGCAACTCTGGACACCCCGCCATGGCGATGTGAGGGCTGGTAGGCCGGTGCACAGGATAGGCAGCAACCCAGGACACCCGCCATAGCAATAGAAGGGCGGGAGGACCAGAGTGCAGACCAAGCAACAACTCCGGACCCCCGCCATGGCGATGGGGGGAGAGGCAGGCTGGCCGAAACACAGGCCAGGCAGCAACCCCAGCCCCACCATGGCGGTCGAGGGCGGGAGGGCCTGCGTCCTTCGATCGCCATGGCGATCGTAGGGTGGGAGTGTCATATTGCGGGCCAGGCAGCAACCGCGAACCCCCGGTGCCGGGTTTGCTGGCTGGCCTGCTTCCAGTGATCGCCATGTTGATCAGAGGGCGGGAGGGCCAGGGCGCAGGCCAGGCATCAACCCCGGACCACCACCATGGCAATCGAAGGGTGGGATGGCCTGGGTCCCTCGATCGCCATGGCGATCAGAGGACAGGAGGGCAGTGTTGCAGGACAGGCAGCAACTACGGAACCCTGGGTGCCTGGGTTGCTGGCTGGCCTGCTTCAGGCTATCGCCATGGCGATCAGAGGGTGGGAGACCAGAACGCAGGCTAGGCATCAACCCCGACCCCCGCCATGACATTGGCAGGGTGGGAGAGCCGGAGCACAATTCAGTCAGCAACCTCAGACCCCCACCATGGCGATCGAGGGCAGGAGGGAAGGAGCACAACCCAGTCTGAAACCTCAGGCCCCCGCCATGGCAATCAAAGGGTGGAGGGCCGGGGCGCAGGCCAGGCTGCAACCCCGAACCCCTACCATCGTGATTGAGGACAGGAGGGCCGGAGCATAGGCCAGGGTTCAACCAAGGACGCCCACCATGGCAAATGTAGGTGGGAAGGCCAGAGTGCAGGCCAAGAAGCAACCCCGGGACCCAGCCATGGCCATTGGAGGTTGGGAGGGCCACAGCACATGCCATGTATCAACCCCGGACCTCCACCATGGCAATAGAAGGGACAGAGGGCTGGGGTGCAGGCGAGGCAGCACCCATGGATATCCACCATGGCAATCTTAGGGGAGGATTGTCTGCATCCCTGGATCGCCATGGCAATCAGGGGATGGGGGGGCGGTGTTGCACGCCAGTCAACAACCGTGGACACCCGGATGCTGGGGTTGCCAGCTGGTCTGTTTCCGGAGATTGCCATGTCGATCGGAGGGCGGGAGAGACAGAGCGTATGTCATGCATCAATTCCGGAACACCAGCATGGCAATCGAAGGGCTAGAGGAATCGGGCGCTGGCCAAGCCGCAACCCTGGACACCCGTCATGGCGATGGGAGGGTGTGCTGTCCGGAGCGCAGGCCAGGCATCAACCCTGGACCCCCAACATAGCAATAAAAGGGCAGGATTGCCTATATCCCTTGATCACCATGTTGATCGGAGGGTGGGAGGGCGGTATTGCACGCCAGGCAGCAACCGCGGAGCCCCGGGTGCCGGGGTTGCTGGCTGGCCTGCTTCCGGTGATCGTAATGTGGATCGGAAGGTGGGAGGGCCAGAGCGCAGGCCAGGCAGCAACCCAGGAACCCTGCCATGGCCATCGAAGGGCGTAAGGGCTGGGGCGCGGGACAGGCAGCAACCCTGGAGCCCCGCCATCGCAATCGAGGGTGGGAGGGCCAGAACGCAGACCAGTCATCTACACCCGACCCCAACCATGGCAACTGAAAGGCAGAATGGCCTGCCTTTCTTGTTCGCCATGGCAATCATATGAGGGTGTTGCAGGCCAGGCATCAACCGCAGACCCCCACCAATGGCAATAGAAGGGTGGGAGCGCTGGGGTGCAGGCCAGGCAGCAACCCCATACCCCCGCCATAGCGATCGGAAGGTGGGAGGGCCGGGGCGAAGGTCGGGAAGCCACCACGGACTCCCACCAAGGCAATTGAAGGGCTGGGGATCCCGGCACAGGCCAAACAACAACCCCGGACACCCGTCATTGCAATGGGAGAGTGTGCTATCTGGAGCGCAGCCCAGGCATCAACCCTGGACCCCCAACATGGCAATCGAAGGGCGGGATTGCCTGCATCCCTTGATCGCCATGGCTATCGGAGAGTGGGAGAGCGGTATTGCAGGCCAGGCAGCAACCGTGGACCCCAGGGGGGCCAGCGTTGCTGGCTGACCTGTTTCCCGCGATCGCCATGTGGATCAGAGGGTGTGAGGGCCAGAGCAGAGGCCACACATCACTCCTGGACCCCGACCATGGCGATCGAGGGCGGGAGGGCTGGGGTGCAGGCTAGGCAACACCTGCAGACATCCACCATGGCAATCTTATGGCAGGATTGCCTGCATCCCTGGATCGCCATGGTGATTGGGAGGGCAGTTTTGCAAGACAATCAGTAACTGTGGGCCCCAGGATGCTGGGGTTGCTAGCTCAGATGAGGCAGCGACCCTGGATACCGGCCATGGCAAAAGAAGGGCGGGAGGGCCTGCCTCCTTTGATCGTCATGGCAATTGAAGGATAGGAGAGCAGGAGCGGAAGCCAGGCAGGAACTGCGGGCCCCAACCAGGCAATCGAAGGGCAGGATGGCCTCCATCCCTCAATCGCCATTACAATCAAAGGGCCGGAGTTTGGTGTTGCAGGCCAGGCAGCAACCGCGGACCCCCAATGAGGAAATCGAAGGGTGGGATGGCCTGCATCCCTTGATCACCATGGCAATTGAAGGATAGGAGAGCAGGAGCGGAGGCCAGGCAGCAACCCCGGATCCCCACCATGGCGATAAAGGAAGGGAGGACCAGAGCGCAGGCCAGGCATCAACCCCAGACACCCACAATGGCAATTGAAGGGCGGGATGGCCTGCATCCCTCAATCGCCATCACGATCAGAGGGCAGGAGTGCGGTGTTTCAGGCCAGGCAGCAACCGCGGAACCTCGACTGCCGGGATTGCTGGCTGGCCTCTTTCCAGCGATAGCCATGGCGATCGGATGGCGGGAGTGCAAGAGCGCAAGCCATGCATCAACCTCGGACCACCCCCATGGCAATCGAGGGCAGTAGGGCCACAGTGCAACCCATGTCCCAACCCCAGACACCCGCCATGGCAATCGAGGTGGGGAGGGCCAGAGCGAAGGCCAGGCATCAACCCCCGAACCCCCCTTATGGCAACCAAAGTGCGGGAGGGCCTACCTACCTTGATCACCATTGTGAATAGAGGGCAGTGTAGGAGGCTAGGCAACGGAGGACCCCCAACATGGCAATCAAAGGGCGGGATGGCCTGCATCCCTCGATCACCATGGCAATCAACGGGGGGGAGCCCTGGCGGATGCCAGGCAGAAACCCTGGACACCCACCATGGCGATCAAGGGTGGGAGGGCCATAGCACAGGCCTGGAACCAACCCTGGACCCCCAACATGGCCATCGGGGGGCGGGAGGGCCGGGGCGCAATGCAGGCAGCAACCCCGGACCACCATCATGGCAATCGAAGGGTGGGAGGCCCGGGGTGCAGGGCAGGCAGCAACCCTGGACGCCGGCCATGGTGATGGGAGGGCGGTAGAGCCATAGCGCATGCCAGGCAGTAAACCCAGACACCCACCATGTCAATCGAGGGCGGGAAGGATGGAGCACAGACCAGGCCGCAAACCCAGACCCCTGCCATGGTGATAGGAAGGCGGGCTGGCCGGAATGCAGCCAAGGCATCAAACCTGGACCCCCAAAGAGGGAATCTAAGGGTGCGAGGGCCATGGCGATAGGATGGCGGGAGTGCGGTGTTGCAGGCCAGGCAGCAACTGCAGAACCGTGGGTGCAAGGGATGCTGGCTGGACTGCTTCTGGTGATCGTCATGGCTATCGGGGGGCGGGAGGGCCAGATCGCAGGCCAGGCAGCAACCCCGGATGCCCAACATGGCAATGGCAGGGCAGGAGGGCCTGAGCCTAAGCCAGGCAGGAGGGCCTGAGCCTAAGCCTGGACACCCACTATGGCAATTGAGGGCGGGAAGGCAGGAGCACAAGTCAGGCCACAATCCCGCACCCCCGCCATGGCGATGGGAAGGCGGGTGGGCCGGAGCGCAGCCCAGGCATCAACCCTGTACCAACAACATGGCAATTGAAGGGCAGGATTGCCTGTGTCCTTCGATCACCATGGCGATCGCAGGACTTGAGGGCAGGGTTGCAGGCCAGGCAACAACCCGACTCCCAGGTGCCAGGGTTGCTGGCAGGCATGCTTCTGGGGATCGCCACATCGATCGAAGAGGGGATGGCCAAAGCATAGGCCATGCATTAACCCTGGAACCCCACGATGGCAATGGAAGGGCGGGAGTGCCGGGCGCAAGGCAGGCAGCAACCCCAGACTTCCACCATGGTGATCGAGGGTGGGAGGCCTGGAGCGCAGGCCAGGCGGCAACCCCGAACCCTCGCCATGGCCATCGGAGGGCAGGAGGGCCTGGGCGCAGGGCAGGCACCAACCGCGGACCCCCACCATGACAATCGAAGGGCGGCAGGGCTGGGGCGCAGGGCAGGAAGCAACCCTGGATGCCGCCATGGCGATGGGAGGGCGGTAGAGACAGCGCAAGCCAGGCAGTAAACCCGAACCCCCACCATGGCGATCGAGGGCGGGAAGGAGGGAGCACAGACCAGGCCGCAACGCCAGCCTCCCGCCATCATGATAGGAAGGTGGACTGGCTGGAGCACAGCCCAGGAATCAAACCTGGACCCCCAACATGGAAATCAAAGGACGGTAGGGCCATGGCGATCGAGGGCGGGAAGCCTGGAGCACAGGCCTGGCAGAAACGGCGGAACCCCGGGTGATGGGGTTGCTAGATTGCCTGCTTCAGGCAATCGCCGGAGGGCGGGAGCGCCGGTGCGCAACCTATGCCGGACCCCAGACCACCACCATGACAATTGAAGGGCGGGAGGGCCGGGGTGCAGGCCATGCACCAATCCTGGAAACACACCATGGCAATTGATGGGTGGGAGGGCCAGGGTGCAGGCCAGGCAGCAACCGCAGACCCCCACCATGTCATTTGCAGGGTGGGATCACCTGTGTCCCTTGAACGCCATGGCGATCGAAGGGTGGGAGGGCGTTGTTGCAGGCCAGGAAGCAACCGCGGAACCCCGAGTGCAGGAGATGCTGGCTGCTCTACTTCTGCTGATCGCCATGGCGATCGGAGGGAGGGGGGGACAGAGCGCAAGCCAGGCAGCAACCCGGAACACCCACCATGGATATCGAGGGTGGGTAGGTAGGAGCATGGGCCAGGCATCAACCCAGGACACTCAACATGGCAATTGAAGGGCAGGATTGCCTGTGTCCCTGGATCGCCATGGCGATCACAGGGTGGGAGGGTGGTGTTGCAGTCCAGGCAGAAACCCCGGACCCCTGACATGTCGATCGGAATGCGGGAGGGCCAGGGCGAAGGCCAGGCATCAACCCCCGACCCCCACCATGTCGATCAGTGGGCGGAAAGGGCATGGTGCAGTACAGGCAGCAACCGCGGAACCCCACCATGGCAATCAAACGGCGGGAGGGCCTGGGCGCAGAACAGGCAGCAACCCTGGACCCCCGCCATGGCAATCGAGGGCGGGAGGGCCAGAGCGAAGGCCAGGCATCAACCCCCGACCCCCACCATGGTGAACGTAGGTGGGAGGGCCGGAGCCCATGCCAGGAAGCAACCCCCAAGCCCCGCTATGGCCATCAGAGGGTGGGAGAGCCAGAGCGCATGCCATGCATCAAACCCGGACCCTCACCATGGCAATCGAAAGGCTGGTGGGCCGGGGTGCAGGCCAGGCAGCACCCGTGGACATCCACCATGGCAATCATAGGGCGGAATTGCCTGCATCCCAGGATTGCCATGGTGTTAGGAGGGCGGGAGCGCGGTGTTGCAGGCCAGGAAGCAACCGCGGAACCCCGGGTGCCAGGGATGTTGGCTGCTCCACTTCTGCCAATCGCCATAGCGATCGGAGGGACGGGGGGACAGAGTGCAAGCCAGGCAGCAACCCCGAACACCCACCATGTATACAGAGAGCGGGTAGGTAGGAGCACAGGCCAGGCATCAACCCAGGACACCCAACATGGCAATCAAAGGGCAGGATTGCCTGCGTCCCTCGATTGCCATGGTGATCGCAGGGCAGGAGGGCGGTGTTGCAGTCCAGGCAGCAACCCCGGACCCCTGACATGTGGATCAGAAGGCGGGAGGGCCAGAGTGCAGGCCAGACATCAACCCACGACTCCCACCATGTCGATCAGTGGGCGGAAAAGGCATGGTGCAGTACAGGCAGCAACCGCGGAACCCCACCATGGCAATCAAATGGCGGGAGGGTCTGGGCGCAGGACAGGAAGCAACCCTGGACCCCCACCATGGCAATCAAGGGCGGGAGGGCCAGAGCGAAGGCCAGGCATCAACCCCCGACCTCCACCATGGTGAACGTAGACGGGAGGGCCATAGCCAATCCCAGGAAGCAACCCCCAAGCCCCGCTATGGCCATCAGAGGGTGGGAGGGCCACAGCGCATGCCATGCATCAAACCCGGACCCCCACCATGGCAATCGAAAGGCTGGTGGGCTGGGGTGCAGGCCAGGCAGCACCCATGGACATCCACCATGGCAATCTTAGGGCGGAATTGCCTGCATCCCAGGATCGCCATGGCGTTAGGAGGGCAGGAGCGCGGTGTTGTACGCCATTCAGGAACCATGGACCGTCGGATGCTGGGGTTGCTGGCAAGTCTGCTCTGGCGATCGCCTTGTACATCGGAGGGTTGGAGGGGCAGAGCGCAGAACAGGCAGCCACCACGGACCACCACAATGGCAATTGAAGGGCTGGAGGGCCTGGAAGCAGGACAGTCATCAACACTCGCACCTCGCCATGGCAACCGAAGGGCAGTAGGGCCTGCCCCCCTTGATCGCCATGGCAATCAGAGGGCAGTGTTGCAGGCCAGGCAGCAACTGCCGCCCCCAACTTGGGAATCAAAGGGCAGGATGGCCTCCATCCCTCAATCGCAATGGCGATCGAAGGGCGGGAATGCGGTGTTGAAACCCAGGCAGCACCTGCGGACCCCCAACATGGCAATTGAAGGGAGGGATGGCCGGCATCCCTTGATAGCCATGGCAATCGAAGGGCAGGAGAGCCGGGGCAGAGACCAGGTAGCAACCCCGGATGCCCACCATGGTGATCGAGGGCGGAAGGGCCAGAGCGCAGGCCAGTCATCAACCCCGGACCCCTACCATGGCAATCAGAGAGTGGAAGGGCCATGGCACAGTACAGGCAGCAACCCTGGAACCCCGCCATGGAAATCGAGGCCGGCAGGGCCAGATTGCAGGCCAGGCATCAACATCCAACCCCCACCATGGGATCCGAAAGGCGGAAGAGCCTGCCTCCCTTGATTGCCATGGCAACTGCGGACCCACAACATGGCAATGAAGGGCAGGATGACCTGCATCCCTCAATCGCCATGGTGATCGGGGGGCGGGAGTGCGATGTTGCAGGCCAGGCAACAACCGTGGACCACCAACATGGCAATCAAAGGTCGGATGTTTTATTTTAGAATAGTTCCAGATTTAGAGAAAAATTGTGAAGATAATACCCATGTACACCATACCCAATTTCCCTTATTACTAATATTTCACTTTGGTATGGGCAAAGGTAACATGAAGTGAATCATCAGTGAAAGATGAGAATGAAACCTCACTTCTCTAGTATCTCCAATATACTCCAATATATAACAAGGCTGTTCTAGATCAAGATGTTAAAAGAAAAACTGTACCAGTTGTGGCACAAAACACATCTTGAGCTGACCATCCTTTCAATAGTTTAACAATATTCAATAATCTACTATGTAAAAAGGAAATCAAATTCATTATTATATACTGCCAGTACTAAGACAACACCCTGTTCCTCATGACTGCGACCACCACCATCCATCCCACCCCCCCAATCCAAACCTAAATTAAACAGCAGCTTCTTTTCTTCCTTGCCAGTATGTGAAAGTGTTGCAGAAAAAATCCCCCTTCAGTGTTCTCCATGTCCTTATTCTATGTTTCTGGCTCTGTATGGAATGGCTTTTCTGGTGCCCCAATTTAAGAATTCTACATTACCTCCTTGTCACATGCTTACCCCCTCCTAAGAACCCCCCCTCCCATCTTCTGAAAACAGGCAAAAATACAAACACATTTCCTTTATACCCTTGCTGGTATTTATTCAAGGAGACAATTAATGTTTTCATCTTCTCATAATTCCCATTTCTGAAGCATTTTTTATAGAAGGGTACACATTATTAAGTGTGTTCCTCTGGGAGACTCTGGGTATCACCTGTGGTAGATGAACACTCCAGCACTTCTTCTGCATTTGTTGGCTTGCTTACTGGAGGTTTTCACCTTCCTGTAGTAAAGTACAATTATCTGATTCTTTCTGTCTTTCTCCCTCTTGTCTTCATTCAGCTTAAAGTCCAAATTTACCATCGCCATTATCTTGGTTATGTAGTTTGAAAACAAGTTAAACACAGAAAGACATTGGTTTTGTGGAAGAAATTGGAAAATGATTAGGAAATGGGCTTGTAATTGAATAACAATGGATTGAATGAGGAAGTGTCTGTGGGCAAAAAGCACAAGGCCAGAATCTTGGGTGAGGAATTGCTGGGGCAGCATTTGAATAAGGTATTCTGACCTTATACACTTCTTCTTCATCCGGTTGGGAAACTGACTTCTAATTCACTTTAGGAGTTGCAGTTTCTTCATCCATCCTTGTGTTTGGAGTCTTATTCCTAATCTTCACCAGTCTACAATATCTTCTTAGTAAGTTTGGCTATGTTGAGGCAACACACCACTCATAGGGTCCTAATATCTATTTATACTCTCGAGGTCAATAAGGAGCCAATCACTTCAGCTCTGGTTGCCCTAAATCAGTGGTTGCCATGGAGTGGCTTGACAACACTTAGCCTCAGCTTGACCATCCAGGAGGGGTGGAGGTGGGAGAGGATGCAGAAGTCTCAGATGCTCTGGTTATAGAAAAGAGACCTTCCTCTTACCTCCTAAAATTTTTCCCAAACTGGTCTCTCTCTCTCTCTCTCTCTCTCTCTCTCTCTCTCTCTCTCTCTCTCTCCCTCTCCCTCTCTCTCTCTCTCTCCCTCTCCCTCTCTCTCTCTCTCTCCCTCTCCCTCTCTCTCTCTCTAGTTCCATTATAGTACAGCATATGGCAGGGAGGTGGTGTTTCCTCTCAGCCACTTCTCAAACTCCCCTGTCATTTCACTGGTCCATTCCTCTAGGCTCAGATATTACCATTTCCTAGTATTTTGAGTGTTGTTTTAATGGATGTTTTATTTTAGAATAGATCCAGATTTACAGAAAAATTGTGAAAATAATACCCATGTACACCATGCCCAATTTCCCTTATTACTAATATTTCACTTTGGTATGGGCAAAGGTAAGATGAAGTGAATCATCAGTGAAACTGTTAGAGTAAAACCTCACTTCTCTAGTATCTCCAATATCCAACAATTCTTTTCCAGACCAAGGTGTTAAAGGAAAAACTGTACCAGTTGTGGCATCAAACTTCACATCTTGAGCTGACCATCCTTTAAATAGTTTAACAATATTCAATACTACCATGTAAAAAGAAAATCAAATTCATTATTATACTCTGTCAGATCTAACACAACACCCAGTTTCTGCGCCTAGGCCCTCCTTCGCTTCAGTTGGCATTGTGGGTGTCCGTGGTTGCTGCCTTGCCTGTGCCCCTGCCATCGTGCCCTCTGAACGCCATGGTGTTCGAGGGACGTAGGCCATCCTGCCCTTGATTGCCATGATGGGAGTCAGGGCTTGCTGTCTGGCCTGCTCCCCGACCCTCCTGCCCTTCGATTGCCATGGTAGGAGTCCGGGATTGCTGCCTGGCCTGAGCCCCAGCCCTCCACCTCTTCAATTGCCATGGCGTGGGTCCAGGGATGTGGCATGGCCTGCGCTCCGGCCCTCCCACTCACGATCACCATGGTGGGGTCCAAGGTTGCTGCCTTGCCTACGCCCCGGCCCTCCTGCCCTTCGATTGCCATGGTGGGGGTCCTCGGTTGATGCCTGCCTAACAACCAGGCCCTCCCACCCTATGATTGCCATCGTGGGGGTTCGGGGTTGATGCATGGCCTGCACTCTGGCCTCCCACCCTCCAAAGGCCATGGTGGGGGTCCTCGGTTGCTACCTGACCTTGCCTTGGCCCTCCCACCCTTCGATTGCCATGGTGGGGGTCAGGGGTTGATGCATGGACTTCAGTATGGCCCTCCCCCACTCCGATTGACACGGTGATCGCTGTAAGCAGGCCTGCCAGCAACCCTGGCAACCGGGGGGCCGCGGGACTTTCCTGGCCTGCAACACTGCCCTCCCGCCCTGCGATCACCCTGGTGTTCGAGGGACGCAGGCCATTCCACCTTTCGATTGCCATGTTGGGGGTCCAGGTTTGATGCATTGGCTGTGTTTCGGCTAGAGTGCCTTCCCATCGCCATGGCAGGGGTTTGGGGTTGCGGCCTGGCCTGTGCTCTGGCCTTCCGGCCCCCGATTGCCATGGTGGGGGTCGGAGTTGCTTCCTGGCCTGTGCTCCAGGCAACCTGCCCTCCCATCGCTATGGCGAGGATCCGGGGTAGCTGCCTGGCCTGCACCCCTGCCCTCCTGCCCTTCGATTTCCATGGTGGGGGTTTGGGGTTGATGTATGGCCAGCGTCCCACCCTCCTGACCTGGGATGGACATGGTGGGGTCCGGGGTTTCTGCCTGGCCTGCACTCTGGACCTACAGCATTCCAATTGCCCTGGCGATTGCCAGACACAGGCCAGTCAGCAACCCCGGACCCTGGGGGTCCCCAGTTGCTGCCTGGCATGCGCTCCGGCCCAACCTCCCTCGATTGCCATGGAGGGGGTCCGGGGTTGCTGCCTGGCCTGCGCCCTGGCCCTCCCGCCCTTCGATCAACTTGGTGGGGGTCCACGGTTGCTGCCTGGCCGGCGCCCTGGCCCTCCCGCCCTCCGAAGGCCATGGCAATAGCCGGAAGCAGGCCAGCCAGCAACCCCGGCATCTGGGGTTCCGCGGTTGATGCCTGGCCTGTGCTCTGACCTCCCGCCCTCGATCGCCATGGCCTCCACTCTGGCCCTCCCGACCTCTCATCGCCATGGCCTGGGATCCACAGTTGATGCCTGGCCTGCGCTCTGACCAGCCCTCCTTCCCATTGCAATGACGGGGGTCTGGGGTTGCAGCCTGGCCTGCGCCTGGGCCCTCAAGCCCTTCGATTGCCATGGTGGAAATCCATGGTTGCTGCCTGGCCTGCGCCCTGGCCCTCCCACCCTTTGATTGCTATGGTGGGTGTCCGTGATGGCTGTCTGGCTTACACCCCGGCTCTCCCTCCCTCCGATCACCATAGTAAGCATCCGGGGTTGATGCCTGGGTTGCGTTCCAGCCCTCCCGAATTTTGATGTCCTTGGTTGGGGTCCGAGGTTGCGGCCTGGCCTGCAACCCCGCTCTCCCATTCTGTGATCGCCATGGCGATCAAGGAAGGCAGGCCCTCCTGTCCTTCTGTTGCCATGGTGGGGGTCAGGGTTGATGCCTGCCCTGCTCACTGGACCTCCCGCCCAATCATCCACGGTTGCTGCCTGGCCTACACTCAGGACCTCCTGCCCTCCTATGGCCATGGTGATAGCCGGAAGTAGGCCAGTCACAACCCTGGCATCCAGGGTTCTGAAGTTGCTGCCTGGCCAGTTCTCTGGCCCTCCTGCCCTTTGATTGCCATGGCGCGAGTCCGAGGTTGTGAGCTGGGTTGCGCTCCTTCCCTCCCGCCCTAGATCACCATGATGCGGGTCCGGGGTTGATGCCTGGCCTGCGCTCTGGCCATCCCACCCTCCGATCCCGATAGCAATTGCCGGAAGCCGGCCAGCGAGCAACCCCGGCACCCGAAGGTACGCGGTTGCTGCCTGGCCTGCAAAACTGCCGTCCTGCCCTCCATTAGCCATGGCGATCGAGGGACACAGGCCATCCCACCCTTCGAGTGCCATGTTTGGGGTCCACAGTTGATGCCTGGCCTGCGCTCCGACCAGCCCTCCTTCCCATAGCAATGACGGAAGTCTGGGGTTGAAGCCTGGCCTGCGCCTGGGCCCTCAAGCCCTTCGATTGCCATCGTGGAAGTCCATGGTTGCTGCCTGGCCTGCGCCCCGGCCCTCCCACCCTTTGATTGCTATGGTGGGGGTCCGTGGTGGCTGTCTGGCCTGCATCCCAGCACTCCTTCCCTCTGATCACCATGGTAGGTGTCCAGGGTTGATGCCTGGGTTGCGTTCCAGCCCTCCCGAATTTTGATGGCCATGGTTGGGGTCCAGGGTTGCTGCCTGGGCTGCGCCCCGGCCCTCTCGACTTTCGATTGCCATGGTGGGGGTCCAGAGTTAATTCATGGCATGCGCTCTGGCCAGCAAGCAACCCCAGCACCCGGAGGTCCGCGGTTTCTGCCTGGCCTGCAACACAGCACTCCCGCCCTCCAATCACATGGCGATCAAAGGATGCAGGCAATCCCAACCTTCGATTGCCATGTTGGGGGTCCGCGGTTGCTGCCTGGCCTGCAGCACCGTCCTCAGATCGTCATGGCAATCAAGGGGGGAAGACCCTCCCACCCTTCTGTTGCCATGGTGGGGGTCAGCAGTTGTTGCTTGTCCTGCGTTCCGGCCCTGCCACCATCGATTGCCATGGTGGGGTTCCAAGGTTCCTGCCTGTCCTGCGCCCAGGCCCTCCACCCCTTCGATTGCCATGGTGGTGGTCCGCGGTTGATGTCTGTCCTGCGCTCTGTCCCTCCCCCACTCTGATGGACATGGCAATCACCGGAAGCAGACCAGCAAGCAACCCTAGCATCCGGGGGTCCGTGGTTGCTGACTGGTGTGCAACATCCCCTTACCCCCTCCGATTGCCATGGTGATCGAGGGACGCAGGCCATCCCACCATTCAATAGCCATGTTGGGGGTCTGGGGTTGCTGCCTGGGCGGCCTCCGGCCCTCCCATGCTCGATTGCCAAGGTGTGGTTTCGGGGTTGCTGCCTGCCTTGCGCCCCGGCCATCCCACCCTTCGATTGCCATGGTGGGAGTCTGCGGTTGATTCATGGCCTGCGCTCTGGCCCTCCCGCCCTCCAATGTCCATGGCGGGGTTCCAGGGTTGCTCCCTGACCTGTGCTCTGGCCCTTACGCCCTCGATCGCCCATACTGGGGGTCTAGGGTTGCTGCCTGTCTGGTGCTCTAGCCCTCCCAACCTTCTGATTGCCATGGCGATCGTCAAAAACTGGCCAAGAGGCAACCACGGTACCCGGGGGTCCGCGGTTTCTGCCTGTCCTGCAACACCACATTCCTGCTTTTCGATCACCATGGCGATTGAGGGAGGGAGGCCATCCCGCTCTTCGATTGCCATGTTGGGTCCGCGGTTGCTGCCTGGCCTGCCACACCGCCCTCTGATTGCCATGGCGATCAAGGGGGGCATGCCTTCCCGCCCTTCCATTGCCATGGTGGGGGTCGGGGGTTGATGTCTGGCCTGCACCCTGGCCCTGCCGACCTCCGATGTCCATGGCTGGAGTCCCGGGTTGTTGCCTGGTGAGCTCTAGGGCCCTCCCACAGTCCCTTCAGTATGGCGGGGGAAGGGGCAGCATTTGAATAAGGTATTCTGACCTTATCCACTTCTTCTTCATCCAGTTGAGAAACTGACTTCTAATTCCGTTTAGGACTTACAGTTTCTTCATCCATCCTTGTGTTTGGAGTCTTATTCCTTATCTTCACTAGTCTACAATATCTTCTTAGTAAGTTTGGCTATCTTGAGGCAACGGACACTACTCAAAGGTTCCTGGCCTCTATATATACTCTCTAGGTCAATGAGGAGCCACTCACTTCAGCTCTGGTTGCTCCAAATCCGTGGTTGCCTTGGTGTGGCTTGACATCACAAAGCATCAGCTTGACCATCTTGGAGGGGCGGGGTGGGAGAGGATGCAGAAGTCTCAGATGCTCTGGTTATAGAAGAGACCTTCCTCTTACCTCCTAATATTTTTCCCAAACTGCTCTCTCTCTCTCTCTCTCTCTCTCTCTCTCTCTCTCTCTCTCTCTCTCTCTTTCCTCTAGTTCCATTATAGTACAGCATATGGCAGGGAGGTGGTGTTTCCTTTCAGCCACGTCTCAAACTCCCCCGTCATTTCAGTAGTCCATTCCACTAGGTTCAGATATTACCATTTCCTAGTATTTTGAGTGTTGTTTTATGGATTTTTTTTTAGAGTAGTTCCAGATTTACAGAAAAATTGTGAAGATAATACCCATGTACACCATAACCAATTTCCCTTATTACTAATATTTCACTTTGGTATGGGGCAAATGTAACATGAAGTGAATCATCAGTGAAACAGAGTGAAACCTCACTTCTCTAGTATCTCCAAATTATAACAAGGATGTTCTAGACCAAGGTGTTAAAGGAAATACTGTACTAGTTGTGGCATAAAACTTCACATCCAGAGCTGACCATCCTTTCAATAATTTACAATATTCAATAGTCTACCATGTAAAAAGGAAATCAAATTCATTATTATACGCTGCCAGAACTAACACAACATCCTGTTTCTGTACCTAGGCCCTCCTGCCCTTCGATTGACATGGTGGGGTTTGGGGTTTCCACCCTGGCCCACGCTCAGGCCCTCCTGCCTACGTTTGCGATGGTGATCGAGGTACGCAGGCCATCCCTCCTTTGATTGCCATGTTGGCGATCAAGGAGAGCAGGCACTCCCACCCTTCTGTTGCCATGTTGGGGGTCGAAGGCTGCTTGTGGCCTGCGCAACGGCCCTCCCACCCTCTGATCACCATGGTGGGGGTCCTTGGTTGCTGCCTGGCCTACGCCCTTGCCCTCCTGCCCTTCGATTGCCATAATGGTGGTCCGGGGTAACTCCCTGGCCTGCAAGACCACATTCCCGCCCTCCGATCGCCATGGCGATCGAGGGATGCAGGACATGCCACCCTTCGATTGCCATGTTGGGGGTCCGAAGTTGCTTCCTGACCTGCAACACCACTCTCTGATTGTCTTGGTTATCAATGGAGGCAGGCCCTCCCACCCTTCAGTTGCCATGGTGGGGGTCCAGGGTTGATGCCTGGGCTGCGCTCTGGCCATCCCGCACTCCCATCACCAACGCCGGGGTCCGGGGTTGAGGCCTCGGTTGCCCTCTGGCCCTCCCGCCTTTGATGGCCATGTTGGCGGTCGGGGGTTGCTGCCTGGCCTGTGCTTTGGCCCTCCCGCCCTTCGATTGCCATGGTGGGGGTCTGGGGTTGATGAATGGCCTGCGCTCTGGCCCTCCCCCTTTCCGATCGACATGGCAATTCCTGGAAGCAGGCCAGCCAGCAACCCTGGCACCTGGGGGTCCGGGGTTGCTGCCTGGCCTGCGCCTAGTCCCACCCGCCCTTTTATTGCCATGGTGGGGGTCCGCGGTTACTTCCTGGTCTGTGCTCAGGCTAGCCCGCCTTCCATCGCCATGGTAGGGGTCCTGCGTTGCGGCCTGGCTTGTGCTCTGGCCTTTCCACCCTCCATCACCTAGGCGGGGTTCGGGGTTACTGCCTGGCCTGCGCTCTGGCCCTCCCGCCCTCCGATAGCCATGGTGATTGCTGGAAGCAGTCCAGCCAGCATCCCAGGCACCCACAGTTCTGCGGTTGCTGCCTGGCCTTCAACACCGCCCACCAGCCCTCTGATCGCCATGGCGATCGAGGGACACATGCCATCCCGCACTTTGATTGCCTTGGTGGAGGTCCGCGGTTGCTGCCTGGCCTGCGCCCCGGCCTTCCCGCCCTTCAATTGCCATGGCGGGGGTCCGGGGTTGCCGCCAGGGATGCGCTCCGGCCCTGCGTCACCATGTTGGAGTCCGGGTTGCTGCATGGCCTATGCCTTGGCCCTCCCGCCTTTCGATTGCCATGGTGGGCATCCGGGGTTGCTTTCTGGCCATTGCCCGGCTCTCCTGCCCTTCAATTGCCATGTGGAGGTCTGCAGTTGCTGCCTGGGAGGCAGGCCCTTGTGCCCTTCAGTTGCCATGGTGGGGGTCGGGGGTGGATGCCTGGTCTGTGCTCTTTCCCTCCCGCCCTTAATTGCCATGGCTGGGGTGCGTGGTTGCTGCCTGTCCTGCGCTCGGGCCAGCCCGCCCTCTCATCACCATTGCTGGTGTCCGGGGTTGCTGCCTGGCCTGCTCTCTGTCCCTCCCACCCTCCAATCGACATGGCGATCCCTGGAAGCAGAACAGCAAGCAACACCAGCATCCGGGGCAACACGGTTGCTGACTAGCCTGCAACACCGCATTCCCGCCCTCCTATAGCCATGGAGATAGAGGGATGCAGGCCATCCCGCCCTTTGATTGCCATAGTCGATGTCCGCGGGTGCTGCCAGTCCTGCGCCAGGCCCTCCGGCCCTTCGATTGCCATGGTGGGGGTCCGGGGTTGACGCTTGGCATGTGCTATGGCCCTCCCACACTCTGATGGCCATGGCGGAGTTCGGGGTTGATTCCTGGCCTGTGATCCGGCCCTCCCAGCTACGATCGCCATGGTGGGGGTCCTGGGTTGCTGCCTGGCCTGTGCTCCGGCCCTCCCGCCTATGATTGCCATGGTGGGGGTTGCAGGCCATCTCGCCTTCGATTGCCATGATGGGGCCTGCGGTTGCTGCCGGGCCTGCAACACCGCCCCCCGATTGCCATGGCGATCGAGGGACCCAGGCCATCCTTCCCTTCAATTTCCATGTCGGGGGTCCAGGGTTGATGCCTGGGCTGTGCTCCGGCCAGCACACCCTCTCATCGCTATGACAGGGGTCCGGGGTTGTGGACTGGCTTGCGCCCAGGCTGTACAGCCCTTCAATTGCCAGGGTGGGAGTCCACAGTTGCTGCCAGGGTTGCGCCCGGGGCCTCCCGCCCTTTGATTGCCATGGTAGGGATCCTGGGTTGCTGCCTGGTTTCCACCGCGGCCCTCCCACCCTCCGATGGACATGGCAGAGTTCTGGGGTATCTTCCTGGCTAGCGATCCGGCCCTCCCACCTATGATCGCCATGGTGGGGGTCCTGGGTTGCAACCTGGCCTGTAACACCACCCTCCCGCCCTAGTATAGCCATGGTGATCGAGGGATGCAGGCCATTCTGCCCTTCGAATGCCATGTTGGGGGTCCAGGGCTGCTGCCTGTCCTGAGCACCGGCCCTCCCACCCTCCGATTATCATGGTGGGGCGTCCTCGGTTGCTGCTGGGCCTATGCCGTGGACCTCCTGCCCTTCGATTGCCATGTTGGGGGTCCGAGGTTGCTGCCTGGCCTGCAACACCGCCCTCCGATCGCCATGGCATTCAAGGGAGGCAGGTCCTCCTGCGCTTCGGTTGCCATGGCAGGCGTCCAGGGTTGCTGCCTGTCCTGCACCCAGGCCCTTCCGTCCTTTGATTGCCATGGTGGGGGTCCTCAGCTTCTGCCTATATTGCACCATGACCCTTTTGCCCTCTGATCACCATGGTTTGGGTACGGGGTTGATGTCTGGCCTGCACTCTGGCCCTCTTTCTCTGTGATCGACATGGCGATTGCTGGAAGCAGTCCAGCCAGCATCCCTGGCACCCAGGGTACTGCGATTGCTGCCTGGCCTGCAACACCACACTCCCACCCTCCGATTGCCATGGCATTCGAGGAATGCGGGCTATCCCGCCCTTTGAAGCCATGTAGAGGGTCCAGCGTTGCTTTCTGGCCTTTGCTCCGGCCCTCCCGTCCTTGATCACCATGGTGGGGATCCGTTGTAGCTGCCTGGCCTCCGCCCCGGATTTCCCGCACTTTGATTGCCATGCCGATCGAGAGATGAAGGCAATCCCGCCAATAGATTCGCATGTCAGGGGTCTGCGGTTGCTGCCTGGCCTGCATCACCGCACTCCTGCCCTCCGATTGCCATGGTGATTGAGGGATGCAGGCCATCCCGTCCTTCAATTGCCATGTTGGGGCCTGTGGTTGCTCCTGGCCTGAAACACTGCTCTCCGATCGCCATGCGATCAAGGGGGGCAGGCCCTCCCACCCTTCGGTTGCCAGGGTGGGGGTCAGGGGTTGAAGCCTGGCCTGAAATATCGCCCCCCCGCCCTCCGATCGCCATTGCGATTGAGGGACGCAGGCCATCTTTACCTTCAATTTCCATGTCGGGGGTCCAGGGTTGATGCTTGGGCTGCGCTCCGGCCAGCACGTCCTCTCATCGCTATGATAGGGTTCCGGGGTTGTCCACTGGATTGCACCCCCACTGTCCTGCCCTTTGATTGCCATGGTGGGAGTCTGCGGTTGCTGCCTGGGCTGTGCCCAGGGCCTCCCGCCCTTTGATTGCCATGATGGGCATCCAGTGTTCCTGCCTGGTTTCCGCCGCGGCCCTCCCAGCCCCGATGGACATGGCGGAGTTCTAGGGTATCCTCCTGGCCATCTATCCAGCCCTCCCACCTACGATCACCATGGTGGGGGTCCAGGGTTGCAGGCTGGCCTGCAACACCGCCCTCCCGCCCACTATAGCCATGGCAATCAACGGATGCAGGCCATTCTGCTCTTCGATAGCCATGTAGGGGGACCAGGGTTGCTTCCTGGCTTGTGCTTTGGCCCTCCCACCCTTGATCGCCATG
Source organism: Myotis pilosus (assembly GCA_036010255.1). Classification (NCBI taxonomy): domain Eukaryota; kingdom Metazoa; phylum Chordata; class Mammalia; order Chiroptera; family Vespertilionidae; genus Myotis; species Myotis pilosus. Next base: position 915,045 of record JASKON010000047.1, read on the forward strand.
GTGGGGATCCGGGTTTCCTGCCTGGCCTCCGCCCCGGCTCTCCCACCCTTCGATTGCCATGCCGATCGTGGGATGCAGGCAAACCCACCAATCGACTGACATGTTAGGGGACCGCGGTTGCTGCCTCGCCTGCATCACTGTACTCCCGCCCTCCTATCCCCATGGTGATTGAGGACTGCAGCCCATCTCGCCCTTCGATTACCATGGTGGTGGTCCACGGTTGCCCCCTGGCCTGCAACACCCCCCTTAGATCGCCATGGCGATCAAGCGAGGAAGGAACTCCCACCTTTTGGTTCCCATGTGGGGATCGGGTGTTGATGCCTGGCCTGTGTTCTGGCCCTCCCGCCCTCCATTGCCATGGCAAGGGTCCGGGGTTGCTGCCTGTTCTGCGCCACTGCCCTTCTGCCCTCTGATCGCATGGTGGGGGTCCGGGGTTGTTTCCTGGCCTCCGCCCTGACTCTCCTGCCCTACGATTGCCCTGGCGATCAAGGAATGCAGGCCATCCAGCCCATCTATTGCCATGTTGAGGGTCCGTGGTTGCTGCCTGGCCTGCAACACCACACTCCTGTCCTTCGATCGCCATGGTGGTGGTCCGCGGTTGCTGCCTATCCTGCGCTCTTTCCCTCGCGCCCTCCGATCGACATGGCGATGGACGGAACCAGACCAGCCAGCAACCCCAGCACTCGGGGGTCTGCGGTTGCTGACTGGCATGCAACACCGCCCTCCCGCCCTCCAATCGCCATGGTGATCCAGGGATGCTGGCAATCCCTCCCTAAGATTGCCATGGTGGATGTCCGCGGTGCTCCCTGGCCTGCATCCTGGCCCTCCAGTCCTTTGATTGCCATGATGGGGGTCCGGGTTTGATGCCTGGCCTGCGCTCTGGCCCTCCCACCCTCCGATCCACATGGTGATCACCAGAAGCTGGCCAGCCAGCAACCCCGACACCCGGGGTTCGGTGTTTGCGGCCTGGCCTGCAACACCGCCCTCCCACTCTCCGATCGCCACGGCGATCGAGTGATGCAGGCCATCCAGCCCTTCGATTTCCATGTAGGGAGTCTGCGGTTGATGCCTGACCTGAGCCCCGCCCTCTCTCCCATCAAAAACCATGGTGGGGATCTGGGGCTGCTGCCTGTCCTGCGCTCCTGCCAGCCCGCCCTCCCATCACCATTGTGGGTGTCCGGGGTTGCTGCCTGGCCTGCGCTCTGTCCCTCCCGCTCTCTGATCGACATGGCAATCCCTGGAAGCAGATCAGCCAACAACCCCAGGATCCGGGGTAATGCGGTTGCTGACTGGCCTGCAACACCACCTTGTCGCTCTCCTATAGCCATGGCGATCAAGGGATGCAGGCCATCCCGCCCTTCGATTGCCATGGTGGATGTCCGTGGGTGCTGCCTGACCTGCGACCCAGCCCTCCGGCCCTTTGATTGCCATGGTGGGGGTCCCGGGTTGATGCATGGCATGCGGTATGGCCCTCCCACCTTCCGATGGCCAATGCAGAGTTCCGGGGTTGCATCCTGGCCTGTGCCCCGGCTCTCCCACCCTCCGATCACCATGGTGGGGGTCCTCGGTTGCTGCCTGGCCTACACGCCGGCCCTCCCACCTTTTGATTGCCATGTTGGGGTTCCGAGGTTACTGCCTGGCCTGCAACACCACCCTCCGATCGCCATGGCAATCAAGGGAGGCAGGCCCTCCCGTCCTTCGGTTGCCATTTTGGGGGTTGCGGGTTGATGCTTGGCCTGCGCTCTGGCCCTCCCACTCTTGATTGCCCTCGGATATCCACCATGGAAATTGAATGACGGGATTGCCTGCATCCCTCAAATGCCCTCCCATTCTCCAATCACCATGGCGATCGAAGGACACAGGCCATCCCGCCCTTTAATTGCCATGTTGGGGGTCCAAGGTTGATTCCTGGCCTGTGCTCCGGCCATCCCAGCATTCCATTGACGTGGTGGGGGTCCGGGGTTGCTTCCTGTCATTGGCCCCGGCTCTCCCACCCTTCAATTGTCATGGTGGGGTTCCGGGGTTGCGGCCTGGCTTCCGCCCCAGCTCTGCCGCCCTTCGATAGCCATGGATGGGGTCCGTGGTTGCTGTCTGGCTAGCACCCGGGCCCTCCCGCCCTTTGATTGCCATGGTGGGGGTCCAGGGTAGCTGCCTGGCCATCGTTCCGGCCCTTCTGCTCTCGATCAATATGGGAGTGTCCGGGGTTGCTGCCTGGCCTCTGCTCTGGCCCTCCCGCCCTCCAATCGCCATGGCGATTCATGGAAGCAGGCCAGTCAGCAACCCCAGCAACCGGGGTCTGAGGTTGCTGCCTGGTCAGCAACACCGCAACACCGCCCCCCGATCTCCATGGCGATGGAGGGACGCAGGCCATCCCGCCCTTTGATTGCCATGGTGGAGGCCCGCGGATGCTGACTGGCCTGCACCCCGGCCCTCACGCACTTCGATTCCCATGGTCGGTGCACGAGGTTGATGCATGGCCTGCGCCCTGGCCCTCCCGCCCTCAATTGCCATGGTGGGTGTCCGGGGTTGCTGCCGGGCTTGCATTCAGACCCCCCTGCCTTCCGATCACCATAGCGATCACCAGAAGCAGGCCAGTCAGCAACCCCGGCACCTGGGGGTCCGTGGTTGCTTCTTGACCTGCAACAACTCTCTCCTTCCCTGTGTTCGCCATGGCGATCGAGGGATGCAGGCAATCCCACTCTTTGATTCCCATGTTGGGGATCCAGGGTTGATGCCTGGCCGGTGCTCCGACCATCCGCCCTCAATAGACATGGTGGGTGTCTGGGGTTGCTGCTAGGCTTGCACAATGTCCAACCTGCCCTCCGATCCCCATGGCGATTGCCAGAAGCAGGCTAGCCAGCAACCCTGGAACCCAGGGTTCCATGGCTGCTGCCTGGCTTGCAAGACTGTCCTCCTGCCCTCTGATCGCCATGCTGATCGAGGGACACAGGCCATCTCTCCCTTTGATTGCCATGGTCTGGGTTTTCAGTGGCTTTCTGACCTGCGCCCTGGCCCTCCCGCCTTTCGAATGCCATTGTGGAGGTCTGGAATGGATGCATGGCCTATGCCCCATCCCTCCCGCCCTCGATCGCCATGGTGGCGTACCGCGGTTGCTGCCTGCCCTGAGCCGCAGCCCTCAGGCACTCCCATCGACATTGTGATCACTAGAGGAAGTCCAGCCAGAAACCCCGGCACCCTGGAGTCAAGGGTTGCTGCCTGGCCTGCAATACGCTCTCCCGCCCTGCAATCGCCATGGCGATCGAGGGATGCAGGCAATCCCGCCCTTCCATTGCCATGTTGGGGGTCCAGGGTTGATGCCTGGCCTGTGCTCTGAACTTCCCGCTCTCAATCGCCATGATGGGTGTCCGTGGTTGCTGCCTGGCCTGAAACTCCACCTTCTGCCCTCAGATCGCCATGTTGATCGAGGGACACAGGCCATCCACCCTTCGATTGCCATTGTAGGTGTCCTCGGTTGCTTCCTGACCTGCGCCCAGGCCCTCCCACCTTTCGATTGCTATGGTGGGGGTCCAGAATTGATGCATGGCTTGCGCCACGGCCCTCCCGCCCCCGATCGCCATGGTGTGGGTCCGTGGTTTCTGCCTGCCCTGTGCCCAAGCCCGCCTGCACTCCGATTGACATTGTGATCACTAGAAGCAGGCCAGCCAGCAACCCCAGCACCCGGGAGTCTGGGGTTGCTCCCTGGCCTGCAAAACTGCCCTCCCACCCTGCGATCGTCATGGCGATCGAGGGATGCAAGCAATCCCGCCCTTCAATTGCAATGTTGAAGGTCCAGGGTTGATGCCTGTCCTGTGCTCCGACCTTCCCACCCTCGATCGACCTGGTGGGTGTCCAGGTTGCTGCATGGCTTGCGCTCTGGCCCCTCGAACCTCCGATCGCCATGGGGATTGCCTGAAGCAGGCACCTGGGTTTCCGCGGTTGCTGCCTAGCCTGCAACACTGCCCTCCCTCCCTCCGATTGCCATGGTGATCAAGGGATGCAGCGCATCTCACCCTTCGATTGCCATGGAGGGGGTCTGCGGTTGATGCATGGCCTACGATCCTACCAGCCAGCCTACCCATTGCCATGGTGGGGGTTCAGGGTTGCTGCTGGCTTGCGCTCTGGCTCTCCTGCCTTCCATCACCATGGCAGGCGTCCAGGGTTGCTGCCCTTTCGCCCTTCGATTGCCATGTTGGTATCCAGGGTTGATGCCTGGGATGCGCTCCGGCCGGCCTGCTTTTCCACCGCCAAGGCTGGGGTCCGGAGTTGCGGCCTGGCTTGTGCTCCGGCCTTCCCATGGTCGATCGCCATGGTGGGTGTCTGGCGTTGCTGCCTGACCTGTGCTCTGGCCCTCCAGACCTCTAATCGCCATGGCGATTGCCAGAAGCATTCCAGGCAGCAATCATGGCACCCAGGGTTCTGCAGTTGCTGCCTGGCCTGAAACACCGTCCACCCGCCCTCCAATCTCCATCACGAACGAAGGACACAGGCCATCGCACACTTTCATTGCTGTGGTGGGGGTACGCGGTTGCTGCCTGGCCTGCGCCCCGGCCTTCCCGCCCTTCGATTCCCATGGTGAGGGTCCAGGCTTGATGCATGGCTTTCGCCCTGGCCCTACTACCCTTCGATTCCCATGGCGGCAGTCAGGGTTTGCTGCCTGGCCTGCACCCTGGCACTCCCGCCTTCTGATCACCATGGAGATCACCAGAAGCAGGCTAGCCAGCAATCCCGGCACCCGGGAGTTCAGTGTTGCTGCCTGGCCAGCAACACCACACTCCTGCCCCCCGATCTCCATGGTGATGGAGGGACGCAAGCCATCCCGCCCTTCTATTGCCATGGTGGGGGTCCGCAGATGCTGACTGGCCTGCGCACCGGCCCTCCTGCACTTTGATTTCCATGGTCAGTGCCCGGGGTTGATGCATGGCCTGCGCCCTGACCCTCCCTCCCTCAATTGCCATGGTGGGTGTCCGTGGTTGCTGCCAGGCTTGCGGTCTGGCCCCCCGCCTTCAGATCACCATAGCGATTGCCAGAAGAAGGCCACCCAGCATCCCCGGCACCCAAGGTTCCTCGGTGGCTGCCTGGCGGTCAACACTGCCCTCCCGCCTTGAGATCGCCATGCTGATCGAGGGACACAGGCCATTCCGCCCTTTGATTGCCATGGTGGGGGTCCGCGGTTGATGCATGTCCTGTGCCCCAGCCCTCCAGCCCTTCGATTGCCATGTTGGTGTCCAGGGTTGATGCCTGGGCTGCGATCCATCCAGCCTGACTTCCCATTGCCATGGCGGGGGTCCGGAGTTGCGGCCTGGCTTGTGCTCCAGCCTTCCCACGGTCCATCACCATGGTGGGTGTCTGGCGTTGCTGCCTGGACTGCGCTCTGGCCCTCCAGACCTCTGATCGCCATGGCAATCGCTGGAAGCATCCAGCCAGCATCCCCAGCACCCAGGGTACTGTGGTTCCTGTGTGGCCTGCAACACTGCCCACCCGCCCTCCAATTGCAATGGCGATCGAGGGACGAGGGCATCCCACACTTTCATTGCCATGTTGCGGGTCTGCGGTTGCTGCCTGGCCTGCGATCTGGCCTTCCCGCCCTTCGATTGCCATTGTGAGGGTCCGGGCTTGATGCATGGCCTGCGCCCTGGCCCTCCCGCACTTCGATTGCCATGGCAGTGGTCAGGGAAGTGGCCAGGGTTGCGCTTCGGCCCTCCTGCCCTCGATCACCATGGTGGGGGTCGGGTGTTGCTGCCTGGCCTGCGCCATGGCATTCCCACCCTCCGATCACCATGGAGATCGCCAGAAGCATGCCAGCCAGCAACCCTGGCACCCAGGAGTCCGGGGTTGTGCCTGGCCTGCAACCCCGCCCTCCCACCCTGCGATCGCCATGTCGATCAAGGGACACAGGCAATCCCGCCCTTCGATTGCCATGTTGGGGGTCCAGGGTTGATGCCTGGGCTGCGCTCCGGCCAGCCCGCCTTCCCATCGCCATGGCGGGTGTCCGGGGTTGCTTCCTGGCCTGCGCTCTGACCTTCCCGCCCTCTGATCTCCATGGCAATTGCCAGAAGCAGTCCAGCCAGCATCCCTGGTACCCAGGGTTCTGTGGTTGCTGCTTGTCTTGCAACACCGCCAACCCACCCTCCGATTGCCATGGTGATCCAGGGACGCAGGCAATACCACACTTCCATTGCCATGGTGGGGTTTCACGGTTGCTGCATGACCTGCGCTACGACCTTCTCGCCCTTCGATTGCCATGGTGGGTGTCCGGGTTTGATGCATGGCCTGCTCCCCGGGCATCCTGCCCTTCATTGCCATGGTGGGGGTCTGGGGTTGATTCATGGCCCTCCCGCCCTCGTAGGCCATGGTGGGGGTCCACAGTTGCTGCCTGACCTGCGCCCTGGTCCTCCCACACTTCGATTGCCATAGTGGGCTTCCAGGGTTGATGGATGGCCTGCGCTCTGGCCCTCACCCACTCTGATAGATATGGCGATCAATGGAAGTAGGCCAGCCAGCAACTCCGGCACCCGGGGGTCCAAGGTTGCTGCCTGACCTGTTCACCTGCCCTCCGGTTCTTTGATTTCCATGCTAGGGGTCTAAGCTTGATGCATGGCCTGTGCCTCGGCCCTCCTGCCCTTCGGTTGCCATGGCGGGTGTTTGGAGTTGCGGCCTGGGTTGCGCACTGGCCCTCCTGCCCTCTGATCGCCATGGCGATCGTTGGAAGAAGGCCAGCCAGCAACCCCGGCACCCGGGGGTCCTGGGTTGCTGCCTGGCCTGAAACCCCACTCTCATGTTCTGGGATTAAGGGACACAGGCAATCCCGCCTTTCAGTTGACATGGTGCGAGTTCGGGGTTGATGCAGGCCTGCACCCCGGCCAGCCAGCCCTCGATTGCCATGGTGGGGTCCCGCGGTTGCTGCCTCGCCTGCGTCCTGGCCCTCCCGCACTCTGATCCACATTGTGATCGCTAGATGCAGGCCAGCCAGTAACTCCGGAACCCGGGGGTCCTGGGTTGCTGCCTGGACTGCAACCCTGCCCTCCCGCCCTGCGATCACCATGGTGGACATCCGGAATTGATGCAAAGTCTGTGCTCTGGCCCTACTGCCCTCCGATGGCCCTGGTGGAGGTCCTGGGTTTCTCCCTGCCTTGCGCCCTGCCCCTCCTGCCCTTTGATTGCCATGGTGGGGGTTCGGGGTTCATGCATGGCCTTCACTCTTACCCTCCCGCATTCCCATGGGCATGGTGGAGGTCCGCAGTTGCTGCCTGGCTTCGCCCCGGCCCTCCTGCTCTTCGATTGCCATGGTGGGGGTCCGAGGCAATGCAAGGCCTGCACTATGGACCTCCCCCCTCCAATTGACATGGCTATCACCGGAATCATGCCAGCCAGCAACCCCTGCACCCAGGGGTCCGCAGTTGCTGCCTGGCCTGCAACACCGCTCTCCCGCCCTGCGATCCTCATGGCGATCAAGGGATGCAGGCCATCCTGCCCTTCGATTGCAATGTTGAAGGTCCAAGATTGATGTCTGGGCTGCACTACAGCCAACCCGCCTTCCCTGCACTACAGCCAACCCGCAATCACCATTGTGGGTGTCCAGGGTTTCTGCCTTGCTAGCGCTCTGGCCCTCCTGCCCTTCCATCACCATGGTTGGTGTCCGGGGTTGCTGCCTTGTCTGTGCTCTGGCCCTCCAGACCTCTGATCGCCATGGTGTTCGCCAGAAGCAGTCCAGCCTGCATCCCCGGCAGGGTACTGCAGTTGATGTCTGGCCTGCAACACCGCCCACACGCCCTCCAATCGCCATGGTGATAGAGGGACGCAGGCCATCCCACAATTCCATTGCCATGGTGGGGGTCCGCAGTTGCTGCCTGGCCTGCGCCCCAGCCTTCCAACCCTTCGATTCCCATGGTGAGGGTCTGGGCTTGATGCATGGCATGCGCCCCGGCCCTCCGCCCTTCAATTGCCATGGGAGGGTTCCGCGGTTGTGGCCTGGGTTGCTCTCTGGCCCTCCCGCCCTTGTTACCCATCCTGGGGGTCCGTGGTTGATGCCTGGGCCTCGCCCCAGCCCTCCAGGTCTCTGATCACCATGGCGATCCCCAGAAGCACACCAGCGAGCATCCCCGGCACCCAGGGTACTGCGGTTGATGCCTGGCCTGCAACACCGCCCACCCGCCCTCCGATCAACATGGCGATGGAGGGACGCAGGTCATCCCCCCCAACTGTTGCTATGGTAGGTGTCCGCGGATGCTGCCTGTCCTGTGCCCCGGCCCTCCAGCCCTTTGATTGCCATGGTGGAAGTCGGGAGCTGATGCATGGCCTGCGCCCCGGCCCGCCCTCCGCCCTTCAATTGCCATGGGAGGGTTCCGCGGTTGTGGCCTGGGTTGCTCTCTGGCCCTCCCGCCCTTGTTACCCATCCTGGGGGTCCGTGGTTGATGCCTGGGCCTCGCCCCAGCCCTCCAGATCTCTGATCACCATGGCGATCCCCAGAAGCACACCAGCGAGCATCCCCGGCACCCAGGGTACTGCGGTTGATGCCTGGCCTGCAACACCGCCCACCCGCCCTCCGATCAACATGGCGATGGAGGGACGCAGGTCATCCCCCCCAACTGTTGCTATGGTAGGTGTCCGCGGATGCTGCCTGTCCTGTGCCCCGGCCCTCCAGCCCTTTGATTGCCATGGTGGAAGTCGGGAGCTGATGCATGGCCTGCGCCCCGGCCCTCCTGCAGTCTGATCGACATTGTGATCGCTAGAGGCAGGCCACCCAGCAACACCAGCACAAAGGGAGTCCGAAGATTCTGCCTGGCCTGCAAAACCACCTGCCAGCCCTGGGATCACCATGGCGATCTAGGATGCAGGCATTCACGCCCTTCAATTGCCATGTTGGGGGTCCAGGGTTGATGCCTGGCTTGCGCTCTGTCCGCCACCCTCCGATCACCATGGCGATCGCCAGAAGCAGGCCACCCAGCAACACTGTACCTGCGGTTCCGGGGCTGCTGCCTGGCCTGAAACACTGCCCTCCCGCTCTTCAATCGCCATGGCGGGCATCCGGGGTTGCTGCCTGGCCTGGGCTCTTGCCCTCCAGAACTCTGATCGCCATGGCAATTGTCGGAAGCAATCCAGACAGCATCCCAGGCACCCAGGGTTCTGCGGTTGATGCCTGGCCTGCAACACCGCTCACCTGACCCCAAAGGCCATGGCGATCAAGGGACGCAGGCCAACACACTTTCTTTGCCATGGTGGGTGTCCGGGGTTGCTGCATGGCTTGCGCTCTGGATCCCCCTCGTTCTGATTACCATGGCGATCACCAGAAGCAGGTCGCCCAGCAACCCCATACCTGGGGTTCCGCGGTTGCTGCCCAGCCTGAAACACTGCCCTCCTGCCCTCCGATCACCATGGTGGTGTCCAGGGTTGATGCAACATCTGTGCTCTGGCCCTACTGCCCTCCGATTGCCCTGGTGGGGGTCCGGGGTTGCCGCCTGGCCTGGGCTCCGGCCCTCCTGCCCTTGAACACAATGGTGGGGGTTCTGGGTTCCTCCCTGCCCTGCGCCCTGCCCCTCATGCCCTTTGATTGCCATGGTGGGGTTTTAGGGGTTGATGCATGGTCTTCGCTCTTATCCTCTTGCCTTCCCATGGCCATGGTGGAGGTCCACAGTTGCTGGCTGGCTTTGCCCCTGCCCTCCCACTCTTCAATTGCCATGGTAGGGCTCTGGGTTTAATGCAAGGCCTGCGCTATTGCCCTCCCCGCTCCGATTGACATGGCTATCGCCGGATTAATGCCTGCCAGCAACCCCTGCAACTCCACCCACCCGCCCTCTAATTGCCATGTCGATCAAGGGACGCAGGCCAACACACACTTTCATTGCCATGTTGAGTGGCCCGGGGTTGCTGCCTGGCTTGCGCTCTGGATCCCCCTCCCTCCAATCATCATGGCGATCCCCAGAAGCAGGCCACCTAGCAACCTCATACCCAGGGTACCACGGTTGTTGCCTGGCCTGAAACACTGCCCTGCCACCCTCTGATCGCCATGGCGATCAAGGGACGCAGGGCATCCCACCCTTTGATTGCCATGGTCCGGCTCCGCAGTTGATGCCTGTCCTGCGCCCCAGTCCTCCCGCCCTCCGATTGCCATGTTAGGGTCCGGGGTTGATGCATGGCCTGCGCTGTGGCCCTCCCGCCCTCCGATCGAAATGGTGATCACCTGAAGCATACCCGCCAGCAACCCCAGCATCCTGGGGTCCGCGGTTGCTGACTGGCTTGCAAAACCGCCCTCCCGCCTTCCTATATCAATGGCGATCCTGGGATATAGGCAATCCCACCCTAAGATTGCCATGGTGGAAGTCCACGGGTGCCTGGCCCACGCCCCGGCCCTCCAGCCCTTCGATTGCCATGGTGCGGGTCCGGGGTTGATGCATGGCATGCACTGTGGCACTATCAACCTCTGATCGCCATGGCAGGGTTCCGGGGTTGCTTCGTGGCCTGATTCAGGTGATTTTCTATGTTGAACGGAGTTTGAGAGGGCCAGATCGCAGGCCATGACCCAACCCTGGACCCCCACCATGGCAATCGATGGGCGGGAGGGGTGGGGTGCAGTCCAGGCAGCAACCCCAGACCCCCACCATGGATAGAGGGCAGGAGGGCAAGAACTCAGGCCAGGCCACAACCCCGGACCCCCAACATGGGGATGTGAGGGCGGGCTGCCCGAATCACAGCCCAGGCATCAACCCTGACCCCCACATGGCAATCGAAGGGTGGGAGGGCCTGCCTCCCTTGATTGCTATGGCGATCAGAGGGCGGTGTGCAGGACAGGCAGCAACCACGAACCCCCGGGGACCGGGGTTGCTGTCTGGCCTGCGTCTGGTGATCTCCATGGCAATTGGAGGCTTGGATGGCCAGAGCGTAGGCCAAGCAGCAACCCCGGACCCCCACCATGGCAACAGAAGGGCAGGAGGGCCTGCGTCCCTTGAATGCAATGGGGGTCGGAGGTTGGCGTTGCAGGACAGGTACAACTGCGGACCTCCACCATGGCGACGGGATGGCGGGCTGACCGGAGCACAGCCCAGGCATCAATCCTGGACCATCAACATGGCAATCGTAGGACGGGAAGGCCTGCGGCCCTCAATTGCCATGGCGATCGAAGTGCCGGAGGGTGGTGTTTCAAGCCAGGAAGCAACCGAGGACCCATGGGTGCCGTGGTTCCTGGATGGCCTGCTTGAGGCGATCGCCAGGGTTATCAGAGGATGGGAGGGCCAGAGCACAGGCCAGGCTACAACCGCGGACCCCCACCATGGCGTTCGAAGGCAGGAGGGCCAGGGAGCAGGCCATGCATCAACCCCGGGCCCCGACCATGGCAATCGAAGGGTGGGAGGACCGGGACACAGGTCAGGTAGATTTCTGCAGACCCCCACCATGGCAATCAAAGGGCGGGATGGCCTGCGTTCCTTGATCGCCATGGCAATTGGAGGGCGGGAGGGTGTTGTTGCAGGCCAGGCAGCATCTCAGAACCCCAGGTGCCAGGGTTGCTGGCTGGCTTGCTTCTGGCAATTGCCATGGTGATCTGAGTGCGGGAGGGCCAGCGAGCAGGCTAGGCAGCAACCCTGGCACCTGGGGAGGGATGGAGCGCAAGCAAGGCAGCAACCCCGGACCACTGCCATGGACATTGGAGGTTGTGAGGGCCAGAGCGCTGGCCATGGATCAACCCCCGCCCCCTGCCATGGCAATCGAAAGGTGAGATGACCTGTGTCCTACAATAGCCATTGTGATCAGAGGGAGGGCGGGTCAGAGCACAGGCCATGCATCAATCCTGAACCCCCACCATGGCAATCGCAGGGCAGTATGACCTGCGTCCCACGATCACTATGACGATCGGAGGGCGGGAGGGTGGTGATGCAGGCCAGGCAGCAACGCAGAAACCCAGGTGCTTGGGTTTTTGGCTGGCCTGTAACTGGTGATCTCCATGGCGATCAGAGGGCAGGAGGGCCAGAGCGCAGGCTAGGCAGCAATTCCGGACCACCCGCCTCCATGGCAATGGGAGGGCGGGAAGGATGGAGCGCTAGCAAGGCAGCAACTCAGGACACTCAGCATGGCGATCAGAGAGTGGAAATGCCGTGGCTCAGGCCAGGCAGCAACTCAGGACCACCACCATGGCGATCGTAGGTGGGAGGGCTGGATTGCAAGCCAGGAAGCAACCCCGGAACTCTGCCATGTCCATCGGAGGGTGGGAGGGCCGGGGCGGAGTCTAGGCAGCCACCCCGGATCCCCACCATGGCGATGGAGGGCAGGAGAGCCAGAGCACAGGAAAGGCATCAACCCCGGACCCCCACCATGGCAATTGAAGGGCGGGAGGGCCGGGGTGCAGGCTAGGCAGCGACCACGGACCCCGACAATGGCAAATAAGGGAAGGAGGGCCTGGGCGCAGGGACAGGGTGTTGTGTTGGTTCTGGCGGAATATAATAATGAATTTGATTTTCTTTTTACATGGTAGACTATTGAATATTGTTAAACTATTGAAAGGATGGTCAGCTCAAGATGTGAAGTTTTATGCCACAACTGGTACAGCTTTTCCTTTAACACCTAGGTCTAGAACAGCCTTGTTGGATATTGGAGATATTAGAGAAGTGAGGTTTCACTCTGTTTCACTGATGAGTCACTTCATGTTACATTTGCCCCATACCAAAGTGAAATATTAGTAATAAGGGAAATTGGTTATGGTGTACATGGGTATTATCTTCACAATTTGTCTATAAATCTGGAACTATTCTAAAATAAAACATCCATTAAAACAACACTCAAAATACTAGGAAATGGTAATATCTGAACATAGTGGAATGGACCACTGAAATGACGGAGGAGTTTGAGAAGTGGCGGAGAGGAAACACCACCTCCCTGCCATATGCTGGACTATAATGGAACTAGAGGAAATGAGAGAGAGAGAGGTTAGTGTGGAACAATTTTAGGAGTGAAGAGGAAGGTCTCTTTTATATAACCAGAGCATCTGAGACTTCTGCATCTTCTCCCACCCCCGCCCCTCCTGGATGGTCAAGCTGAGGCTTTGTGATGTCAAGCCTCACCATTGCAACCACGGATTTTGGGAAACCAGAGCTGAAGTGAGCGGCCTCTCATTGACCTAGAGATTATATATAGAGGCCAGGAAACTTTGAGTAGTGTCTGTTGCCTCAAAATAGTCAAACTTACTAAGATGATATTATAGACAAGTGAAGAAAAGGAAAAAGACTCCAAACACAAGGATGGATGAAGAAACTGTAAGTCCTAAAGGGAATTAGATGTCAGTTTCTCAACTGGATGATGAAGTGGATAAGGTCAGAATACTTTATTCAAATGCTGCCCTTTCCCCTGTCATGGTGATTGTAGGGCAGGAGGGCCTGAGCGCAGGCCATTCATCAACCCCGAACACCCACCATGGCAATCGAAATGAGGGAGGGACGGAGCACAGGCCATGAATCAACCGCGGACCCCCACCATGGCAATCGAAGGCCAGGAGTGCCGGAGTGCATGACAGGCAGTAACCGCGGACCCCCACCATGGTGATCAGGGCGGGAGGGCCAGAGCGCAGGCCATGCCTCATCCCCAGACCCACGCCATACCAATCGAAGGGCGGGATGGCAGGGGCGCAGGCCAGGCAGCAATTGCAGACCCCCCCCGAGGCGATGGGAGGGCGAGCTAGCCATAGCGCAGCCCAGGCTAAAACCCTGGACTCCCAATATGGCAATGGAAGGGCGGGAAGGCCTGAGATCCTTGATCGTCATGGCGATCGGAGGGCGGGTGGGCGGTGTGGCAGGCCAGTCAGCAACTGCGGACCCCTGGAGGCCGGGGTTGCTGGCAGGCCTGCTTCCGGAGATCACCATGTCGATTGGAGGGCGGGAGGGCCAGAACACAGGCCAGGCCCCAACCCCAGACCCCCACCAATGCCATCAGAGAGCGGACCATCACCATGGCGATCGCAGAGCAGGTGGGCGGTGTTGCAGGCCAGGCCATGGGAGTTTGGGATTGCGAGCCCAAGCCAGGCAGCATCCAGGATATCTGACCTTGGTGATCGAGGGCACGAGGGTTGGAGCACAACACAGGCCGCAACCCCATGGCAATCGAAGGGTGGAAGGCAGTGGTGCAGGCCAGGCAGCAACTGCAGACACACACCATGGCAATCGAAGTGCGGGATGGCCAGCGTGCCTTGATCGCCATGGCAATTGTCAGGCGGGATTGCCTGTGTCTCTCATCGCCATGGCGATTGTCGGGCGGGAGGGCGGGGTTCCAGTTCAGGCAGCAACCCGGGAATCCCGGGTGCCAGGGTTGCTGGCTGGCCTGCTTCCAGCGATCTCTATGGTTATCAGAGGGCCGGATTGCAAGGGCGCAGGCTGGGCAGCAACCCCGGTCCCCCACCATGGCGATCGAGGACAGGATGGCCGGAGCGCAAGCCAGGCAGCAACCCCAGACTCCGATCAGGCATTTGAAGGCGGGAAGCCAGGAGAACAAGCCTGGCCCTAACCCCGGGATCCCGCCATCGCTATGGGAAGGGGGGCTGTCCGGAGCACAGGCCATGCATCAACCCTGGACCCCCAACATGGCAATTGAAGGGCGGAAGGGCCGGGGCACAGGCCAGGCATAAACTGCGGACCCCCACCATGGCAATCAATGAGCATGATGCCCTGCGTACCTTGATTGCCATTGCATCGGAATGTGGGAGGGCAGTGTTGCAAGCCAAGCAGCAACCGCAGACACCTACCATGGCGATCAAGGGCGGGAAGGGAGGAGCACAGGCCATGCATCAAACCCGGATCCCCACCATGGCAATCAAAGGGCTGTAGGGCTGGGGAGCAGGGCACGAGCAACCCCAGACCCCCACCAGAGTTTTCCAATGTGGGAGGGCCAGAGTGAAAGCCAGGCAACAACTCCCAACCCCCATCAGGGCCATCGGAGGGTGGTAGGGCCAGAGCGCAGGCCATGTATCAAGCCCGGACCCGCACCATGGAAATCGAAGGGCGGAAAGGCGGTGGCACAGGCCTGGAAGCAACCCCGGACCTCCACCATGGCAATTGAGGGCGGGATTGCCTGTGTCCTTCGATCATTATGGCGATCGCAAGGCGGAAGTGCGGGTTTGCAGGCCAGGCAGAAACCCAGGACCCCTGGGTGCCAGAGTTGCTGGCTGGCCTGGGTCTAGCAATCACAATGTGTATCAGAGTGCAGGAGGGCCAGGACGCAGGAGAGGCAGCAACCACTGACCCCCACCATGGCGGTCGAGGTCTGGAGGGCCAGGGCACCAGCCATGCATCAACCCCGGACCTTCACCATGTCAATCAAATGGCGGGATTGCCTGTGTCCCTTGATCGCCATGGCAATCGCAGAACGTGAGGGCTGGGTGGCAGGCTGGCCTGCTTCCAGCGAACGCCATGGTGATCATAGGGAGGGAAGGGTAGAGCGCAACCCAGGCTGCAACCCCGAACCCCTGCCATGGCAATCGAAGGGCAGGAGGGCCAGGGCACAGGCCATGCATCATCCTCAGACCCCCAGCATGGCAATCGAAGGGTGGGAGGGCCAGTGCACAGGCCAGGCAGCAACCCAAACCCACACCATGGACACTGGAGTTCGAGAGGGCCAGAGTGCATGCCATGCATCAACACCGGATCCTCACCATTGCAATCGAAGGGAGGGATGGCCTGCGTCCTTCTATCCACATGGCGATTGGAAAGAGGGAGGGCGGTGTTGTACGCCAGGCAGCAACCCCGGACTCCTGGGTGCCGGGGTTGCTGGCTGGCCTGCTTCCAGCAATCGCCATGTCGATTGGAGTGGGGGAGGGCCAGAGCACAAGCCATGCATCAACTCTGGACACCCACCATGGCAACCGAAGGGTGGGAGGACCGGGCGGCAGGCCAGGTAGCAACCGTGGACACTCACCATGGCCATTGGAGGGCGGGAGGGCCAGAGCACAAGCCAGGCTGAAACCCCGGACCCCGCCATGGCGATGGGAAGGCGGGCTGGTCAGAGCGCAGGACATGCATCAACCCTGGATCCCCAATATGGCAATCAAAGGGCGGGAGGCCTGGGCCACAGGACAGGCATCAATCGCGGATCCCCACCATGGCAATCGAAGAGCGGGATGCTCTGCGTCCTTGATCGCCATGAGGATCGAGGGCGGGAGGGCAGTATTGCAGGCTAGGCAGCAACCTCAGAGCCCCAGGTGCCGGGGTTGCTAGCTGGCCTGCTTCTGGGGATTGCCATGGCTATTGGAGGATGGGGGGGGAAGAGCGAAAGACAGGCAGCAACCCTGGACACCCACCATGGCTATCGAGGGTGGAAGGTCGGACCACAGGCCATGCATCAACCCTGGACACCCAACATTACAATCGAAGGGCGGGATTGCCTGCGTCCCTTCATCGCCATGGCGATCACAAGGTAGGAGAGCTGTGTTGCACGCCAGGCAGCAACCGCGGACACCCGGGTGTAGAGGTTGCAGGCTGGCATGATTCCGGCGATCGCCATGTCATTCGGAAAGGGAAGGGCCATAGCACAGGCCATGCATTAACCTCGGACCCCCACCATGGCAATCTAAGAGCGGGAGGGCCGGGGCGAGGTCAGGCCGCAACTGCAGACCCCTACCATGGCCTTCGGAAGGCAAGAGGGTAAGAGCAAAGGCCATGCATGAACCCCGAACCCCCACCATTGCAATCAAAGGGCAGGAGGTGCGGGGCGCTGGGCAGGGAGAAACCCCAGACCCCTACCATTGTGTTCAAGGGTAGGAGGGCTGGAGCGCAGGCCAGGAAACAACCCTGGACCTCCACCAGGGCCATCGGAGGGCGGTAGAGCCAGAGCACAGACTTTGCATCAACACCGGACAACCACCATGGCGATCACAGGGCAGGAGGGCAGGTTTGCAGGCCAGGCAGCAACCCAGAACCCCTGGGTGCTGGAGTTGCTGGCTGGCCTGTGTCTAGCGATCACAATGTGGATCGGAGTGCGGGAGGGCGGGGGTGCAGGCGAGGCAGCAACCTCGGTCCACCACCATGGCAATCGAGGGCTGGAGGGACGGGGCGCAGGCCATGCATCAACCCCGGACCCTGACCATGTCAATCAAAGGGTGGGATTGCCTATGTCCCTCAATCTCAGAACGTGAGGGCGGGGTTGCTGGCTGGCCTTCCCTCAGCGATCGCCATTACATCAGAGGACAGGAGGGCCAGAGCGCCACTGAGGCCGCAACCCCGAACCCCCAACATGGCAATCAAAGGGCAGGAGGGCTGGTGCACAGGGCAGGCAGCAACCCCGGAACCCCAACATGGACATTGAAGGTGGAGAGGGACAGAGCGCAGGTCATGCATCAACACCGGACCCTCACCATCGCAATCGAAGGGCAGGATGGCCTGCGTCCCTCTATCGCCATGGCGATCAGAAAATGGGAGGGCGTCCCAAGAATCGCCTTGGCAATGGGAACGGGGGCTTGCCAGAACTCAGCCCATGCATCAACCCGGGACAACAACATGGCAATCGAAGAGTGGGATTGCCTGTGTCCCTCGGTTGCCATGGCGATCGCAGAACTTGAGGCGGGGTTGCAGGCCAGGCAGCACCCCAGGACCCCCGGGTGCTGGAGTTGCTGGCTGGCCTGCTTCCGGCGATCATCATGGCGATCAGAGGGTGGGAGGGCCAGAGCACAACCCAGGCCGCAACCCCAAACCCCTGCCATGCCAATCGAAGGGCAGGACGGCGGGGGCACAGGCCATGCGTCAACCTCAGAACCCCAGCATGGCAATTGAAGGGTGGGAGGGCCGGAGCACAGGGCATGCAGCAACCCCGGACCCCCAACATGGCAATCGAGGGCTGTAGCGCCGGAGCGCAACCCAGGCTGCAACACCGGACCCCCGCGATGGCAATCGAAGGGCGGGAGGTCCGGGGCGAAGGCCATGCATCAAATCTGGACCCCCAACATGGCAATTGAAGGGCGAGAAGTGCGGGTTTGCAGGCCAGGCAGAAACCCAGGACCCCCGGGTGCCAGAGTTGCTGGCTGGCCTGCGTCTAGAGATCACAATGTGTATCAGAGTGCGTGAGGGCCAGGACGCAGGAGAGGAAGCAACCGCTTACCCCCACCATGGCGGTCGAGGTCTGGAGGGCCAGGGCGCAGGCCATGCATCAACCCCGGACCTTCACCATGTCAATCAAATGGCGGGATTGCCTGTGTCCCTCGATCGCCATGGCGATCGCAGAACGTGAGGGTGGGGTGGCAGGCTGGCCTGCTTCCGGCTAATGCCATGGTGATTATAGGGCAGGAGGGGTAGAGCGCAACCCAGGCTGCAACCCCGAACCCCTACGATGGCAATCGAAGTGCAGGAGGGCAGGGGCACAGACCATGCATCATCCTCAGACACCCAGTATGGCAATTGAAGGGTGGGAGGATCGGGGCACAGGAAAGGCGTCAACCGCGGACCCCCACCATGGCAATCGAAGGACAGGATTCCCTGCATCCCTTTATTTCCATGGTGATTGGAGGTGGGGAGGGCAGTGTTGCAGGCCTGGAGGCAACTGCAGACACCGACCATGGTGATCGAAGGCGGGAAGGGCAGAGCACAGGCCATGCATCAACCATGGACCCCCAACATTGCAATCGAAGGACGGGATTGTCTGTGTCCCCCGATTGTCATGGTGATCGCAGGGCGGGAGGGCGGTTTTTTAGGCCAGGCAGGAACCCTGGACTCCCGGGGCCGGGGTTCCTGGCCTGCCTGCTTCTAGTGATCACAATGTTGATTGGAGTTCGTGAGGGCCGGGGCATAGTGCAGCCAGCAACCTCGGACCCCCACCATGGCAATAAAGGGCGGGAGGGTCGGTGCACTGGCCCGGCAGCAATCCCGGACCCCCACCATGACCATTGAAGGACTGGAGGTACGGAGCGCAACCCAGGCATCAACCCTGGAACTCCAGCATGGAGATCGTAGGGCGGGATCGCCTGTGTCCCTCGATCGCAGAACGTGAGGGCGGGGTTGCAGGCAAGGCAGCAACCAAGGAGCCCCGGGTGCCGGGGTTGCAGGCTGGCCTTCTTCCAGCAAATTTCATGGCAATCAGAGGGCAGGAGGGCCAGAGCACAGGCCTTGCATGGACCCCGGACTCCCACCATGGCGATCGAAGGGTGGGAGGGCCGGGGCGCAGTACAGGCAGCATCCGCGGACCCCCACCATGGCAATAAGTGGGAGGGGTGGCCTGTGTCCCTCCATTGCCATGACGATCGGAGCTCGGGTGGACGGTGTTGCAGGCCAGGCATCAACGGAAGAACCCTCGGTGCCAGTGATGCAGGCTTGACTGCTTCCAGCGATCGCCATGGCGATCATAAGTCTGGAGGTCCAGAGCGCAGGCCAGGCAGAAACTCTGGACCCCCATCATGGTGATGGGAAGGCGGGCTGGCCGAGTGCAGCCCAGGCATCAACCCTGGACACCCAACATGGCAACGAAGAGCGGGAGGGCCTGGCCACAGGCAAGGCATCAACACGAACCCCCACCATGGCAATCAAAATGCGGGAAGGCCGGGATGCAGGTCAGGAAGCAACCGCGGACCCCTACAATGGCAATCGAAGGGCAGGATGGCCTGCATCCCTCAACCGACATGGCGATCAGAGGGCGGGAGTGTGATGTTGCAGGCCAGGAGCAACCGTGGACCACTGGGTGTTGGGGTTACTGGCTGGCATGCATCCAGGGATCACCATGGCGATCAGAGGGCTGGTGGGCCAGAGAGCAAGCCATGCAGCCACCCAGACCTCAGCACGGCAATCGAGGTCTGAATGGTCAGAGCATAGGCCAGGGATCAACCCCGGACCCCCGGCGTGGACATTGGAGGACGGTAGGGCCAGAGTGCATGCCGTGAATCAACCCCGGACCACCATGATGGCAATCGAAGGGCGGGAGGCCCGGGGCGCAAACCAGACAGCCACCACAGACCCCCACCATGGCAATCAAAGGACTGGAGGGCCGAGGCGCAGGACAGACAGCAACACCGGACCCCGCCATGGCAATCGAGGGCGGCAGGGCCAGAACGCAGGCCAGGCATCAACACCCAATTCCCAGCATGGGAACCGAAAGGCAGGAGGGCCTGCCTCCCTTGATCGCCATGGCGATCAGAGCAGGGTGTTGCAGGCTAGGCAGCAACCACGGACCCCCAACATGCCAATGATTGGCGGGATATCCTCCATCCCTTGATCGGCATGGCAACCATAGGCAGGAGAGCCAGTGCGGAGGCCAGATAGCAAACCCAGATCCCCACAATGGCGATCAAGGACGGGAGGACCAGAGCACAGGCCAGGAAGCAACCCTTGACTCTCAACATGACAATCAAAGAGGGGGATGGCCCGCATCCCTCGAGCGTCATGGAGATCGGAGGGCGGGAGTGCTGTGTTGCAGGCCAGGTAGCAACCGCGGACCCCTGGGTGTCGGGGTTGCTGGCTGGGTGCTTCCGGCGATTGCCATGGTTATCAGAGGGCAGGAAGGCAGAGCACAAACCAGGCAGCAACTCTGGACCCCCAGCATGGCAATAGAGGGTGGAATGGCCAGAGCACAGGCCAGGGAGTAACCCCAGACCACTGCCATGGATATTGGACGGCGGGAGGGCCAGAGGGCACACCGTGAATCATCCCCGGATACTCACCTATGCAATCAAAGGGTGGGAGGGCCGGGTCGCAGGCCAGGCAGCAACCAGGGACTCCCCCTATAGCAATTGAATGGCTGGAGAGCCCGGGCGCAAGCCAGTCCACAACCCTGGACCCCCATCATGACAATGTTTGGGCGCGCTGGCCAGAGCGCAGCCCAGGCATAGACCCTGGAACCCCAACATGGCAATCGAAGGAAAGTATGGCCTGCGTCCCTCTATCGCCATGGCTATCAGAAGGCCGGAGGGCAGTATCGCAGGCCCGGCAGCAACCGCGGAACCCAGGGAGCCGGGGTTGCTGGCTGGCTGGCTTCCGGTGACTACCATGTGGATCGGAGGGTGGAAGGGCCAGAGCGGCAGGCCAGGCATCAACACCGGAACCCCACCATGGCGATCAGGGACAGGAGGGAAGGAGCGTAACCCAGCCTGCAACGTCGGACCCCCGCCTTGGCAATCAGAGGGCGGGAGGGCTGGGTCGCAGGCCAGGCTGCAATCCCAGACCCCAACAGTGGCAATCGAGGATGGGAGGGCCAGAGCACAGGCCAGGGAGCAACCCAGGACGCCTACCATTGTGATCGTAGGTGGGAGGTCCGGAGCGCAGACCAGCCAGCAACCCCGGACCCCCACCATGGCGTTTGTAGGTGGGAGGGCTGGAGCCCAAGCCAGGAAGCAACTCCAGAACCCCGCCATGGCCATTGGAGTTTGGGAGGGCCACAGAACATGCCATCCAAAAATCCCGGACCCTCACCATGGCAATCGAAGGGCGGGATTGCCTCTATCCCTGGATCCCCATGGAGATCAGAGGGCAAGAGGGTGGTGTTGCACGCCTGTCAGCAACCGAGGACCCCAGGATGCTATGGTTGCCTGCTGGTCTGCTTCCGGCAATCGCCATTTCGATCAGAGGGCGGGAGGGACAGAACGCAGGAGAGGCAGCCCCCGTGAACGACCACCATATCAATCGAAGGGTGGGAGGGCCTTCCTCCCTTGATAACCATGGCGATCAAAGTGCGGGAGTGGGGTGTTGCAGGCCAGGCAGCAACTGCAGGCCCCAACATGGCAATCGAAGGGCGGGATGGCCTGCAACCTTCAATTGCCATGGCAATTGGAGGGCAGGAGTGCGGTGTTGCAGGCCAGGCAGCAACCACAGACCCCTGGTTGCTGGGGTTGCTGGCAGGACTGTTTCTGGCCATCGCCATGGCTATCAGAGGGGGGGGGGAAGGGCCAGAGTGCAAGCCAGGCAGCAACCCCCGACCCCCACCATGGTGACCATAGGCAGTAGGGCTGGAACACAGGCCAGGGAGCATCCCCGAACCCCTGACATGAACATTGGAGGGTGGGAGGGCCAGAGTGCATGCCATGTATCAACCCCCGAACCCCACCATGGCAACTGAAGGGCACTAGGGCCGGGGCGCAGGCCAGGCAGCAAACCTGGGCCTCCACCATTGCGATCGAGAGTGGGAGGGAAGGAGCGCAAACTAGCCCGCAACCTCGGACCCCCGCCATGGCAATCAATGGGCGGAGTGCCGATACGCAGGCCAGGCAGCAACCCCGGACCCCCACCAAGGCGATCGAGGGCAGGAGGGCTGGAGCGTCGGGCAGGCTGCAACTCTGGACCCCCACCATGGGCGTGAGGGCCGGAACCATGGCCAGGCAGCAACCCTTGACCCCCACCATGGCAAATGAATGCGGGATGGCCTGACAGCTGGGGGTAGCAACTCTGGACCCGCACCATTGCAATCGTAGGCGGAAAAACCAGAGCGCCGGCCAGGCAGCAACCCTGTACCCCCACCATGGAGATGGTAGGTGGGAGGGCTTGGAGTGCAGGCCAGGCAGCCACCTCGGACCCACAACATGGTAATCGTAGTTGTTTGGGCCGGAGCGCAGGCCAGGAAGCAAGCCCGGACACCTGTCATGGCCATTGGAGTGTCTGACGGCCAGAGAGCATGTCATGAATCAACCCCGGACCCCCTCCATGGCACTCAAAAGGCGGGAGGGCTGGGGCGCAGGCCAGGCAGCACCCATGGACATCCACCATGGCAATCTTAGTGCAGGATTGCCTGCATCCCTAGATCGCCATGGCGATCGGAGGGCTGGAGGGGGTTGTTGCAGGCCAGGCAGCAACCGCGGACCCTGATACTGGTGTTGCTGGCTGGTCTGCTTGCAGCGATAACCATGTTGATCGGAGGGTGGGAGGGACAGAGCGCAGGGCAGGCAGCAACCGCGGACCACCACCATGACAATTTAAGGGGGGGGGGGCCTGGGCGCAGGACAAGCAGCACTCCCTGAACCCCCGCCATGGCAATCAAGGGTGGCATGGCCAGAGCTCAGGCCAGACATCGACCCCCGATCCATACCATGGCAACCAGGGGCGGGAGGGCCTGCCTCTCATGATCGCCATGGCGACCAGAGGGGTGTGTTGCAGGCCAGGGAGCAACCGCGGACCCTTGGGTGCAGGGGTTGTTGGCTGGCCGGCTTCCGGCGACCGTCATGTGGATCGGAGGGTGGAAGGGCCAGAGTGCAGGCCAGGCATCAACACCGGAACCCCACCATGGTGATCTTGGACGGTAGGAAAATAGCGCGACCCAGCCCGCAACGTCGGACCGCCGCCTTGGCAATCTAAGAGCGGGAGGGCCGGGCCGCAGTCCAGGCTGCAACCCCGGACCACCACCATGGCAATCGAGGGTGGGAGGCCCGGAGCACAGGCCAGGACGCAACCAAGACGCCCACCATGGTGTTCGTAGGCGAGAGGACCAGAGCGCAGGCCAGTAACAACCCTGGAACCCCACCATGGCCATCGGAGGTTTGGAGGGCCACAGAACATGTCATGCATCAACCCCGGACCCTCACCATGGCAATCCAAGGGCTGGAGGGCCAAGGCGTAGGCCAGGCAGCACAAGCGGCTATCCACCATGGCAATCTTAGGGCGGGATTGCCTGCATCCCTGGATCGCCATGGCATATGAAGGACTGGAGAGCCAGGGAAGAGGACAGGCAGCAACCCCGGATCCCCACCATAGCGATCGAGGGCGGGAGGGCCGTGGCACTGGACAGGAAGAAACCCTGGAGCCCTGCCATTGCAATCGAGGGCGGGAGGGCCAGAATGCAGGCCAGGCATGAACACATGACCCCCACCATGGCAACCGAAAGGCGGGAGGCCCTGCCTCCCTTGATCGCCATGGCAATCCGAGAGTTGCAGGCCAGGCAGCAACCGAGGACCCCCAACATAGCAATTGAAGGGCGGGATGGCCTACAACCCTCTATTGCCTTGGCAATCGGAGGGTGGGAGAGCAGTATTGCAGACCAGGCAGCAACCATGGAACCCTAGGTGACAGGGTTGCTGGCTATCCTGTTTCCCACGATTGCCATGGTGATCAGAGGGCAGGAGGGCCAGAGCACAAGCCAGGCAGCAACCCCGGACCCTCACCATGGCGATCGTATATGTTAGGGCCAGAGCATAGGCTAAGGTGATCGGAGGGCGGTGTTGCATACCAGGCAGCAACCGCGGACCCTGAACATGGCGATCGAAGGGCGAGATGGCCTGCAACACTCGATTGCCATGGCAATCGAAGGGTGGAAGAGCCATGGCTGAGGCCAGGCAACAACCCAGGATCCCCACAATGGCGCTTGATGGTGGAAGGGTTGGAGCACAGGGGAGGAAGCAACCCTGGACACCCAACATGGCAACGAAGAGCGGGAAGGCCGGGGCACAGGCAAGGCATCAACCGCGAACCCCCACCATGGCAATCAAAACGCCGGAGGCCTGGGGCACAAGTAAAGAAGCAACCGTGGACCCGTACAATGGCAATCGAAGGGTGGGATGGTCTGCATCCCTCAACCGCCATGGCGATCGGAGGGCAGGAGTGCGGTGTTGCAGGCCAGGAGCAACCGCTGACCCCTGGGTGCCAGGGTTACTGGCTGGCTTGTATCCAGGGATCGCCATGGCGATGGAGGGCTGGAGGGGCAGAGAGCAAGCCATGCAGCCACCCCAGACCCTCAGCACGGTGATGAGGTCTGAATTGTCAGAGCATAGGCCAGAATCAACCCCGACCCCCGACATGGACAT
This sequence comes from Myotis pilosus, assembly GCA_036010255.1. Lineage (NCBI taxonomy): Eukaryota > Metazoa > Chordata > Mammalia > Chiroptera > Vespertilionidae > Myotis > Myotis pilosus. Next base: position 939,712 of record JASKON010000047.1, read on the forward strand.
TGGAGGGCGGGAGGGACAGAGCGCATGCCATGAATCAACCCCGGACCTTAACGATGGCAACCGAAGGGCGGGAGGGTAGGGCGCAGTCCAGGCTACAACCCTGGACCCCCACCATGGCGATCGACGGTGGGAGGCCGGATTACAGGCCAGAAAGCAACCCAGGATGCCCACCATTGCGATTGTAGGCGGGAGGGCCAGAACGCAGACCAGGCAGCAACCCCGGATTCCCACCATGGCATTCGTAGGTGGGAGGCCCAGAGCGCAGGGCAGGAAGCAACCCCGGAACCCCGCCATGGCCATCGGAGGTAGAGAGGGCCACACAACATGCCATGCATCAACCCCAGACCCTCACCATGGCAATTGAAGGGCTGGAGGGCCGGGGCGCAGGCCAGGCAGCACACGCGGATATCCACCATGGCAATCTTAGGGCAGGATTGGCTCCATACCTGGATCGCCATGGTGATCGGAAGGTGGGAGGGCAGTGTTGCACGCCAGTCAGCAACCGTGGACCCCAGGAGCTGTGCTTGCTGGCTGGTCTGCTTCCGGCAATCGCCATTTCGATCAGAGGGCGGGAGGGACAGAGCGCAGGACAGGCAGCCCCCGCGGATGACCTCCATATCAATCGAAGGGCGGGAGGGCATGGGCGTAGGACAGGCAGCAACCCTGGACACCCGCCATGGCAGCCGAAGGGCGGGAGGGCCTTCCTCCCTTGATCGCCATGGTGATAGGAGGGTGGTTTTGCCGGCCAGGCAGCAACCACGGGCCCTAACATGGCAATAGAAGGGTGGGATGGCCTCCATCCCTCGATTGCCATGGCGATCAAAGTGCGGGAATGGGGTGTTTTAGGCAAGGCACCAACTGCGGACCCCCAAAATGGCAATCGAAGGGTGGGATAGCCTGCATTCCTGGATCGCCATGGCTATTGAAGGACTGGAGAGCTGGAGCGGAGGCCAGGCAGCAACCCCGGATTCCCACCATAGCGATCGAGGGCGGGAGGGCCAGAGCGCAGGCCAGGCATGAAACCTGGATGCCCACAAAGGCAATCAGAGGGCGGAAGGGCTGAGGCACAGGACAGGAAGAAACCCTGGAGCCCCGCCATTGCAATCGAGGGCGGGAGGGCCAGAATGCAGGCCAGGCATCAACTTTCGACCCCCACCATGGCAACCGAAAGGCGGGAGGCCCAGCCTCCCTTGATCGCCATGGCGATCCGAGAGGGGTGTTGCGGGCCAAGCAGCAACCGCGGACCCCCAACATGGTAATTGAAGGACGGGATGGCCTGCAACCCTTTATTGCCATGGCTATCGGAGGGCGGGAGTGTGGTGTTGCAGGCCAGGCAGCAACCACGGAACCCTGGGTGACAGGGTTGCTGGCTATCCTGTTTCCCGCAATTGCCATGGCGATCAGAGGGCAGGAGGGCCAGAGCGCAAGCCAGGCAGCAACCCTGGACCCTCACCATGGCGATCGTATGTGGTAGGGCCAGAGCGTAGGCCAGGGATCATCCCCAAACCCCCGTCATGGGCATTGGAGGGTGGGAGAGTCTGCCTTTTTTGATCGCCATGGCAATTGGAGGGTGGTGTTGCATGCCAGGAAGCAACCACGGACCCCCAACATGGCGATCAAAGGGCGGGATGGCCTGCAACACTCGATCGCCATGGCAATCGAAGGGCGGAAGAGCCATGGCTGAGGCAAGGCAACAACCCCGGATCCCCACAATGGCGTACAGCAGCGGAAGGGTCGGATCACAGGGGAGGAAGCAACCCTGGACAACCAATATGGCAACCGAAGGGCAAGGTGGCCTGCATCCCTTGATCGCCATGGTGATCAGAAGGCAGGAGTGCAGTGTTGCAGGCCAGACAGCAACCGCGGACCCCCGTTTCCCGGATGGCTCTCTGGCCTGCTTCCGGCGATCGCCAAAGCGATTAGAGGGTGGGAGGGCCAGAGCGCAAGCCAGGCAGCAACCCTGGACACCCACCATGGCGATAGAGTGCAAAAAAGCTGGAGCACTGGGCAGGGAGCAGCCCCGGACCCCCGCCGTAAACATTAGATGGCGGGAGGGACAGAGGGCACGCCATGAATAAACCCTGGACCCCACCATGGCCATCGAACAGCGGGTGGGCTGGAGCGCAACCCAGGCCGCAACCCCGGACCCACGCTTTGGCGATGGGAGTGCTGGTTCCCCAGATCGCAGCCCAGGCATCAACCCTGGACACCCAACATGGCAATTGAAGGGCAGGATGGCCTGCGGCTCTCGATCGCCATGGTGATCCAAAGGCAGGAGGGCGGTTTTAAAGGCCTGGCAGCAAGAGGGTACCCCCGAGTGCCGGTTTCTGGCTTTCTTGCTTTGGTGATCGCCATTGACATGGGAGCGCGGGAGGGCGAGAACGCAAGACAGGCAGAAACTGCGGACCACCACTATGGCAATTGAATGGTGGGAGGGCCTGGGTGCAGGACAAGCAGCAACCCTGGACCTCCACCATGGCATTCGAGAGCAGTAAGGGCCAGAGCGCAGGCCAGGAATCAACCCATGACCCCTACCATGGCACCGAATATCAGGACAGCCTGCCTCTCTTGATCGCCATGGCGATAGGAGGAAGGTGTTGCAGGCCAGGCAGCAACTGTGGTCCCCCACCATGGCAATCGAATGGCAGGAGGCCCGGGGTGCAGGACAGGCAGCAACCCAGGACCTGCAACATGGCGATTGAGGGAGGGAGGGCAGGAGTGCAGGCCAGACAAAAACCCCGGACCCCCAAAATGGCGATCGTATGCGGGAAGGCCGGAGCGCAGGTCAGGCAGCCACTACGGACCCACATCATGGCAATCAAAAGGTGGGTGGGCCATGGCGCAGGCCAGGCAGCAACCGCAGAACAACCATGGACATTGGAGGTCGAGAGGGCCAGAGCGCAGGCCATGCATCAACCGCGTACCCTCACCATGGCTATCAAAGGGTGGGATGGCCTGCGTCCGTGGATCGCCATGGTGATTGGAGGGCTGGAGGGAGCTTTTGCAGGCCATACATCAACCCTGGACCCCCACCATGGTGATCAAGTACTGAAGGACCAGTGCTCAGGCCAGGCAGAAGCCCCGGGACCCACCGAGGACATTGGAGGTCCAGAGGGCCAGAGCACAAGCCATACATCAACACCGGACCCTCACCATGGTGATCGAGTGCGGGAGAGAAGAAGCACAGCCCAGCCCATAACCTCGGACCCACGCCATGACAATCTAAGGGCGGGAGGGCTGGGGCGCAGGCAAGACAGCAGCCCCGGACACCCACCATTGCGATCAGAGTTGGGAGGGCTGGAGCGCAGGCCAGGCAGACACCATGGACTCACACCATGGCAATTGTAGGTGGTTGGGTCAGAGCACAGGCCAGGAAGCAACCCTGGACACCCGCGATGGCCATCAGAGTGTGGGAAGGCCAGAGAGCAGGTCATGCATCAACACCGGATCCCCACCATGGCAATCAAAGGACAGGCGCCAGGGCATAGGCCAGGCAGCACTCGCGGACATGCACCATGGCAATCTTAGGGCGGATTGCCTGCATCCCTGGATGACCATGGCGATCGGAGAGAAGGAGGGCGGTGTTGCATGCCACTCAGCAACCGCGAACCCCCGGATGCTGGGATTGCTGGCTGGTCTGCTTCCGGTGATAGCCATGTCGATCAGAAGGCGGGAGGGACAGAGCACAGGACAGGCAGCAACCGTGGAACACCACCATGGCAATCGAAGGACTGGAGGGCCTGGGCGCAGGACAGGCAGCAACCTTGGACCCTCACCATGGCAATTGAGGGTTGCAGGGCCAGAACGCAGGCCAGGCATCAACCCCCGACCCCGACCATGGCAACAAAAGGCGGGAGGGCCTTCCTGCCTGGTTCGCCATGGCAATCAGAGGATTGTGTTGCAGGCCATGAAGCAACCGCGGAACCCCAACATGGCAATCAAATGGCGGGATGGCCTGCAACCCTCAATTGCCATGGCAATCAGAGGGCGGGAATGCAGTGTTTCAGGCCAGGCAGCAACCAGGGTCCCCCGGGTACCAGGGTTGCTGGCTGGCCTTTTTCCGGCGATCGCCATGGCGATCAGAGGGCGAGAGGGCAGAGCGCATGCCAGGCAGCAACCGGACCCCACCATGGACATTGGACGGCGGGAGGGCAGAGAGCACACCATGAAACAAACCCGAATCCCCACCATGGGAATTGAAGGCCGGCAGGGCTAGGATGCAGGCCAGGCAGCAGTCCCGGACCCCCACCATGGCGAGGGCAAGAGGGAAGGAGTGCAATGCAGTTTGCAACCTCGGACCCCCGCCAAAAACATTGGAGTGCGGGAGGGCCAGAGCGCAGGCCATGAACCAACAGCGGACACCCACCATGGCAATTGGAGGATGGGAGGGCGGATGTTGCACCACTGTCAGCAACCACAGAATCTGGATACTGGGGTTGGTGGCAGGTCTGCTTCCGGTGTCACCATGTCGATCGAAGGGCGGGATGGCCTGAGCGCGAGCCAGGGTGCAAACCCCAAACCCACCATGTCCATCGAAGGGCAGCAGGGCCTAGGTCCAGGAACAGGATGTTGTGTTAGTTCTGGGGGAATATAATAATGAATTTGATTTCCTTTTAATATGCTAGACTATTGAATATTGTTAAACTATTGAAAGGATGGTCAGTTCTAGATGTGAAGTTTTATGCCACAACTGGTACAGTATTTCCTTTAACACCTTGGTCTAGAACAGCCTTGTTATATATTGGAGATACTAGAGTAGTGAGGTTTCACTCTCACTGTTTCACTGATGATGCACTTCATGTTACATTTGCCCCATACCAAAGTGAAATATTACTAATAAGGGAAATTAGGTATGGTGTACATGGGTATTATCTTCACAATTTTTCTGTAAACCTGGAACTATTCTAAAATAAAACATCCATTAAAACAACACTCAAAATTGTAGGAAATGGTAATATCTGAACATAGTGGAGTGGACCACTGAAAGGACGGGGGAGTTTGAGAAGTGGCTGAGGGGAAACACCACGTCCCTGTCTTATGCTGGACTATAATGGAACTAGAGGAAGTGAGAGAGAGAGAGAGAGAGGTCAGTTTGGGAAAAATTTTAGGAGTTAAGAGGAAGGTCTCTTTTCTAGAACCAGAGCATCTGAGACTTCTGCATCCTCTCCCACCCCTGCCCCTCCTGGATGGTCAAGCTGAGGCTTTGTGATGTCTAGCCACACCATGGCAACCACAGATTTGGGGCAACCAGAGCTGAAGTGAGTGGCTCCTCATTGACCTATGAGTGTATATATAGAGGCCAGGACCCTTTGAGTAGTGTCTGTTGCCTCAAGATAGCCAAATTTACTAAGAAGATATTGTAGACTAGTGAAAATAAGGAATAAGACTCCAAACACAAGGATGGATGAATATTCTGTAAGTCCTAAAGGGAATTAGAAGTCAGTTTCTCAACTGGATGATGAAGAAGTGGGTAACGTCAGAATACCTTATTCAAATGCTGCCCCTTCCCCCGCCATGGTGATGGGAGGACGGGAGGGCCTGAGCGCAAGCCAGTCAGCAACCCAGGATCCCAACCATGGCGATCTAGGGTGGGAGTGCCTGAGAGGAGGCCAGGCAGGAACCCCGGACCTCCACCATGGCTATCTGGAAACCCAACATGGCAATCGAAGGATGGTATGGCCTGCATCCCACGATCGCCATGGCGATTGGATGGCGGAAGGGCTGTATTGCAGTCCAGGAAGAAACCACGGACCGATGGGTGCCTGGGTTGCTTGCTGGCCTTCTTTAGTTGAACGCCATGGTGATCAGAGTGTGGGAGGGCCATAGTGCATGACAGGCATCAACCTGGAACCTCCACCATGGGGATCAGAGGGCAGGAAGGCCGGGACTCAGGCTAGGCAGCAATCTTGGACCCCTACCGTGGCTATCAAAGGGCGTGAGGGCCGGACACAGACCTGGCAGCCTCCCCGGAAACCTGCCATGTCCGTCGGAGGGTGGGAAGGAAAACAGCGCATGCCATGCATCAACCCCAGACCCACACCATGGCAATAGAAGGGCGGCAGGGCCGGGGCACAGGACAGGCAGCACCTGTGGACATCCACCATGGCAATCAAAGGGCAGGATTGCCTGCAACCCTCGAATGCCATGGTGATAGGAGTGCAGGAGTGGGGTGTTAGAAGCCAGTCAGCAAACGAGGACCCCCCCGATGCTGGGGTTGCTGGCTGGTCTGCTTGCAGCGATCGCCATTTCGATCGGAGGTTGGGAGGGACAGAGCGCAGGAAAGGCAGAAACCGCTAAACCCCACCATGGCAATCGAAGGGTGGGAGGGCCAGTGCGCAAGACAGGCATCAAACCCCGACCCCCGCCATGGCAACCGAAGGGCAGGAGGGCCTGCCTCCCTTGATCACCATGGCGATGGGAGGGTGGTGTTGCAGACTAGGCAGCAACCACAGACTACCGCCATGGCCAACAGAGGGTTTGAGGGCCTGAGCGCAGGCCATACATCAACCAGGAACACTCACCATGGCAATAGAAGTGCAGGAGCGCCAGGGCGTAGGCCAGGCAGAAAACCCGGACCCACACCATGCTAATCTAAGGGCGGGAGGTCCGGAGTGCAGGCCAGGAAGCAACCACAGAACCCTGGGTGCCATGGATGCTGGCTGGACTGCTTCCCGCGATCACCATGGGATCAGAGGGTGAGAGGGCCAGAGCGCAGGCCAGACATCAACCCCGGACCTCCACCATGGTGATGGGAGGGCTGGAAGGCCGGTGCATAGGACAGGCAGCAACTCCAGACACCCGCCATGGCAATAGAAGGGCTGGAGGGTCGAAGCGCAGGCCATGCATCAACCCCAGACCCCCACCATGGCAATTGAAGGGCGGTAAGGCATGCCTCCCTTGATCGCCATGGTGATAGGTGGGCGGTGTGGCAGGCCAGGCAGCAACTGCGGGCCCCAATATGGCAATCGAAGCACGGGATGGCCTGCATCCCGCGCTCGCCATGGTGATCGGAGGGCGGGAGTGCTGTGTTACAGACCAGGCAGTAACCCCGGAACCCATTATGGCAATTGAAGGGCGGGAGGGCCAGGGCATAGGCCAGGAAGCAACCGAGGACCCCACCATGGTGACTGGAGGGAGGGAGGGCCGGTGCACAGGCCAAGTGGTAGCCCTGGACACCCAACATGGCATTCTAAGGTTGTAATGGCATGCATCCATCGATTGCCATGGCTATAGGAGGGTGGGAGGGCGATGTTTCAGGCCAGCCTGCGAGCCCGGAGCTGCACCATGGCGATCATAGGCAGTAGGGCCGGAGCGCAGGCCAGGCAGCAACCCGGGACCACCACCATTGCAATCGTAGGCGGGTGGGCCGGAGCGCAGGACAGGCAGCAACCCCGGACCCCCGCCATGGCGACCGTAGGTGGGAAGGGCTGACGCAAGGCAGGAAGAAACCCCGGAACTCCGCCATGGCCATTGGAGTTTGGGAGGGCTGGGGCGGAGTCCAGGCAGCAACGCCGGATCCCCACCATGGCTTTCGAGGGCAAGAGGGCAAGAGCGCAGGCCAGGCAACAACCCTGGACCCCCACTATGGCGATCATAGGGCGCAAGGGCAGTGGCGCAGGACAGGCAGCAACCCCGGACCCTCGCTTTGGCAATCAAGGGTGGGGGGGCAAGAATGCAGGCCAGGCATCAACACCTGACCCCCACAATGGGAACTGAAAGGCAGCAGGGCCTGCATCCCTTGATCGCCATTGCGATCAGAGTGGGGTGTTGCAGGGCAGGCAGCAACGGTGGACCCCCAACATGGCAATCGAAGCTCAAGATGACCGGCATCCCTTTTTGCCACGGTGATCAGAGGGCTGAAGTGCGGTGATGCAGGCCAGGCAGCAACCGCGGACCCCCAACATGGCAATTGATGGGCGAGATGGTCTGCATCCCTCAATCGCCATGGCGATCGGACGGCGGGAGTGGGGTGTTACAGGCCAGGCAGCAGCCGCGCACCCCCAACATGGCAATCGAAGGGCGGGATGACCGGCATCCCTCGATCGTCATGGAAATCGAAGGGCGAGAGAGCCAGGGAGCAACCCTAGACCCCCAACATGGCAATCAAATGGTGGGATGACAGTTTTTCAGGCCAGGTAGCAACCATGGAACCCAGTGTGCCAGGGATGGGCTGGACTGCTTCCAGAGATCGCCATGGCGATCGGAGGGCGGGTTGGGCAGAGCACAGGCCAGACATCAACCCCGTACTCCCACCATGGTGATCAGAGGGCAGAAGGGCCGTGGTGCAGTACAGGCAGCAACCACGGACCCCCACCATGGTTATCAAAGGGCGGGAAGGCCTGGGCACAGAACAGGCAGCAACTCGGACCGCCACCATCGCAATCGAGGGTGGGAAGCTAGAGCACAGGTGAGGCATCAACCCCCGACACCAACCATGGCAACGGAAGGGTGAGAGGACCTGCCCCCCCTCATTGCCATGGCAATCGGAGGGCGGTGTTGCAGGCCAGGCAGCAACCTCGGATCCCCAACATGGCAAAGGAAGGGTGGAATGGCCTGTGTCCCGCTCTCGCCATGGTGATCGGAGGGCGGGAGTGCGGTGTTACATCCAGGCAGTAACCCTGGACCAGCATTATGGCAATTGAAGTGCGGGAGGGCCAGAGCGTAGGCCAGGCAGCAACCGAGGACCCCACCATGGTGATCAGAGGGAGGGAGGGCTGGTGGGCAGGCCAGGCAGCAGCCTTTGTCACACAACATGGCATTCAAAGGTTGGATTGGCCTGCATCCCCCGATCACCATGGCTATAAGAGGGCAGGAGGGCGGTGTTGCAGGCCAGGTGCAACCCCGGACCCGCACCATGGCGATAATAGGTGGGAGGGCCGGAGCCCAGGCCAGGCAGCAACCCCTGACCCACACCATAGTGATCATAGTTGGGAAGGGCTGATGCAAGCCAGGAAGCAATCCCGGAACTCCACCATGGCCAACCGAGTGTGGGAGGGCTGGGGTGGAGTCCAGGCAGCAATGCTGGATCCCCACCATGGCTTTCGAGGGCAAGAGGTCCAGAGCGCAGGCCAGGCATCAACCCCGGACCCCCACTCTGGTGATCATAGGTTGGAAGGGCTGTGGAGCAAGACATTCAGCAACCCGGGATCCTCGCCATTGCAATAGAGGGCATGAGGGCAAGAACACAGGCTAGGCATCAACACCCAACCCCCACCATGAGAACCAAAAGGCAGAAGGGACTGCCTCCCTTGATCGCAATGGCGATTGGAGCAGGGTGTTGCAGGCCAGGCAGCAACCACGGACTCCCAACATGGCAATTGATGGGTGAGATGGTCTGCATCCCTCAATCGCCATGGCGATCGGACGGTGGGAGTGGGGTGTTACAGGCCAGGCAGCAGCCGCGCACCCTCAACATGGCAATCGAAGGGCGGGATGACCAGCATCCCTCGATCGTCATGGAAATCGAAGGGCGAGAGAGCCAGGGAGCAACCCTAAACCCCCAACATGGCAATCGAATGGCGGGATGACAGTTTTTCAGGCCAGGTAGCAACCACGGAACCCAGTGTGCCGGAGTTGCTGGCTGGCTTGCTTCCGGCGATTTCCATGGCGATCAGAGGGTATGAGGGCCAGAGTGCAAGCCAGGCATCAACCTTGAAACTCCACTATGGCGATCAGTGGGCAGGAGGGCCGGGACTCAGTCCAGGCAGCAACCATGGAGCCCCACCATGGCAAACCAGGCAGCAACCCCGGACCCCCAGCATGGCGATCAAGGGCAGAATGGCCAGAGCACAGGCCAGGTGGCAACACCGGTCTTCCGCCATGGACTTTGGAGGGTGGGAGGGCAGGAGCGCATGCCATGAATCAACCCTGGCCCCCAACCATGGGGGAAATTAGAAGTCAGTTTCTCAACTGGATGATGAACAATAGGATAAGGTCAGAATACCTTATTCAAATGCTGCCCATTCCCCCGCCATGGCAATCGAAGGGCAGGATGGCCAGCATCCCTCAATGCCCATGGAGATCGGAGGACGGGAGTGCGGTGGTGGAGGCCAGGCAGGAACCGTGGACCCCCGGGTGCCGGGGTTGCTGGCTGTCCTGCTTCCAGGGATCACCACGGCGATCACAGGGCGGGTTGGTGAGAGCGCAAACCAGGCAGCCATCCCGGACCCCCAAGACCGGGATCGAGGGCGGATGGCCAGAGCATAGGTCAGGGAGCAACCCCGGACACCCGCCAAGGACATTGGAGGGCAGGAGGGCCAGAGCGCATGCCATGAATAAACCCTGGACCCCCACCATGGCAATCGAAGGGCGGGAGGGCCAGGGCACAGGCCTGGCATGAACCCCGGACACCAACAATAGCGATAAGGGCGCAAGGGACAGGACACAGGCCAGTCAGCCACCACAGACTCCCCCCATGGCAATCATAGGGTGGAAGGGCTGTGGCGCAGGCTGGGCAGCAACCGTGGACTCCCACCATGGCGATCGAATGGTGGGAGTGTCGGAGCGCAGGCCAAGCAGCAACCCCGGACCCCCGCCATGGCAATGGGAGGGCGGGATAGCCGGATTGCAGCCCAGGCAACAACCCTCGACCCCCGACATGGCATTCGAAGGGAGGGATGGCTTGCGTCCCTCGATTGCCATTGTGATCAGAGGGCGGGAGGGCAGTGTTGCAGGCCAGGCAGCAACCACAGACCCACGCCATGGCCATCGGAGGGTGTGAGGGCCGGAGTATAGGCCATGCATCAACAACGGACCCCTGCCATGGCAAATGAAGGGTGGGAGTGCTGGGACACAGACCAGGTGGCAACCCGGGACCCCCAACATAGCGATCTTAGGCTGGAGGGACAGAGCGCGGGCCAGAGTGCAACCCCCAAACCGCACCATGTCAATAGAAGGGCAGGAGGGCCTAGGTCCAGGAACAGGATGTTGTGTTAGTTCTGGTGGAGTAAAATAATGAATTTGACTTCCTTTTACATGGTAGACTATTGAACATTGTTAAACTATTGAAAGGATGGCCAGCTTTAATTGTGAAGTTTTATGCCACAACTGGTACAGTATTTCCTTTAACACCTTGTCTAGAACAGCCTTATTATACATTGGAGATACTAGAGAAGTGAGGTTTCACTCTGTTTCACTGATGATTCACTTCATGTTACATTTGCCCCATACCAAACTGAAATATTAGTAATAACGGAAATTATGTATGGTGTACATGGGTATTATCTTCACAATTTTTCTGTAAATCTGGAACTATTCTAAAATAAAACATCCATTAAAACAACACTCAAAATACTAGGAAATGGTAATATCTGAACATAGTGGAATGGACCACTGAAATGACGGGGGAGTTAGGGAAGTGGCTGAGAGGAAACACCACCTCCCTGCCTTATGCTTGACTATAATAAAACTAGAGGAAATGAGAGAGAGAGGTCAGTTTGGGAAAAATATTAGGAGGTAAGAGGAAGGTCTCTTTCTATAACCAGAGCATGTGACTTCTGCATCCTCTCCCACCCCCACCCCTCCTGGATGGTCAAGCTGAAGCTTTATGATGTCAAGCCACACCATGGCAACAACGGATTTTGGGCAACCAGAGCTGAAGTGAGTGGCTTCTCATTGACCTAGGGAGTATATATAGAGGCCAGGACCCTTTGAGTAGTGTCTGTTGCCTCAACATAGCCAAACTTACTAAGAAGATATTGTAGACTAGTGAAGATAAGGAATAAGACTCCAAACACAAGGATGGATAAGAAACTGTAATTCCTAAAGGGAATTAGAAATCAGTTTCTCAACTGGATGATGAAGGAGTGGATAAGGTCAGAATACCTTATTCAAATGCTGCCCCTTCCCCAGCCATGGTGATCGGAGGGTGCAATGGCTGGAGCGCACCCAGGCATCAACCCTGGAACCCCAACCTGGCAATCCAAGTGTGAGATGGCCTGCGTCCCTCGATCGCCATGGCCATTGGAAGCAGGAGGACTGTGTTGCAGGCCAGGAAGTAACCACAGACCCCTGGGTGCCTGGGTTTCTGCCTAGCCTGCTTTTGGCGATCGCCATGGGGATCAGAGTCCAGGAGGGCCAGAGCGCAGGCCAGGCATCAACCCCGGACCCCCACCATGGGAATCGTAGGTGCGAGGGCTCTAGTGCAGGCCAGGCAGCCACTACGGACCCCCACCATGGCCATCAAAGGGCGTGAGGGCCAGACACAGGCCAGGCAGCATCCCTGGACCCCCACCATGGCGATCGAGGGCGGTAGGCTGGAGCGCAGGCCAGGTAGCAACCACGGACCCCCACCTAGGCGATCCTAGCCGGGAGGGCCTGAGAGCAGGCCAGGCAGCAACCCCGGTCCCCCACCTTTAGAATTGTAGGCGCGAGGCCTCTAGCGCAGGCCAGGCAGCCACAACGGACCCAGAGCATGGCGATTGTAGGCGGGAAGTGCATGAGCACAGGCCAAAAATCAACCCTGGACCCCTGTCAAGGCCATCAGAGTGTGGCAGAGACAGAGAGCAGGCCAGGCATCCACCCCAGACCCCCACCATGGGATCGTAGGCCAGAGGGCACGAGCACGGGCCAGGGTACAACCCCCAAAACCCATCATGTCCATCGAAGAGCAGGAGCGCCTAGGTCCAGGAACAAGATGTTGTGTCAGTTCTGGCGGAGTATAATGAATTTGATTTCTCTTTTACATGGTAGACTATTGAATATTGTTAAACTATTGAAAGGATGGTCAGCTCTAGATGTGAAGTTTTATGCCACAACTGGTACAGTATTTCCTTTAACACCTTGGTCTAGAACAGCCTTGTTATATATTGGAGTATATTGGAGACACTAGAGAAGTGAGGTTTCACTCTCACTGTTTCACTGATGATTCACTTCATGTTACATTTGCCCCATACCAAACTGAAATAGTAGTAATAAGGGAAATTAGGTATGGTGTACATGGGTATTAACTTCAAAATTTTTCTGTAAATCTGGAACTATTCTAAAATAAAACATCCATGAAAACAACACTCAAAATACTACGAAATGGTAATATCTGAACATAGTGGAATGGACCACTGAAATGACGGGGGAGTTTCAGAAGTGGCTGAGAGGAAAAACCACCTCCCTGCCTTATGCAGCACTATAATGGAACTAGAGGAAGAGAGGAGAGAGAGAGAGAGAGAGAGAGAGAGAGAGAGAGAGAGAGAGAGAGAGAGAGAGAGATCAGTTTGGGAAAAATATTAGGAGGTAAGAGGAAGGTCTCTTTTCTATAACCAGAACATCTGAGACTTCTGCATCCTCTCCCACCCCCTCCCCCACCCCTGCTCCTGGATGGTCAAGTTGAGGCTTTGTGATGTCAAGCCACACCATGGCAACCACTGATTTTGGGCAACCAGAGCTGAAGTGAGTGGCTCCTCATTGACCTAGAGAGTGTATATAGAGGCCAGGATGCTTTGAGTAGTGTCTCTTTCCTTAAGATAGTCAAACTTACTAAGAAGATATTTTAGACTAGTGAAGATAAGGAATAAGGATGGATGAAGAAACTGTAAGTCCTAAAGGGAATTAGAAGTCAGTTTCTCAACTGGATGATGAAGAAGTGGATAAGGTCAGAATACCTTTTTCAAATGCTGCCCCTTCCCCCGCCATGGTGATGGGAGGGCGGGAGGGCCAGATTGCAGGCCATGCATCAATCCTGGACCCCCAACATGGCAATCGAAATGATGGAGGGGCGGAGCATAGGCCAGACAGCAATCCCGGACCCCCACCATGGCGATGGGAGGGCTGGAGGGAGGGAACGCAGTCCAGGAAGCTACCCAGCACACTGCCATGGCCATCGGAGGGCGGTAGGGCCAGAGCACAGGCAATTCATCAACCCCCGAACCCCACCATGGCAACTGAAGGGCGGGAGTGCCTGTGTCCCTGATCACCATGGCGATCAGAGGGCGGTGTTGCAAGCCAGGTAGCAACTGCAGACCCCTGGGTGCCAGGGTTGCTGGCTGGCCTGCATCTGCTGATCCTCATGGCAATAGGTGGGCTGGAGGGCCTCAGCTCAAGCCAGGCAGCATCCGCGGACCCCGACCATGGCAATCGAGAGCTGTTGGGCTGGAGCGCAGGCCATGTTACATCCCCGGACACACGCCATGGCAATCGAAGAGGGGGAGGGCTGGGGCTCAGGCCAGTCAGCAACCCCGGACTCACAACATGGCAAACCAAGGGAATGATGGCCTGCGTCCCTCTATCGCCATGGCGATCGGAGGGGGAGAGGGCAGTGCCTCAGGTCAGGCAGCAATCGCAGACCCCCAGGTGCTGGGGTTGCTTACTGGCCTGCTTCTGGCGATCACCATGGCAATTGGAGGGCAGTGTTGCAGGCCAGACAACAACACCTCCCTCCATGGCCATCGGATTGCGGGAAGGCCAGAGGGCTGGCCATGCATCAACACCGGACCCCTGCCATGGCCATCAGAGGGTGCGAGTGCCTGGGTCCCTTGATTGCCATGTCGATTGAGGGCGGGAGGGCAGTGTTGCAGGCCAGGCAGCCATCACAGAACCACGGATGCCGGGGTTTCTGGCTGGCCTGCTTCCGGCGATCGCCATGATGAAAGGAGGTGGGGAGGGCCAGAGCGCAGGTCAGGCAGCAACCACGGACCCCTGCCATGGTGATGAGAGGGCGGTGGGCTGAAGCACAAGACAGGAAGCAACTCTGGACCTCCAATATGGCGATCGAGGGCAGGAGGGCTGGCGTGAAGGTCAGGCTGCAACCCCGGACCCTTGCCATGGCGATGGGAATGTGGGTTGGCCAGAGCGCAGCCCAGGCATAAACCCTGGACCCCCAAAATGGCAATCAAAGGGCGGGATGGCCTCCGTCCCTCGACACAATGGTGATTGCATTGTGGAAGGGCCGTGTTGCAGGTCAGGCAGGAACTGGGACCCCCGTTTGCCGGGGTTGCCTGCTGGCCTGCTTCCGGTGATTGCCATGTCATTTGGAGAGGGGAGGGCCAGCAAGCAGGCCATGCATCAACTTGGGACCCCCACCATGGCAATCGAAGTGTTGGAGGGCCTGGGTGAAACCAGGTAGCAACTGTGGACCCACACAATGGCCATTAGAAGGCGGGTGGGCCCGAGCGCAGGCCAGGAATCAACACCGGACCCCCACCATGGTGATCGAAGGCGGGAGTGCGGGAGAGCAGGCCAGGCAGCAACACCAGACGCCCACCAGTTCCATCTGAGGGCGGGGGTGGGGGGCAGAGCGCAGGTCATGCATCAACCCCGGAACCCCACCATGGTGATCGCAGGGCGGAGGTTGGGTGTTGCAGGCCAGGCAGGAACCCCGAACCCCCGCCATGGCAATGGAGGTTGGTAGTGCCAGAGCACAAGCCAGGCAGCAACCCCGGTCCCCACCATGGCGATTGAGGGTGGGAGGGTCGGAGCACAACACAGGCCACAACCCTGGACCCCCGTCATGGAAATCAAAGGCCGGTAGTGCCGGGGCGCAGGCCATGCATCAACCCGGGACACCCACCATGTCAATCGAAGGGTGGGAGGGCCTGGGTACAGGCCAGGCAGCAGCCGTGGACATCCACCATGGCAATCAAAGGGCGGGATGGCCTGTGTCCCTTAATTGCCAAGGCGATTGGAGGGAGGGAGGGCAGTGTTGCAGGCCAGGCAGCAACCGCGGAAACCTGGGTGCCGTGGTTGCTGGCTGGCCTTCTTCCGGTGATCGCCATGTCGATTGAAGTCAGGGAGGGCCAGAGCGCAGGCCAGGCAGCAACCCCTGATGCCCGCCATGGCGATAGAAGGGCGGGAGGGCCGGAGCGCAAGCCAGGCACCAAACCCGGACACCCATAATGGCGATCGAGGGCGGGAAGGCCGGAGCACAAGCCAGTACGCAACCCCAGACATCCACCATGTCGATGGGAAGGTGGGCTGGCCAGAACACCACCCAGGAATCAACCCTGGACCGCCAACATGGCAATCTAAGGGTGGGAGGATGGGGTTGCAAGCCAGGCAGCAACCCAGGAACCCCGGGTGTCAGGATGGCTGGCTGGCCTGCTTCCGGCGATTGCCATGTAGATCAGAGGTGGGAGGGACAGAGCGCAGGCCATGCATCTAGCCTGGAACCCCTCCATGGCAATCGAAGGGCGGAGGGCCGGAACTCAGGCCAGGCAGCAATCCCAGGCCCCCAACATGGCATTCGAAGAATGGGATGGCTTGAATCCCTCGATGCCATGGTAATCAGAGTGCGGGAGGGTGGTGTTGCAGGCCAGGAAGCAACCGCGGACCCCACGATGGCCATCAGAAGGTGTGAGGGCCTGAGCGCAGGCCAAGCATCAACCACGGAACTTCACCATGGCAATCGAAGGGCGGGAGCGCCGTGGCCCAGGCCAGGCAGCAACCCTGGATCCCCACCATGGCGATTGTAGGCCAGAGGGCCCGAGCGCAGGCCAGGGTGCAACCCCTAAACCCCACCATGTCCATCGAAGAGCAGGAGGGCCTAGGTCTAGGAACAGGATGTTTTGTTAGTTCTGATGGAGTATAATAATGAATTTGATTTCCGTTTTACATGGTAGACTATTGAATATTGTTAAACTATTGAAAGGATGGTCAGTTCTATATGTGGAGTTTTATGCCAAAACTGGTATAGTATTTCCTTTAAAACATTGGTCTAGAACAGCCTTGTTATATATTGGAGATACTAGAGTAGTGAGGTTTCACTCTGTTTCACTGATGATTCACTTCATGTTACATTTGCCCCATACCAAACTGAAATATTAGTAATAACGGAAATTATGTATGGTGTACATGGGTATTATCTTCACAATTTTTCTGTAAATCTGGAACTATTCTAAAATAAAACATCCATTAAAACAACACTCAAAATACTAGGAAATGGTAATATCTGAACATAGTGGAAAGGACCACTGAAATGACGGGCAGTTTGAGAAGTGGCTGAGAGGAAACACCACCTCCCTGTCTTATGCTGGACTATAATGTAACTAGAGGAAATGAGAGAGAGAGGTCAGTTTGGGAAAAATTTTAGGAGGTAAGAGGAAGGTCTATTTTCTATAACCAGAGCATCTGAGACTTCTGCATCCTCTCCACCCCCACCCCTCCTGGATGGTCAAGCTGAGGCTTTGTGATGTCAAGCCACACCATGGCAACAACAGATTTTGGGCAACCAGAGCTGGAGTGAGCGGCTCCTCATTGACTTAGAGAGTATATATTGAGGCCAGGACCCTTTGAGTAGTGTCTGTTGCCTCAAGATAGTGAAAGAATAGAAAATGCTACAAGCTGCACAAACCCAGCTATGCAGCTGCCTGTTTTATCTCAACTCCCCAGGCTTCCCCCTCCCCTGGCTTCCCAGGCTTTTCCCGCCCAGACAGGAACAAAGGAGTGCAGGTCTTGAGGCTGTCCCCGGAGATAGCCCCGGACACAGAGAGCAGGCTGAGTAAACCGGGCGCCAATCAACCGTTGAGATAAGCAGGTTGTAAAAACACCAGGCAGGAATAAGGAGTGAATTTCACACCCTATCAAGACACAGCCCAGACCCCTCTGGAATTTCTTTTTTCTCCTTACTCCCTCCTGCATGCAAACCCTCCCCAACGTGTAATTTTTGCTATATATCTGGAAAACTCTCTGCTCGGGGCTCAACTCCTCTTCTCCTGCGTGAGATATGAGCTGAGCCCCAGCGCACTGGAATAAAGCCTCTTGCTGTTTGCATCAAGTGACGTCTCCTGTGGTTGATTGGGGTCGCCGTCGATCTGCGGGACAGAGTGAGGGTCCCGCTTCGGGGGTCTCACAATAGCCATACTAACTAAGAAGATATTGTAGACTAGAGAAGATATGGAATAAGATTCCAAACACAAGGATGGATGAGGCAACTGTAAGTCCTAAAGGGAATTAGAAGTCAGTTTCTCAACTGGATGACAAAGAAGTGGATAAGATGAGAATACCTTATTCAAATGCTGCCCCTGCCCCCGCCATGATGATGGGAGGGCGTGAGGGCCAGACAGCAGGCCATGTATCAATCCCGGACCCTCACCATGGCAATCGAAATGCGGGAGGGCTGGAGCGCAGAACAGGCAGCCACCGCGGACCCCCACCATGGCCATCAGAGGGCGGAAGGGCCAGAGTGCAGGCCAAGCATCAACTGCGGACCACCACCATTGCGATTGAGGGAGGGAGGGCCTGAGCGCAGGCCATGCCACATGCCGGGACCCACACCATGGAAATCGAAGGGGGGGAGGGCCGCGGTGCAGGTCAGTAAGCAGCCCCAGACCTCCACCATGGGGATGGGAGGGTGGGCTGGCCAGAGCGCAGCCCAGGCATCAAGCCTGGACCACCAACATGGCAATCAAAGGGCGGGATGGCCTTCATCCCTTGATCGCCATCACGATCGGAGGGCGGGAGTGCGGTGTTGCAGACCAGGCAGCAACCGTGGACCCCCAACATGGCAATCAAAAGGGCGGGATGGCCTGCGTACCTCAATCGCCATGGCAATCAGAGGGCAGGAGGGCAGTGTTGTAGGTCAGGCAGCAATCGTGGACTCGAGGGTGCTGGGGTTGCCTTCTGGCCTACTTCTGGCGATCGCCATGGCAATTGGAGGGATGTGTTGCAGGCCAGACAACAACCTGGACCCAGGCCATGTCGATGTGCGGTCAGGAGGGCCAGATCGCAGCCAGTCAGCAACCCCGGACCCCCACCATGGCAATCGATGGGCGGGAGGGCTGGAGCGCAGATCAGGCAGCAACTGCGGAACCCAGCCAAGGGGATGGGAGGGCGGGCTGGCCGTAGCACAGCCCATGAATCACCCCTGGACCCCCACCATGGCAATTGAAGGGCGGGAGCACCAGGGCAAAGGCCAGACAGCACCCGCGAACATCTACCATGGCAATCGAAGTGCGGGATGGCCTGCATCCCTTGATCGCCATGGCGATCAGAGGACAGGAGGGTGGTGTTGTAGGCCAGTCAGCAACCATGGACCCATGGATGCTGGGGTTGCTGGTGGTGTACCTCCAGCGATCACCATGTCAATCGGAGGGTGGGAGCGACAGAGCAGACGATAGGCAGCAACCGTGGACCACCACCATGGCAATATAAGGGCGGGAGGCCCAGGGTACAGGACAGGAAGCAAACCAGGACCCCTGCCATGGCGATTGAGTGCGGGAGTGCTGGAGTGCAACACAGGCTGCAACCTCGGACCCCCACCATTGGAAACGTAGGTGGGAGGGCCAGAGCGCAGGACAGGAAGCAACCCTGGACCCCCGTCATAACCATCGGAGTGTGGCAGAGCCAGAGTGCAAGCCAGGCAGCAACCCTGGACCTCCACCATGGCGATCGTAGGCCTGAGGGCTCAAGCGCGGTCCAGGGTGCAAATCCCAAACCCCACCATGTCCATCGAAGGGCAGGAGGGCCTAGGTCCAGGAACAGGATGTTGTGTTAGTTCTTGCGGAGTATAATAATGAAATTGATTTCCTTTTTACATGGTATACTATTGAATATTGTTAAACTATTGAAAGGATGGTCAGCTCAAGATGTGAAGTTTTATGCCACAACTGTATTTCCTTTAACACCTTGGTCTAGAACAGCCTTGTTATATATTGGAGATACTAGAGAAGTGAGGTTTCACTCTCACTGTTTCACTGATGATTCACCTCATGTTCCATTTGCCCCATACCAAAGTGAAATATTAGTTATAAGGATAATGGGTATGGTGTATATGTGTATTATCTTCACAATTTTTCTGAAAATCTAGAACAATTCTAAAAGAAAAAATCCATTAAAGCAACACTGAAAATACTAGGAAATGGTAATATCTGAACCTAGTGGAATGGACCACTGAAATGACAGGGGAGTTTGAGAAGTGGCTGAGAGGAATCACCTCCTCCCTGACATATGCTGGACTATAATGGAACTAGAGGAAATGAGAGAAAGAGAGAGAGGTTAGTTTGGGAAAAATTTTAGGAGTTAAGAGAAAGGTCGCTTTTCTATAACCAGAGCATCTGAGACTTCTGCATCCTCTCCCACCCCCGCCCCTCCTGATGGTCAAGCTGAGGCTTTGTGATGTTAAGTCACACCATGGCAACCACGGATTTTGGGCAACCAGAGCTGAAGTGATTGGCTCTTCATTGACCTAGAGAATATATATAGACCCCAGGACCCTTTGAGTACTGTCTGTTGCCTCAAGATAGCCAAACTTACTAAGAAGATATTGTAGACTAGTGTAGATAAGGAATAAGACTCCAAACACAAGGATGGATGAAGAAATTTTAAGTCCTAAAGGGAATTAGAAGTCATTTTCTCAACTGGATGATGAAGAAGTGGATAATGTCAGAATATCTTATTCAAATGCTCCCCTTCCCCTGCCATGATGATGGGAGGGTGGGAGGAACTGACCGCAAGGCAGACAGCAACCCCCAACCCCAACCATGGCGATCTAGGGCGTGAGGGTCATAGCGCAGGCAAGGCAGCAGCCCGGACCCCCTCCCTGGTGATGGGAGGGCGGACTGGCGAGGGCACAGTCTAGGCATCAACCCTGGATCCCCATTATGGCAATCGGAGGGTGGGATTGCCTGCATCCCTCGATCCCCATGGCAATCAAAGGGGGGAGGGCTGTGTTGTTGGCCAGGAATCAAGCACGGACCCATGGGTTCCTGGATTGCTTGCTTGTCTCCTTTTGGTGATCGCCATGGCGATTAGAGGGCGGGAGAGTCAGAGCGCAGGCCAGTTTCAACCTCGAACCTCCAGCATGGCAATCAGGGCAGAAGGGCTGGAGCGCAGGCCAGGCAGCAACACCATACCCCCACCATGGCAATCGATGGGCGGGAGGGCCAGGGCGCAGGCCAGGCACTAACCGTGGACCCCCACCATGGCGATGGAAGGGCGGGAGGGACGGGGCGCAGGCAATGCATCAACCCTGGACCCCACCATGGCAATCCAAGGGCGGAAGGTCCGGGGCGCAGGCCAGTCAGCAACCCCGGACCCCACCATGGCTATAGGAGGGCGGGAGGTCGTTGTGCATGACAGGCAATAACCGTGGAACCCTGGATGCCAAGGTTGCTGGCTGGCCTGCTTCCGGTGATCACAATGGCGATCGGAGGGGTGGAGGGCCGGAGCGCAGGCCCGGCTTCAACCATGGACCCTCGCCATGGTGATGGGAGGGCGAGAGGGCTGGAGCACAAGCCAGGCGGAAACCCCAGAGCCCCTCCATGGACATTGGAGGTGGGAAGGACAGAGCATAGGCCATGCATCAACACCGGACCCTCACCATGGCAAACGAAGGGTGGGATGGCCTGTGGCAATCGAGGGTGGGAAGGCGGTGTTGCAGGCCAGGCAGCAACCCCGGACCCTCACCATGGCTATAGGAGGGTGGGATGGCCTGCATCACTCGATAGCCATGGCAATAGGAGGCTGGGAGGGCGGTGTTGCAGGCCAGGCAGCAAACGCAGACCCCCGGGTGCCGAGTTGCTGACAGGCCTACTTCTAGGGATCATAATGTGGATCGGCGGGAGGGCCGGAGTGCAGGCGAGGCAGCAATCGCGGACCCCCAACATTGCGATCGAGGGCGGGAGTGCCGGGGCAGAGACCAGGCAGCAACAGCTGAACCCACCATGGCAATCGAAGGGCGGGAGTGCCGGGGCAGAGACCAGGCAGCAACAGCTGAACCCACCATGGCAATCGAAGGGCGGGAGGGCCGGGACTCAGGGCAGACAGCAAACCCGGACCCCCACCATGGCAATCGAGGGCGGGAGGGCCGTAGCGCAACATAGACCGCAACCCCGGACCCCTACCATGGCAATCGAACGGTGGGAGGGCTAGGGCGCAGGTCATGCATCATGTCCATACCCCCACCATGGCAATTGAAGGGGGGGAATGCTGCGGCGCAGGACAGGCAACAAACCCAGACCCCAGGGTACAGGGGTTTCTGGCTGGCCTTCTAGAGATCACAATGTCGATTGCAATGTGGGAGGGCCGGGGTGCAGGCCAGGCTACAACTGCAGACCCCCACCATGGCGATTGAGGGCGGGAAGGCCAGGGCGCAGGCCATGCATCAACCCTGGGACCCGACCATAGTAATCGAAGGGCTGGAGGGCTGAGGCACAGGACTGGCAGAAACTGTGGACCCACGCCATGGTAATCTAGGGCAGGATGGCCAGAGGGCAGGGCAGGCATCAACCCTCAACCCCCACCATGGCAACCGAAGTGACTGCCTCCCTTGATCGCCAGGGCAATCGGAGGGTTGCAGGGCCGGAGCGCAGTCCAGGCAGCAACCCAGGATACCCACCATGGCGTTCGAGGGCGGTAGGGCTGGAGTGAAGGCCAGGGAGCAACCCCGGACCCCCACCATGGCCATCGGAGGGCGGGAGGGCCAGAGTGCAGGCCAATCATCAACCCCGGACCCCCGTCTTGGCGATGGAGGGCGGGCTGGCCAGAGCGCAGGCCAGGCACCAACACCGACTCCCACCATGGCAATCGAGGGTGGGAGGGCCAGAGCGCTGGACAGTCAGACCCCGGACCCCTGCCATGGCCATCGGAGGGCTGGAAGGCCAGAGCGCAGGCCATGCATCACCCCCAGGTCCCCACCATGGCAATCGAAGGGCAGAAGCGCCAGGACCCAGGCGAGGCAGCAACTACGGACCCCCACCATGGCAATTGAAGGGTGGGATGGCCTGCATCCTTCGATCGCCATGGCAATAGGAGGCCGGGAGGGCGGTGTTGCAGGCCAGGCAGCAGCTGCGGATCCCCGGTTTGCTGTAGTTCCTGACAGGCCTGCTTCTAGGGATCACAATGTGGATGGAGTGCGGGAGGGCCGGTGCGCAGGAGATGCAGCAACCAGAGACATCCTCCATTGCGATCGAGGGCAGTAGGGCCGGGACACAAGGCAGGCAGCAACCACGGACCTCCACCATGGCAATCGAGGGCGGGAGGGCCAGAGCGCAACACAGGTTGCAACCCCGGACCCCCACAATGGCAATCAAAGGGCTGGAGGGCCGGGACGCAGGGCAGGCAGCAACCCCGGAACTCAACCATGGCGATCGAGGGCGGGAGGTCCGGACTACAGGCCAGGTGAAAGGTGCGCCACCCGCCTCTCTGGGCGGTGCGGGAGGAGGAGTCTGGCCACTGGGCTCTAAAATCCCTTTGTGCCTGCCGTAGGGCCTGGCCTCCCCGAAGCGGGTCTGAGAGTCCAGACCGGCTGCGTGACCGGCGGCAGGCCGAGGGGTGGGGCCGAGGGGCGACCGACCGCGGGGGAGGTTGTGGGAGTGGAAGGCCTCACTGCCTGGCTCTTTCCTTCCTTCCCCCGTGGTCGGCTCCCCGCTTGCCCGCGGTGGGGCTCGGGGTCCATGTGGCCCTCGGGGCCCGGTCAGGGAGGCCAGGGCCTACGTGGGATGGCTGCCAGGCCCCATGAGGCATGGCCTGGCCGTACTGCTGGTAGCCTCGGGCCTGGGCTCCCCGGCCCACAGCCGGAGCCCAGTGCAGGCTGCCACCCGCCCGCTGCCCCCCAGGCCGGGCCCAGGCGGGCTGTGTGGACCCCTGGCCCCAGTGCGGCAGTGGCGGCAGCGGAGTGGGGCACGTGTGCCCTAGCCCGGGGATGCCACTATGCTGCAGTGCGCCGGCCCCGTGGGCTGGGCCTGCTCCAAGTGGGTGCTGCTCTTCCGGAGCTGGGCTGCTCCGCCAGCCGCACCCCGTGTGCTGGGCCTGTGCCACCCAGACGCACCGCTGCAGGAGTCCCGGTCCGCCCGCAGGCCGGCTGCAGGTGCTGTGGGGGAGGGCCATCCTGCCTTGCGGCGTGCTCGAGCAGCAGCAGTGGGAGCCTGGCGAGGACTGCGCCTTCCATCTTGCCTTGGGTCCTCCATTTTGGGACAGAGCCATGTGTGCCCTCCATCTTGCTTTGGGTCCTTCATTTTGGGACAGAGCCATGTGCTTCATTACCGGAAGAAGCCGCTGCTAGCCACACCCAGGATTTCTCTGGACTAACCAATAATAATCAAGGGAAGTGCACGCCATCACTATGACCATATCCTGTACCGACTCCTGCCTGGCCAATAGGTGGGGCCCACAGTCCCCTCTCCTGCTCTCACTCCACCCCCCTATAAAACCCCCAGTCCCATAGGCCTCTCGCTCTCGGCCTTTCCGTTGGACTTTCCGTTGTGTCAGTGGGTCTGGTGGACGCGGAGCGCAAACCGGCTTGCATTAAAGACTCTGCTTTTGCATCGGACTGACTGGCTCCCTGGGGGTCTTGGGAACCTTGAAATCTGGGCACAACATTTTGGGGGCTCGCCCGGATTCCCAAGACCATCGAGGGACCCCCAATCCGAAGAGTCTGACTGACCGCGGTAGGTGTGTTGTTGTTTGTTGTGTGTTCTGTTCGGTGTGAGCTCGTTTCTGGAATCTGTAATTGCCTGAGGTGTCTAGGCAGACGTGCCTGAAAAAGACCACAGGCGGGGGGGAGTTGGAAGACGTTCTGCCCCCACTCCCCCCAGGAGGGATGGATATGCCTCTCAGAGGGATTGGTATGCCACTCGCAGATTTGGGATGAAGAGGGTCGCTCCCGCTGGTTTGGCATGATGCCATTGTCTAGCTTTCGGGTTTGGCTTCCATGGAATTGGAAGCCTGTTTTTGTTCTGCTTCCATGGAGTTGGAAGACTGTATTTTTGGGCCCATTTGTTTTTTTTGTGTGTGTTTTTTCGGTTTTATTTTGTGGACTCACTGGAGGGACATTATGGGACAGACTCAAACTACTCCTTTAAGCATTATGGTCGATCATTGCAGAGAGGTAAGGGAGCCAGGGACCTCAGTACCGAGGTTCGGAAAGACCGGTGGCAGACTTTTGGTTCCAGGGAGTAGCCACCTTTTGACGTTGGGTGGTCGCCGGAGGGGACTTTTGACCTCCCCACCATCTGCCAGGTCAGGGATGTCATCTCCCAACTTAGGGGGGGACATCCTGGTCAGCTTTCTTACATTGTTACTTGGCAGGACCTCGTGGAAGACCTGCCATCTTGGTTCAGGCCCTTCCTACCTCCACGTCCTCCTGGGCCGAAGCCCATTCTTGCTTTGCAGAGAACGAAAAAGGAGGAGAAAAGGAAGACTCTGACCCAGCATTCGGCCCCTCCTCTCCCTATCCTGAAGGGGGGGACTGAAGAAGAACTAATCTTTCCTCCCCCATATAGCCCACGGGGGGACGATCCTTCCACACCAGGAGTGGCTGGGGGCAGAGTTCTGTTAGTGGCTGGGGGTGGAGTTCTGGGAGTGGCTGGGGGTGGAGTTCCAGGAGTGGCCTCGGTAGGAGGCCCGCCTCTCACCCGGCAGAGGGCTCAGTGGGAACTGTCTGCTGCAGCACCCGACTCCACTATCAAGACCATGTCCTTATGGGCCACTGGACCCCCGGATGCGGATGGCAACCAGCCCTATCATTATTGGCCTTTCTCAAAATGCGATCTCTATAACTGGAAGGCACAAAACCCCAAGTTTTCTGAGAAACCGGGGGGACTTATTGACTTGCTAGATTCTGTTCTTTTCACCCATCAGCCCACATGGGACGACTGTCAGCAGCTTTTACAGGTTCTGTTCATGACGGAAGAGAGAGAAAGGATCCTCAATGAGGCCCGGAAAGTGGTTCCAGGCGTGGACGGAAACCCAACTGCCAACAAGGTCCAGATAGATGTCTCTTTTCCCTTAACTAGGCCTGAATGGGATTTCAACATGGCAGAAGGTAAGGAGAGGCTTTCAGTGTACCGTCAGACCCTAATGAGGGGTCTCAGAATGGCTGCTAGAAAGCCAACTAATTTGGCCAAGGTGGGGAATGTTCAGCAGGAAAGGGATGAGTCTCCAGCTGCCTTTTTAGAATGGATCATGGAGGCTTACCGCACCTACACCCCCATGAATCCAGAAGCTCCTGAAAACAAGGCAGCTGTGATCATAAGCTTTGTAAACCAATTGGCCGTGGATATTAAAAGGAAACTACAAAAAGTAGATAGGTTGGAAGAGAAGAGTTTACAGGATTTACTGGCAGTGGCAGAGAAGGTGTACAATAACCGAGAGTCTCCAGAAGACAGGCAGGCTCGTGTCGCGGCTGCCACTAGCAGTAGGCAAGCTCGGGACCTGGCTAGGGTCCTGCTGGCTACGACAATGGACTTCCCCAAGGAGCAAGACCGTCGCCTCCGACAGCTTGCAAGCAATAAAGGAAGAGGTAAGCAGACCACCCAAGAGGGAAGGCAGGGGCTACAGAAGGATCAATGTAAGTTTTGCATGGACATAGGGAACTGGGCTCGAGAATGTCCAAAGAAGGCCGGTGAGAAGGGAGGCAGGACTGACTGAGTTAAGGTCTTAGAGCTGGGTGAACTGAGCGATTAGGGGAGTCAGGGTTCGGACCCCCTCCCCGAGCCCAGGATAACTCTCAGAGTGGAGGGGACTCCTGTTAACTTCCTTGTTGACACCGGGGCACAACATTTGGTCCTCCGTACCCCGCAAGGAAAACTGGCGAACAAAAAGTCCTGGGTGCAAGGGGAAACTGGTATGAGCCAGTATTCATGGACTACCTGAAGGACAGTAGATTTAGGAACGGGCCAGGTATCCCACTCTTTCATGGTAATACCAGAATGCCCCTACCCACTATTGGGACAGGACCTACTGACCACAATTGGAGCTCAAATAACTTTCAGACAAGGGGGTCCTCAGGTCACCGATGGGGAAGGCCGCCCCATTCAGGTCCTGACCATGAGGCTAGAGGATGAATATCGCCTCTACCATGAGGCTAGAGGATGAAGGCTTCCCCGGTAGAGGGCAGTATGGACAAATGGCTACAAGAATTCCCAACAGCATGGGCAGAGACAGGAGGGGTGGGGCTGGCCGCCCACAGGGCCCCAGTCCTGGTAGAACTAAAACCAGGAGAAGGTGCGGTAAGAATCAAGCAGTACCCCATGCCTCAGGAGGCACGGAAGGGAGTTCAGCCTCATATCAGGAGACTGAAGAGCTTGGGGGTGTTAGTTCCCTGCCAGTCTATGTGGAACACTCCCCTACTGCCAGTTAAAAAGCCCCAGACAAATGACTACAGGCCAGTAAGGACTTCCAAGAAATAAATAAAAGAGATATAGACATATACCCAACAGTCCCAAACCCGTACACTCTCTTGAGCTCCTTGGTGCCCTCTAAAGTCTGGTACATGGTATTAGATCTGAAAGATGCCTTCTTTAGTCTACCCCCTAGCACCTCAAAGTCAGCCCCTTTTTGCCTTCGAGTGGCATGACCCAGAGGGGTGCTTTAGTGGACAGCTGACTTGGACACGCCTACCCCAGGGGTTCAAAAACTCGCCCACCATCTTTGACGAGGCACTGCACGAGGGCCTGGGTGAGTACAGAAGGGAACACCCTAACCTCACCCTCCTCCAGTACGTAGATGACATCCTGATTGCTGCAGACACAGCCAAGGACTGTGAGCAGGGAACCCAAAATCTATTGGCCACCCTGGGGGCCTTAGGGTACCGGGCATCCATGAGGAAGGCTCAGTTATGCCGAGAAAGGGTGAGTTACCTGGGATACATCCTAGAGGGTGGGCAGCGGCGGTTATCAGATGCCAGAAAAGAGACTGTTTTTGGAAATCCCTACTCCCACCTTCCGAAGAGAAGTCAGGGAATTCCTAGGATTGGCTGGGTACTACCGCCTCTGGATACCTGGTTTTGCCGAAATCACCAGGCCCCTATATGAAGATACCAAAGAGGGAAGGGCGTTTGACTGGACTGAGAAAGATGAAGCTGCATTTAGGCAGTTAAAGAAGGCCCTTCTAGGTGCCCAGCCCTGGGCCTGCGAGATATTACGAAGCCCTTTCACCTCTTTGTAGATGAACACAAAGGGATAGCGAAAGGGGTCTTGACTCAAGCTTTAGGCCCCTGGAGCTGCCCAGTGGCTTATTTGTCCAAGAAATTAGATCCTGTAGCTGCTGGCTGGCCACAGTGCTTGAGAATTATCGCGGCAACAGCGCTCTTAGTCAAAGACGCTGACAAATTGACCCTGGGGCAGGAAATCTGGATTACAACCCCACATGCCATTGAGGGGGTCCTGAAGCAGCCTCCTGACAGATGGATGAGTAATGCACGTATAACCCATTACCAGAGCGTCCTACTCAACCCTGTGCGGCCCACAATCCTGCTACTTTGCTGCACGACCCTGACTTAGATGCCCCACTACACGACTGTGCGGGAATCCTAGAGCAAGTACATGGACTCCGGAGGGACTTGACCGACCAGCCCCTCCCTAATGCAGAGGCCACCTGGTTCACGGATGGGAGCAGCTTCGTGAGGGACGGGTGCAGGTACGCAGGTGCAGCGGTGGTCACTGAAACAGACACTGTGTGGGCGGAGGCCCTGCCCTCTGGGATGTCAGCCCAGCGAGCAGAACTCATCGCCCTTACTAAGGCACTGACGCTGGGGGCTGGGAAGTGGCTTAACGTTTACACAGACAGCCATTATGCATTTGCTACAGCTCATGTCCTCGGGGCAATCTATCAGGAGAGAGGGCTGCTGACGGCAGAGGGACGGACAATTAAAAAATAAACAGGAGATTCTCGATCTGCTCGCGGCCTTATGGCTTCCTGCAAAGTTAGACATATTCCACTTCCAGGGGCACCAGAAAGCCGATGACCCAGTAGCAGGAGGTAACCAAAAGGCTGACCAGGCTGCGAAGGCTGTAGCCCTTACCTCGGTCCCTACTATGGCCTTACAACTCCCAGACCCAGGGGACCCAATCTTATCAGACCAGCCCAAGTACTTCCAGGAAGAATTGCAATGCATCAGAAAGCTCCTCAGAGCCCAGGAAATAAAGGGATGGTGGCATACACCAGAAGGGGAACTTATACTGCCAGACCGGCTCGGGGACACGGTATTAGAACATATGCACCGGTCCACTCACCTGGGAACCCGGAAAATGAAGGACTTAATCTGACATGCTTGGATCAAGATTCACCAGCAGGATACCAAGATAGATCAGGTTGTGTCTGCCTGCAAGACCTGTCAACTCATAAAAACGAGAGTCGGATCAAGTGAAAGAGGGACCAGGCTCAGAGGCATCAAACTGGGAGCACAATGGGAAGTCGACTTCACTGAAATTAAACCAGGGAAGTATGGTTATAAATATCTTTTAGTATTTGTAGATACCTTCTCTGGATGGATAGAGGCATACCCAACCAAGCATGAAACAGCTCAGACGGTGGCCAAGAAGCTGCTGGAAGACATCTTACCCAGGTATGGTTTTCCTGCTATGATAGTGTCTGACAACGGAACAGCCTTTATTTCACAGGTGACACGGGTAGTAACCAGGGCTATTGGGGCAAATTGGAAATTACATTGTGCTTATAGACCCCGGAGTTCAGGTCAGGTAGAAAGAATGAACAGAACTCTAAAAGAGACCCTTACCAAATTAACCATGGAGGCTGGTTGGGGCTGGGTGGCTCTCCTACCATATGCCGTTTACCACGTAAGGAACTCCCCATACACCCTGGGCTTTACTCCCTATGAAATCATGTTTGGCAGGCCACCCCCTATCATTCCTAACCTTAAAGCTGACCTTCTTGCTGAATTTGAAAATCAAGAACTATCTCTTTCCTTGAGAGGGCTTCAGAAGGCACATGAGGACATTTGGCCACGCCTCTGCGCCATCTATGAGACCAGCCCAACCCCAACTCCTCATCAGCACAGACCAGAAGATTGGGTCTATGTCAGAAGGCACCGCCGGGAGGCCCTAGAACCACGTTGGAAGGGTCCCTACACTGTGGTGCTGACGACCCCCAATGCTCTCAAGGTAGATGGCTTCGCGGCCTGGGTTCATCACACTCACGTCCGGTCAGCGGATCCATCCATGACCCGGAAAGACTTCATCACCAAATGGAGCATCGATGGAGATCAATGCAACCCGCTCAAGCTCAAGCTACGATGTGCTCGACTTACCTGATGCTGGTAACATGGCTCGCGATCACTCCTGTCACCAGGAGCCCCCACAATACTGTGTAATACACTTAGATAATGCCTGCATCTTCATGGACAAGGCTCCAAAGAGACAAGGACAATTTATGGGGTCACATGTTTAGTAGCAGAAGATTTGGCTGCCTAAAGCGGCCATGATGTTTCATTGTATTGATATATTAACCTTTGATTCTTTTGCAGGTTTTGAATGTATGTTGGCTGCCCTGGAAGGGAGCTGTGTGGGGTGACCCCCAAAAGTAAAGGGTGTCTAGTTGCCAAGGGGCCAGGTGCCCAACTGGGCAGGAAAGGGTGCCCATCAGGTTTTAGTCTCTGTTGAGAGACAGCTAACAGTTGGCAGCCTGTATACTGCCTTGCAGGCCTGAGTCACCATGCCCATGTCAGGGGTAGTAAAGCTGGATAGAAGGTCTGAGGCATAGTTATGCATAGGTAGAAGGTTTTATGCCAACAGTTACTGTTTTTTTTTTTTTTTGTTTTTTTTTTAAATCCATGAAAAGGAATTATCAAGGAAAGTCAGAAAATCTTAGAGTAGATCAGTATGTTCTTCTCCTTATGTAATTCCCCTGGAATCTGGCAATATGTGAAGGGATTTATTCCCTCCTGGGAAGGTCCTTAAGCATTCTGTATTGCCAAAAGGATCCCAATTGTCTACAGCTGTTGTCTGAGCTCTCCGTTCAAGCTGGGTTTATGAAAAGCTGGCATAATGGATCTGTCTCTTGCCCAATGGCATAAGCTGGGCCCTCTCTGGAGAAGAAACCTGGGTTCCCTATGATCAATGCCGGGGCCCCGCCAGCAGGCGAGGGGATCCAAAGGCAGTTGCTGGGCATGGAGGCCAGAGGGACATAGGCTATCAAGGAGACAGAACTGAACCTCACATCACCCTATTTGGCCGAGAGATAGCTGGTAGTCAACGACGGGTAAGACCCCACAGGGTGGGGCGACCTAAGACAGGCACAGCTGGGGGCCAGTAGGAGAAAACTTGGGGTTCAACAAAGGTGGGGCACAGATCCTCACCCCCCCTCCCCAGTGGTGCAGGGGCTTGAACACTCGCCCCTTCTGAGGAAGGTCTCCTGTCCCCATGGCTGCTTCTTGCTTCCCATGACCAGCCCAGACCAGGAACCAAATAACAGAAGAGACTTGGTCAAGCTGAAAATGGTACCCAGAAAAATGGAGGCTTAGTTCAACAGACTCTAACAAACAGGAATGCTTGAGCCTCTTCAAGGCAAATAGTACTAAATCTAGATTTTATTTTTTAACCATGAAGGAATTCTAAGAAGAAAGATCCTATTTCAATAGAAGTTATTAAATCTAAAATGGTTTCTTTCACTTCCACTGGACCATTTGTTAACCTTATAGGGATAGTTCAGTTGATAGTTTTGGTGGAATAGAATTGCAGTCCATCTCATGATTGAGTCAGAAGTTCCAAGACAAGAAGGAAATGAAAGGCGCGCCACCCGCCTCTCCGGATAGTGCGGGAGGAGGAGTCTGGCCGCTGGGCTCTGGAATCCCTCCACGCCCGACGTAGGGCCTGGCCTCTCCGGAGCGGTCCGAGTGTCCGGGCCAGCTGCGTGACCGGCGGTGGGCCGAGGCGTGGGGCCGGGTGGTGAACGACTGCGGGGGAGGTCGTGGGAGCAGAAGGCCTCACTGCCTGGCTCTTTCCTCCCTTCCCCCGTGGTCGGCTCCCTGCTTGCCCGCACTGGGGCCGGGGGTCCATGCGGCCCTTGGGGCCCAGTCAGGGGGGCTGCGGCCTGTGTGGGCCAGTCACCAGGCCCCATGAGGCATGGCCTGGCCGTGCTTCTGGTGGCCTCGGGCATTGGCTCCCCCAGAGTGGGAGCCCAGTGCAGGCTGCCATCCGCCCGCTGCCCCCTGGGCTGGGCCCATGCGGGCTACGTGGACCCCTGGCCCCAGTGCGGCAGCGGAGTGGGGCGTGTGCCCTAGCCCGGGGAGGCCGCCGTGCTGCTGTGCACTGGCCTCGTGGGCCGGGCCTGCTCCGAGTGGGTGCTGCTCTTCCGGAGCTGGGCCGCTCCGCCAGCCACACCCCATGTGCTGGGCTTGTGCCGCCCAGATGCGCCGCTGCGGGAGTCCCGGTCCACCCGCAGGCTGGCTGCAGGTGCTGTGCGGGAGGGCCATCCTGCCTTGCGGTGTGATCGAGCGGCAGCAGTGGGAGCCGGGCGAGGGCTGTGCCCTCCATCTTGCCTTGGGTCCTCCATTTGGGACAGAGCCATGTGCTTCATCACCAGAAGAAGCCGCTGCTAGCCACATCCAGGATTTCTCTGGACTAACCAATAATAATCAAGGGAAGTGCACATCATCACTATGACCACATCCTGTACCGACTCGTGCCTGGCCAATTGGCGGGGCCAACAGTCCCCTCTCCTGCCCTCACTCCACCACCCTATAAAACCCCCAGCCCCATAGGCATCTCGCTCTCGGCCATTGGACTTTCCGTTGTGTCAGTGGGTCTGGTGGACGCGGAGCGCAAACTGGCTTGCATTAAAAGGACTCTTTGCTTTTGCATCGGACTGACTGGCTCCCTGGGGGTCTTGGGAACCTTGAAATCTGGGCACAACAATGGAACACACAAAGTAATTACTAAAATTCTGCAGCACTGCAAAATTTACATATATTTTTGGCAGATCTGTCAAAAATAGTTATAATTTTTATTCATTCACATCAATGGCTATTGTGTTGGCTGTTGTCATCTTTTATTTGACAAACTAAGGGAAAAGAGGTCAGTGACCTGACTAGTCAGGTATTGCATGTTTTAAAAATTCTTGCAGCACACCAGTGTGCTGCAGCATACCAGTTAAAAATCACAGGTCTAACCCTGTCTGGTTTGGCTCAGTGTGGATAGAGGGTCAGCCTGCGGACTGAAGGGTCCCAGGTTCGATTCTGGTCAAGGGCATGTACCTTGGTTGAGGGCACATTCCCAGTAGGGGGTGTGCAAGAGGCAGCCGATCAATGTTTCTCTCTCATCAATGTTTCTAACTCTCTATCCCTCTCTCTTCCTCTCTGTGAAAAATCAATTAAAAGATTTACAGGCCTAAAGCATCATCTTTGCTCCTTTGTATAAGATCAGTTGACTGTATTTATGCTGGTCTATTTATAGGCTCTCTATTCTGTTCTATTGATCTATTTGACTATTCTTTCATTAATACCACAGTCTTAATTAGTGTGGCTTTATAGTAAGTCTTGAAGTAGGGTAGTGTCAGTCCTCCAACTTTGTTCTCCTTTAATATTGAGTTGGCTTTTCTGAATCTTTTGCCTCTCCATATAAATTTTATTATTTTTAAAAATATATAGTTGTATTGATTTCAGAGAGGAAGGGAGAGGGGGAGAGAGATAGAAACATCAATGATGAGAATCATTGGCCGACTGCCTCCTGCATGCCCCACACTGGGGATCAAGCCTACAACCCTGGCATGTGCCCTGACTAGGAATCGAACTGTGACTTTCTGGTTCATAGATCCATGCTCAACCACTGAGCTGGCTGGGCAAATTTTTTTGACTTATGTTTTTATTTATTTTAGAGAAAGAGAAAGGCATAAATAGAGAGAGAGAGAGAGAGAGAGAGAGAGAGAGAGAGAGAGAGAGAGAGAAAGATCCCATACACATGTGCCCTGACTTGAAATCAAAATAGCAACCTTTTGGTGCATGTGGTGGTGCTCGGCCAACTGAGCCACACCAGCCAGGGCTCCATATAAATTTTAGAATCAGTTTGTTAATAACCACAAAATAACTTGCTGGGATTTTGGGGCGGGGTGGGGGGCTACTTTGAATCTATAGATCAAGTTGCAAAGAACTGGTATCTTGACAATATGGAGTCTTCCTATTTTTTTTGTATTATTTGTTTTGGATCATTTCCCCACTTATCTGGGAGAAACACATAACCTATAATATTATAGTACTGGGAACTGGGGCCTGAATTGATGCTTTGAATGGAGATCCTGTTGAAAAAATATAATGATGTTACAGAGAGAAATAGTGGAAAATAAGACTAAGCAAAGAACTAGTTGTTTCTAGGTAGGAGGAAGATGGGTAATAGTGTCATGGATGAAGAGCACATTGGTTCATTCAGATAATGAAAAACACAAATTAGAGATTTTGTATACTTCCTTTGTATCATTATTCTTCATACAATTTTCGCTTTGGATTTTGGGGACCCTTGGTGGTTGTCCTGGGAAAAGGTGTCTTTTTCCCCCCTTATTTTAGTCTGGCCTTTGCTTTCACATTTATTTGGCTTGACCAGTTAAATAACCATGATTGCCACTCTAGTGTACATGATGACTGGAGGCTCCCATGAATGAGGTTGAACTTGACATTTCTGGCAAAGATACAGGAGGTTCAGTGATGCTTTATGCTAGAGAGTGCTGCCTAGCCTGCCTTTGGGGTGGCAAAGGAGGATTGTTCTGTGGTGACAAAATATTGATATTGCCCACTTGAAATCAGTAGTGGTTAAGGTCTGAATTTGGACCAGCTGGAGTGTCCTTATCTTGACCAAACATTCATGTAATTAATCACTATACTGGAAACCTTGATCAACTCATAAAGAAATAAGGTTTTGTTCATGCCTACCTGGTGCTGCCTTAAGTCCTAGTCCTGGGCAATGATCTTATGTATGTGTGAGTGGTGACATGCCAGTAGCTGGTGCCAGACTTCACATTTCTAGTTCCAGAAATGGCAGGTTTTCTGTTGGTCCTTAGGGAAGGCTGTCAGTTTCTCATTTGATCTGTATGTGTGTGTGTGTGTGGGGGGGGTGGAAATCAGGTCTCAAAGGGTGCTGAATTCATAGACCAGGATAGTTCCCTATCCAAATACTTCATTCAGGGGCTTACCATTTCTGCTATAAACTTTTTAGTCTTTCACTTCAAAACATCACCAGTAGTTCTTAGCAACCAAGGGGATGGAGGTGGAAACACACAGTATGTTTAGCTATCCCTGCATGCATGCATGCTCTTGATTGCCACAGCATAATTTTCAGTATACAAAAAGTTCCCCTTGCTCCCATAACCAAATGAGTCACAAAACCTAAACTCCATACTTCAGTGATAGCTTAAACTTAAATCAATATCTGTTAAAGAAAATGAAAATAGCTTTTGGAATCACCATTTTATAAAGGGAGTCTTAAGTGTCTTTCTCCTTAATAAGGAACATACATCATTTACATCTAAATCCTCAGCCCCAAGGGCATGAGTAGGAGAGGATTGGAAGCAAGGGAGTATTTTCTAGGTGACAGAATGATGGTTCAGGGATTCTCCAGGATGTGGTTGGCTTTGCAAAAAGGAGTATTCCCTGAGCTGGGCCTGGAAATACTAAATCTAGTTGGCCTCTAAGAGACTTCACTT